>CM042694.1:271664190-272156690 GCA_023614405.1 Avena insularis | reverse complement strand
AAGATTTTCCAAATCTTGTAATGTGAAAAATTAAATAAACAAAATAAATATTTGTTGAAAATCAGGGTGAAAAGAAACTTTGTTTCTAAAAGGAAACTTAAAATCCCATCTTGAACAAACTTTGGATAAAGTTTGAATTCAACAAATCCAAATCAAGAGAAATGCATTCCTCAATGAATGTATCTGGAAATTTGAACACTTGGAAAATAAATCCAAAACCCTAAGCCCTAATGGAATAAAAACCATTTCCAAGTTATCTCCAAATCCATGGATTTGATCCATACAAAAATTGATCAACAAATATTCACAAAGGATCAAGTAAGTCTATAGAGATTGCTTTCACTTAGTTTGGAACCATAAATAAAATCTTATGAATATAATAAGATAAGGAAATTGAATTTCCAAAGCTAATAAAGCCCTTACCAAAAACCCATACCAATTGGATCAAATAAAATCCTAAAGGGATTTAAAAAGATAAACATTTATTAAAGGAAAATAAAATGTTTTGGAAATACTATTTTGGATCTTTTTAACAAAAGACTTTGTTTTCAAATGAAAAGATGGATTTTTTTAAATAAAGATTATTTTATAAAGCCAAATTAAACCTTGGCCAAGACTTTGGAAACAAAAGGTTTTGCTTTGATTAAAAATAGTAAAGGTTTATTTAAAATGAAATAAAAGGATTTAAATATCCAAGTTTTATTAATAAAGGTTTTGCTATTTTCAAAACATCAAAACTTATTAATTCTTTTAAAAATAAGTTTTCCAAAGTATTTTGTTTTCTCAAATAAAACCTTGTTTTGGTTTTGAAAATATTTGGTTTTCAAATGGAAAATTTATTAAATAAAACAAACCCTATTTTGAATAAATAACTAAAGGGCTATTTTATTTAAATATTAAATAGATCCTAAAATGAATAAAAATATTATTTTATTTTGAGATTTGGATTATGTTGAAAAACAGAACCAAATTCACAGTACAAAGTTGAGTGTTTGTTTGAAATGTTTGAATGGTTTGAATGTTTGAATAATTGTTTGAAATTCAAAACAGAAAAATAGAAATAGAAATGGAAAAAGAAAATAGACAGAAAAAAAATAGAACTGGCCGACCCAGCCCATCTATTATGAGGCCCAACAAACCAGCCCGATACTCCTCGAAGGAAAACGTTTTGCACCCAGATTCTGACCTACTAAGTCCCCGACCAGTGGACCCTTCCCCTCCTTTCTTTCCCACTGACCGGTGGACCCCATCTCTACTGTTCTCCTTCCCCACCCTGCGACCGGTTCTTCCTCCTCTCGTTGCCGTTGAGGGCTTGATTTCCTCTGGCTTAATTCACCTTAATGATGCGAGTAAAACCTGCAGTGATCACGCAGATTGAAACACCCATGTCTCCTCTATAATTCCCCTCTAACACCCCGCGCTGGCACGCCTTAGACCGCCCCAATTCTTCTCTGTACTGCCGCTGTCTCCGGCCAGCTCCGCGAGCGATTCCGGCCAGCCGACGTTACCCCGAGCCTCCTCGACCATTCTCACATGTTTCCCAGCCTCTGGCGCACCTCACTGTGCCTCCTGTTCATCCGCGCGAGCATCACAGCGTCGGCAAGGACAAGCTCGACTCGCCACCGCCGTCTGCCCGCTCGACGAAAGCTGCTGGTAAGACCAGACCTCCCCTCTCCCTATTTTTCACACGCACAAACTCGCCATGAACCTACGCATCTAAGCCACCTCTTTTTTTCCTCTGCCGTGCACCGTAACCTCGCCACCATCTTCAACAGAGAGCACCCACGTGGCAGAAGGACTCGAGGAGCAATTATACGCAACCCGTCGCCCTTCACCAACCAGTGCCACGTTGAGCTTCAGCAAGCGTCAACGATTCCGGTGAGCACCTTTTCCTCCTCCCTCGCTTCCTATTTCACCGGCGCCGCCACCGTCTGGTCGCTACGCCGCCAATAGTCACGCCTATAGCCTTGCCGAAATTCGTGGGCCGAAAACGTCCGTCGAGATCGGACACCCACGATAGTTTCACTTAACCGCGAAGGGGTATGTCCTCTCCTCCATACCGCACGAAGTTGATCCAACGCACCTGGTTGCTGATCCGCGAACGGTACCAGCCAATGATCGTACGCGTGGCGTGTTTGATTGAAACAGATTTAGAAACCAGATTTAAATGCCATTTTCAAACCCTTGTAACTCTGAATCCACACGTCCAAAAATTACAAATTTTATGTTGTTGGATTCAGGAGAGCAAGACCTAGCCAACCCTGCCCTTAGTTTAGCAAATAGTATTTGTTAGATTGATTATTTTTGCATATTCTTTTGTGAGCTTGTTTAGAGTAGAAAAATTGTTTAAAAATGATCTTAGGGTTAAAACCTTTGCAAATTGGATTGTTGTGACCTTACTGACCCTAGGAACCAACCTATGTTTTGGAAAATGAATTTGGGAAAGTTTAGAATGGATTACTTGGTTTAGTCCATTTCTAGCTAATTAAAACTATTGTTTTGTTTATGAAAATTGGTTTTGAGTTAAAACTTTGGAGAAAATGTTTTGGGCCAAACCTACTGACCCAAACACCAAGTTTTGCAATAGCAACTCATTTGGTGAAACAAATAATGATTCTTTGATTTAAAAACCATTTCTAGTTAAATAGAAATGTGGTTTATTTATTAAAAATGATTTTGGAAGAAAACCTTTGGAAAATGTTTTTTTTTAAACTCTCTGACCCCAAAAACCAAGTTTTGTGATTTGAAAACATATTTGGTAAACCCTATAGGTTAATGCCTTAGTAAAAATATTTCTACACCACATAAAATGATACTTTGTTTTGAAAATGGTTTTGAAGTGAAACCTCTTTGCAAATGACTTTGCCACTTTACAAAATGACCATTAGGTGTACCCAAATGTCTATGATCCATTAGGAACCACTTTTTCAAACAAAACAAAGCTTGGCATGCTTGCATGCATTTCTTTGACTTTGTCTTTTTGTGTGTTGTTTTGCTTGATTGGTAGATTGAGTTTGTGCCTTGCTTGATTGAATTGTAGTGACTTGAAGAGTGTGATTGTTGCAAGGACAATGAGTGAACCCATACTCTACCAAAAAGGCAAGTGATGCTTCATACTTTTGTCCCATTATTTTCACTATGCATTAGTGTTTTTGCTAAGTAAATCTTCAATGGATTTTATTTGCTAAGTATAGACCTTGCTATAGGAAAACCTAGTAGATGAATCCTTAGTAGGGTTTTCCTAAGTTAAGAATCCCATTACTATCAAGCTTAGCCTAGCTAATAGAAAACATGGGTGGAATATATATTCATACTATGGAAAAATATACTAAGTCTGAGGACTTGTGTTTTGTTTAATAAAACAACTAAGTTAATGAATCACCTGGGTGGAATGGGACTTGCTTGGTGGTTTTTGGTTGAGTGGTTCACAAGGCCCATGTCTATGGTTTACCTTGTGTATCTCACTTGTGGATGGCCACCCAGGAAACAAAGAGATTTGAGATGTCAAATGTTGAGAAGCTTCAAGTGCAACCACTTGGCAATATGGGCTCTGCCATGATCATATAGGTTGCAAGAACTTAGCCATATGGACAGTGGGTGGTAGTGTTTGATAGGATGGAACGCGTCCATGATGGTCTAAGGGAAGGCTTCTGAAAGATCTTGTCTTGGGAAACCAAGTCTTGTGGGGAAAGTGCACCACCTCTGCAGAGTGTAAAACCTAAGTACTTAGCCATGTCCCTAGTAAAGGACAATTTGAGCATCAATACATGGAAGCAATCAAGAATCTCATCATTCCAATTTTCTAAGTAAAATTTGTGGTTTGAACAAGGGTTGTTTGAAATCTTCAATCATTGATGGAGAGATGGCTTGGTACAAGGATCTTGAAATCTTTGATTGAGGAAATTGTTTTTTTATCAAAGCAAAAACTTAGTATTTTTCAAATGTTAGGGAAAAATCTATTTTGAGCAATGCAAGCCTCAACTCCACTTAGCCAAATGCATATAGATGATAGACTCCACTATACTACCAAAGTATCACTTGCCAATACAATTCAAATGTATTGACCCTTGTGGCTGTAACTTGTAATGTTGCAGGTTTGATTGATTTTAGTGAAGATTGATTGATTAGGATTACAAAGTCTACAACCAACATCTGCCTGTGGCACTTTGAAGAAGAAGGACCCCATGCTTATAGTTATTCCGCTGCAATGTAATGTAATAGCCAAATGAGCTATGTATGATGTAATAAAATTATGTTATTCCTGGTTATAAAGTTATATTATGACCTTTGTTTCTTGATATTACATCTAAACTGTGGATGCTAGCTATTGATCCAGGGACTAGCATTGTAAACACAGGGGGCTCAATCTTATTTAAGGTTGGGGACCCTACAGATGGTATGAGAGCATTGTGTTGCCTGTAGGATTTGTAACCATAGGATTGGACAAAAACCCTTAGAAAAATAGGAGTTGCATTTTGTTCCAAAACTTATTTACAAACAATCTTGTAAACTCTTTCCTCAACCATTTTGGTTTCAACTCTACTTCTCTTCTATTTCAACTTGATGGAAAAGCCTACCCCATGACCCAAGACTTCACCATGTGCAAAGGACTTCTTCAACACTTTCAACTCTAATGACTTCAACATCTTCAGCATATTCACCAAGGACATCCAACTTGGATATCACTAAAGACTACAAGTGAGACAAGAAATGTTACTCAAGACTTGAAGACTAAGGAAAAAACAACATAGAAGAAGCCATCATCACCATTGAAGATTTGTGACCAAGACACAAGAATTCTCCAAGGATACAAAGATCTCATTCAAGAAGAATCAACCAAGAAGGATGGAAAGATCACAAGTGAACCATATAGATGGACCACCATATTTAGTGTAAATCAAACACACCAACTTATGTGGTGTAACAAAAATATTTTTGGTTGCCTAAAGTTATGCTTGAAACTTGTTGTTTGAGTGGAATGTTATGTTTGTGATTGCTTGCACATTGCTTGTATGAATTGTGATGTGTGTGATTAGAATTATTCCCTTAGAAATCTTTTGCCTATTCTAATCCCAATCCAACCCCAAGCAGATGACTTGTCCAAGAGACTCCAACATCAAGGTTGATGACAACAACAACAACCAAGAGATGCACATGAGAGAACAACTACTAGCAAACCAAACCCAATTGAGCCAAGTGACAACTCAGCTTTTAGCCAACAATAATGGACTAGACCCAGCCATACAAAGGATTTTGAAAATTCAATCCCAATTGTTGCAAGGGATGGCCACTCAAATGATCAACATTGGAGACAACTCTTCCAAAGGAGTTTATGACAACAAGGATGACCAAGATGTTATTTTAGAAGGAACTCAAGCTTGCAATAATTGTGGAGACAAGGACCACACTTCCAAGGAGCATGGAGATCAATGCCCCAATTGTGAAGAGGAACATCTAGTTGGCCAATGCCCCACATCTCAAGTTACTTGCTTCCTATGTGAAGGAAATAATCATGTCCCTATTCAATGCCCCATCTATCCTATAGTTCAACAAATGAAGCAAGATGGAATGCATCAAATGTTTAGAAACCTCCTTAAGGGAACAATTTCTACCAAGAAAGATGAAGACAAAGGAAAATCTCCACTTGTACCTCCATGCATTATGACCCAATTTAAAGGACCAAAGAGGAGGCATATGAATTATTCAAGGAACAATAGAAGGTCAAAGAAACAAGTAGACATTCCTACCTTTGAGATAACATATGAAGAACATGAACTAGAAGCACTCCTAGCTTTGCAGAAACCCAAGAAGAAGAAGAACCAAGGAAACAAACAAGAGGCAATGATACCAAAGGAAAAGAAAGATATCAGCCAAGTGATGTGTTACAATTGCAAAGAACCAGGACATTATGCAAGCAATTGTCCAGAAAAGATGAAGCACAAGATAAACAAGCCTATGAGAGATGTCAGCCAAGTCACATGTTTCAAGTGTGGAAACAAAGGACACTACGCAGATGTTTGCCCAGAGAAGTTTCCCCAGGATCCCAAGAAGGACAATGTGTAATTTTTGTTTGAAATTTTTTAAGGGTGGTAGTACCCTAGTTGTTTTGAGCCAACTTGTAACCCTAGCCTCCCCAAATCTCGGGACGAGATTTATTTTAAGGGTGGTAGCTTGTCACATCCCAAGATTTTCCAAATCTTGTAATGTGAAAAAATAAATAAACAAAATAAATATTTGTTGAAAATCAGGGTGAAAAGAAACTTTTGTTTCTAAAAGGAAACTTAAAATCCCATCCTGAACAAACTTTGGATAAAGTTTGAATTCCACAAATCCAAATCAAGAGAAATGCATTCCTCAATGAATGTATCTGGAAATTTGAACACTTGGAAAATAAATCCAAAACCCTAAGCCCTAATGGAATAAAAACCATTTCCAAGTTATCTCCAAATCCATGGATTTGATCCATACAAAAATTGATCAACAAATATTCACAAAGGATCAAGTAAGTCTATAGAGATTGGTTTCACTTAGTTTGGAACCATAAATAAAATCTTATGAATATAATAAGATAAGGAAATTGAATTTCCAAAGCTAATAAAGCCCTTACCAAAAACCCATACCAATTGGGTCAAATAAAATCCTAAAGGGATTTAAAAAGATAAACATTTATTAAAGGAAAATAAAATGTTTTGGAAATACTATTTTGGATCTTTTTAACAAAAGACTTTGTTTTCAAATGAAAAGATGGATTTTTTTAAATAAATATTATTTTATAAAGCCAAATTAAACCTTGGCCAAGACTTTGGAAACAAAAGGTTTTGCTTTGATTAAAAATAGTAAAGGTTTATTTAAAATGAAATAAAAGGATTTAAATATCCAAGTTTTATTAATAAAGGTTTTGCTATTTTCAAAACATCAAAACTTATTAATTCTTTTAAAAATAAGTTTTCCAAAGTATTTTGTTTTCTCAAATAAAACCTTGTTTTGGTTTTGAAAATATTTGGTTTTCAAATGGAAATTTTATTAAATAAAACAAACCCTATTTTGAATAAATAACTAAAGGGCTATTTTATTTAAATATTAAATAGATCCTAAAATGAATAAAAATATTATTTTATTTTGAGATTTGGATTATGTTGAAAAACAGAACCAAATTCAAAGTACAAAGTTGAGTGTTTGTTTGAATTGTTTGAATGGTTTGAATGTTTGAATAATTGTTTGAAAATTTAAAACAGAAAAAGATAGAAATAGAAATGGAAAGAGAAAACAGACAGAAAAAAATAGAACTGGCCGACCCAGCCCAACTAGCCCAACAGGCCCAGCAAACCAGCCCAGTTGCCTCCCCGAAGGAAAACGTTTTGCACCCAGATTCTGACCCGCTAAGTCCCCGACCAGTGGACCCTCCCCCTCCTTTCTTTCCCACTGACCGGTGGACCCCATCTCTACTGTTCTCCTTCCCCACCCTGCGACCGGTTCTTCCTCCTCTCGTCGCCGTTGCAGGCTTGATTTCCTCCGGCTTAATTCACCTTAATGACGCGAGTAAAACCTGCAGTGATCACGCAGATTGAAACGCCCATGTGTCCTCTATAATTCCCCTCTGACACCCCGCGCTGGCTCGCCTTAGACCGCCCCAATTCTTCTCTTCTCAGACCGCTGTCTCCGCGAGCGATTCCGGCCAGCCGACATTACCCCGAGCCTCCTCGACCATTCTCACATGTTCCCCAGCCTCTGGCGCACCTCACTGTGCCTCCCGTTCATCCGCGCGAGCATCACAGCATCGGCAAGGACAAGCTCGACTCGCCACCGCCGTCTGCCCCGCTCCGACGAGCACTGCTGGTAAGACCAGACCTCCCCTCTCCCTATTTTTCACACGCACATACTCTCCATGAACCTACGCATCTAAGCCACCTCTTTTTTTCCTCTGCCGTGCACCGTAACCTCGCCACCATCTTCAACAGAGAGCACCCGACGGCAGCAAGGACTCCGACGAGCAATTGTCTGCAACCCCGTGCGCCCCTTCACCAACCAGTACCACGTTGAGCTTCAGCAAGCGTCAACGATTCCGGTGAGCACCTTTTCCTCCTCCCTCGCTTCCTATTTCACCGGCGCCGCCACCGTCTGGTCGCTCCGCCGCCAACAGCCGCCGCAGCGCCGCTCGTCTATGGCCGAGCACCCCACAGCCGTTCGATCTAGATCGGACACTCACGATAGTTTCACTTAACCGCGAAGGGGTATGTCCTCTGGACCGCACGATTTAAGTTGATCCAACGCACCTCGTTGCTGATCCGGCCGAACCGGTACCAGCCAGTCGTTTTACGCCGCGTGGCCAGTGTTTGATTGAAACAGATTTAGAAACCAGATTTAAATGCCATTTTCAAACCCTTGTAACTCTGAATCCACACGTCCAAAAATTACAAATTTTATGTTGTTGGATTCAGGAGAGCAAGTCCTAGCCAACCCTGCCCTTAGTTTAGCAAATAGTATCTGTTAGATTGCTTGTTTTTGTAGATTCTTTTGTGAGCTTGTTTAGAGTAGAAAAATTGTTTAAAAATGATCTTAGGGTTAAAACCTTTGCAAATTGGATTGTTGTGACCTTACTGACCCTAGGAACCAACCTATGTTTTGGAAAATGAATTTGGAAAAGTTTAGAATGGATTACTTGGTTTAGTCCATTTCTAGCTAATTAAAACTATTGTTTTGTTTATGAAAATTGGTTTTGAGTTAAAACTTTGGAGAAAATGTTTTGGACCAAACCTACTGACCCAAACACCATGTTTTGCAATAGCAACTCATTTGGTGAAACAAATAATGATTCTTTGATTTAAAAACCATTTCTAGTTAAATAGAAATGTGGTTTATTTATTAAAAATGATTTTGGAAGAAAACCTTTGGAAAATGTTTTGTTTTAAACTCTCTGACCCCCCAAGTTTTGTGATTTGAAAACATGTTTGGTAAACCCTATAGGTTAATGCCTTAGTAAAAATATTTCTACACCACATAAAATGATACTTTGTTTTGAAAATGGTTTTGAAGTGAAACCTCTTTGCAAATGACTTTGACACTTTACAAAATGACCATTAGGTGTACCCAAATGTCTATGATCCATTAGGAACCACTTTTTCAAACAAAACAAAGCTTGGCATGCTTGCATGCATTTCTTTGACTTTGTCTTTTTGTGTGTTGTTTTGCTTGATTGGTAGATTGAGTTTGTGCCTTGCTTGATTGAATTGTAGTGACTTGAAGAGTGTGATTGTTGCAAGGACAAGGAGTGAACCCATACTCTACCAAAAAGGCAAGTGATGCTTCATACTTTTTGTCCCATTATTTTCACTATGCATTAGTGTTTTTGCTAAGTAAATCTTGCATGGATTTTATTTGCTAAGTATAGACCTTGCTATAGGAAAACCTAGTAGATGAATCCTTAGTAGGATTTTCCTAAGTTAAGAATCCCATTACTATCAAGCTTAGCCTAGCTAATAGAAAACATGGGTGGAATATATATTCATACTATGGAAAAATATACTAAGTCTGAGGACTTCTGTTTTGTTTAATAAAACAACTAAGTTAATGAATCACCTGGGTGGAATGGGACTTGCTTGGTGGTTTTTGGTTGAGTGGTTCACAAGGCCCATGTCTATGGTTTACCTTGTGTATCTCACTTGTGGATGGCCACCCAGGAAACAAAGAGATTTGAGATGTCAAATGTTGAGAAGCTTCAAGTGCAACCACTTGGCAATATGGGCTCTGCCATGATCATATAGGTTGCAAGAACTTAGCCATATGGACAGTGGGTGGTAGTGTTTGATAGGATGGAACGCGTCCATGATGGTCTAAGGGAAGGCTTCTGAAAGATCTTGTCTTGAGAAACCAAGTCTTGTGGGGAAAGTGCACCACCTCTGCAGAGTGTAAAACCTAAGTACTTAGCCATGTCCCTGGTAAAGGACAATTTGAGCATCAAGACATGGAAGCAATCAAGAATCTCATCATTCCAATTTTCTAAGTAAAATTTGTGGTTTGAACAAGGGTTGTTTGAAATCTTCAATCATTGATGGAGAGATGGCTTGGTACAAGGATCTTGAAATCTTTGATTGAGGAAATTGTTTTTTTATCAATGCAAAAACTTAGTATTTTTCAAATGTTAGGGAAAAATCTATTTTGAGCAATGCAAGCCTCAACTCCACTTAGCCAAATGCATATAGATGATAGACTCCACTATACTACCAAAGTATCACTTGCCAATACAATTCAAATGTATTGACCCTTGTGGCTGTAACTTGTAATGTTGCAGGTTTGATTGATTTTAGTGAAGATTGATTGATTAGGATTACAAAGTCTACAGCCAACATCTGCCTGTGGCACTTTGAAGAAGAAGGACCCCATGCTTATAGTTATTCCGCTGCAATGTAATGTAATAGCCAAATGAGCTATGTATGATGTAATAAAATTATGTTATTCCTGGTTATAAAGTTATATTATGACCTTTGTTTCTTGATATTGCATTTTGTTCCAAAAATTATTTACAAACAATCTTGTAAACTCTTTCCTCAACCATTTTGGTTTCAACTCTACTTCTCTTCTATTTCAACTTGATGGAAAATCCTACCCCATGACCCAAGACTTCACCATGTGCAAAGGACTTCTTCAACACTTTCAACTCTAATGACTTCAACATCTTCAGCATATTCACCAAGGACATCCAACTTGGATATCACTAAAGACTAAAAGTGAGACAAGAAATGTTACTCAAGACTTGAAGATTAAGGAAAAAACAACATAGAAGAAGCCATCATCACCATTGAAGATTTGTGACCAAGACACAAGAATTCTCCAAGGATACAAAGATCTCATTCAAGAAGAATCAACCAAGAAGGATGGAAAGATCACAAGTGAACCATATAGATGGACCACCATATTTAATGTAAATCAAACACACCAACTTATGTGGTGTAACAAAAATATTTTTGGTTGCCTAAAGTTATGCTTGAAACAGACATTTCAATGACTCTAGTTGTTGTTAGTAAAAAGAACACGCATGCAATGACACTGGTGGATCAATGTCTAGTCTCTGAAGAGAACACACATGCAATGACTCTTGTTGTTGTTAGTCAAAATAGCACACATGCAATCACACTAGTGTATCCATAGGTGGATTGTGAAAAGAACACACATGCAATGACACTGGTGGATCCATATGTGGTATGTGAAAAGAACACACGTGCAATGACTCTGGTTGTTGTTAGTAAAAAGAACACACATGCAATGACACTGGTGGATCGATAGGTGGATTGTGAAGAGAGCACACATGCAATGACACAGGTGGATCCATATGTGGTATGTGAAAAGAACACACATTTCAATGACTCTGGTTGTTGTTAGTAAAGAGAACACACATCCAATGACACTGGTGGATCCATGTGTGGTCTCTGAAGAGAACACACATTTCAATGACTCTAGTTGATCCATTGTGGTATGTGAAAAGAACACACATGAAATGACTCTAGTTGTTGTTAGTAAAAATAACACACATGCAATGACACTGGTGGATCCATAGGTGGATTGTGAAGAGAGCATACATGCAATGACACTGGTGGATTCAATGACACTGGTGGATCCATATGTGGTATGTGAAAATAACACACATGTAATGACTCTGGTGGTTGTTAGTAAAAAGAACACACATGCAATGACACTGGTGGATCCATGTGTGGTATCTAAAGAGAACACACACTTCAATGACTCTAGTTGTTGTTAGTAAAAAGAACACACATGCAATGACACTGGTGGATCCATGTGTGCTCTCTGAAAAGAACACACATGCAATGACTCTGGTTGTTATTAGTGAAAATAGCACACATGCAATGACACCGGTGGATCCATAGGTGGATTTTGAAAAGAACACACATGCAATGACATTGATGGATCCATATGTGGTATGTGAGAAGAACACACATGCAATGACTCTGGTTGTTGTTAGTAAAAAGAACACACATGCAATGACACTAGTGGATCCATGTGTGGTCTCTGAAGAGAACAAACATTTCAATGACTCTGTTTGTTGTTTGTAAAAAGAACACACATCCAATGACACTGGTGGATCCATGTGTGTTCTCTAACGAGAACACACATGCAATGACTCTTGTTGTTGTTAGTCAAAAGAGCACACATGCAATGACACTAGTGGATCCATAGGTGGATTGTGAAAAGAACACAGATGCAATGACACTGGTGGATCCATATGTGGTATGTGAAAAGAACACACATGCAATGACTCTAGTTGTTGTTAGTAAAAATAACACACATGCAATGACACTGGTGGCTCAATAGGTGTATTGTGAAGAGAGCACACATGCAATGACACGGGTGGATCCATATTTCGTATGTGAAAATAACACACATGCAATGACGCTGGTTGTTGTTAGTAAAAAGAACTCACATGCAATGACACTGGTGGAACCATGTGTTGTCTCTAAAGAGAACACACATTTCAATGACCCTGGTTGTTGTTAGTAAAAAGAACACACATGCAATAACACTGGTGGATCCATATGTGGTATGTGAAAGGAACACACATGCAATGACACTGGTGGATCCATATGTGGTATGTGAAAAGAATGCACATGCAATTACTCTGGTTGTTGTTAGCAAAAAGAACACACATGCAATAACACTGGTGGATCCATAGGTGGATTGTGAAGAGAGCACACATGCAATGACACTGGTGGATCCATGTGTGGTCTCTGAACAGAACACACATTTCAATGACTCTGGTTTTTGTTAGTAAAAAGAACGCACATGTAGTGACATTGGTGGATTCATGTGTGGTCTCTCAAGAGAACACACATGCAATGACTCTGGTGGTTGTTAGTAAAAAGAGCACACATGCAATGACACTGGTGGATCCATAGGTGGATTGTGAAAAGAACACACATGCAATGACACTGGTGGATCCATATGTGGTATGTGAAAAGAACACACATTTCAATGACTCTGGTTGCTACTAGTAAAAAGAACACAAATGCAATGACACTGGTGGATCCATGTGTGGTCTCTGAAGAGAACACACATTTCAATAACACTAGTGGATCCATATGTGGTATGTGAAAAGAACACACATGAAATGACTCTAGTTGTTGTTAGTAAAAAGAACACACATGCAATGACACTAGTGGATCAATAGGTGGATTGTGAAGAGAGCATACATGCAATGACACTGGTGGATTCAATGACACTGGTGGATCCATATGTGGTATGTGAAAATAACACACATGCAATGACTCTGGTTGTTGTTATTAAAAAGAACACACATGCAATGGCACTGGTGGATCCATGTGTGGTCTTTGAAGAGAACACACATTTCTTGTTTTTGTTAGTAAAAATAACACGCATGCAATGACACGGGTGGATCCATGTGTGGTATGTGAAAAGAACACACATGCAATGACTGTGGTTGTTGTTAGTAAAAAGAACACACATGCAATGACACTGGTGGATCCATAGGTGGATTGTGAAGAGAGCACACATGCAATGACATTGGTGGATCCATGTGTGGTCTCTGAAGAGAACACACATTTCAATGACTCTGGTTTTTGTTAGTAAAAAGAACACACATGCAATGACACTGGTGGATCCATGTCTAGTCTCTAAAGAGAACACACATGTTATCACTCTGGTTGTTGTTAGTAAAAAGAACACACATGCAATGACATTGGTGGATCCATGTGTGGTCTCTAAAGAGAACACACATGCATTGACTCTGGTTATTGCTTGTGCAAAGAGCACACATTCAATGACACTGGTGAATCCGTAGGTGGATTGTGAAAAGAACACACATGCAATGACTGGTGGATCCATGTGTGGTCTCTGAAGAGAACACACATGCAATGACTCTGGTTGTTAGTGAAAAGAACACACATGCAATGACTGGTGGATCCATGTGTGGTCTCTAAAGAGAACACACATGCAATGACTCTGGTTGTTGTTAGTGAAAAGAGCACACATGCAATGACATTGGTGGATCCATAGGTGGATTGTGAAAATAACACACATGCAATGACACTGGTGGATCCATATGTGGTATGTGAAAGGAACACACATGCAATGACACTGGTGGATCCATATGTGGTATGTGAAAAGAACAGACATGCAATGACTCTGGTTGTTGTTAGTAAAAAGAACACACATGCAATAACACTGGTGGATCCATAGGTGGATTGTGAAGAGAGCACACATGCAATGACACTAGTGGATCCATGTGTGGTCTCTGAAGTGAACACACATTTCAATGACTCTGATTTTTGTTAGTAAAAAGAACACACATGTAGTGAAATTGGTGGATCCATGTGTGGTCTCTCAAGAGAACACACATGCAATGACTCTGGTTGTTGTTAGTAAAAAGAGCACACATGCAATGACACTGGTGGATCCATAGGTGGATTGTGAAAAGAATACAAGTGCAATGACACTGGTGGATCCATATGTGGTGTGTGAAAAGAACACACATTTCAATGACTCTTGTCGTTGTTAGTAAAAAGAACACAAATGCAATGACACTGGTGGATCCATGTGTGGTCTCTGAAGAGAACACACATTTCAATGACACTAGTGGAT
Source organism: Avena insularis (assembly GCA_023614405.1). Lineage (NCBI taxonomy): Eukaryota > Viridiplantae > Streptophyta > Magnoliopsida > Poales > Poaceae > Avena > Avena insularis. Next base: position 272,142,083 of record CM042694.1, on the reverse strand, counting down.
CCATATGTGGTATGTGAAAAGAACACACATGAAATGACTCTAGTTATTGTTAGTAAAAAGAACACACATGCAATGACACTGGTGGATCCATAGGTGGATTGTGAAGAGAGCATACATGCAATGACACTGGTTGATTGTGAAAAGAACACACATGCAATGACTGGTGGATCCATGTGTGGTCTCTGAAGAGAACACACATGCAGTGACTATGGTTGTTGTTAGTAAAAAGAACACACATGCAATGACTGGTGGATCCATGAGTGGTCTCTGAAGAGAACACACATGCAATGACTCTGGTTGTTGTTAGTGAAAAGAGCACACATGCAATGACACTAGTGGATCCATAGGTGGATTGTGAAAAGAACACACATGCAATGACACTGGTGGATCCATATGTGGTATGTGAAAGGAGCAGACATGCAATGACACTGGTGGATCCATATGTGGTATGTGAAAAGAACACACATGCAATGACTGTGGTTGTTGTTAGTAAAAAGAACACACATGCAATAACACTGGTGGTTCCATAGGTGGATTGTGAAGAGAGCACACATGCAATGACACTGGTGGATCCATGTGTGGTCTCTGAGAGAACACACATTTCAATGACTCTGGTTTTTGTTAGTAAAAAGAACACACATGTAGTGACATTGGTGGATCCATGTGTGGTCTCTCAAGAGAACACACATGCAATGACTCTAGTTGTTGTTAGTAAAAAGAACACACATGCAATGAAACTGGTGGATCCATAGGTGGATTGTGAAGAGAGCACACATGCAATGACACTGGTGGATCCATGTGTGGTCTCTGAAGAGAACACAAATCTCAATGACTCTGGTTTTTGTTAGTAAAAAGAACACACATGCAATGACACTGGTGGATCCATGTCTGGTCTCTAAAGAGAACACACATACTGGTTGTTGTTAGTAAAAAGAACACACATGCAATGACATTGGTGGATCCATGTGTGGTCTCTGAAGAGAACATACATGCAATGACTCTGGTTATTGTTAGTGCAAATAGCACACATGCAATGACATTGGTGAATCCATAGGTGGATTGTGAAAAGAACACACTTGCAATGACACTAGTGGATCCATATGTGGATTGTGAAAAGAGCACACATGTAATGACTCAGGTTGTTATTAGTTAAAAAGCACACATGCAATGACACTGGTGGAGACATAGGTGGATTGTGAAAAGAACACACACGCAATGACACTGGTGGATCCATATGTGGTATGTGAAAAGAACACACATGCAATGACACTGGTGGATCCATATGTGGTATGTGAAAAGAACACACATGCAATGACTCTAGTTGTTGTTAGTAAAAAGAACACACATGTAATGACACTGGTGGATCCATAGGTGGATTGTGAAGAGAGCACACATGCAATGACACTAGTGGATCCATATGTGGTATGTGAAAATAACACACATGCAATGACTCTGGTTGTTGTTAGTAAAAAGAACACACATGCAATGACACTGGTGGATCCATGTGTGGTCTCTAAAGAGAACACACATTTCAATGACTCTGGTTGTTGTTAGTAAAAAGAACACACATGCAATGACACTGGTGGATCGATATGTGGTATGTGAAAAGAACACACATGCAATGACACTGGTGGATCTATATGTGGTATGTGAAAAGAACACACATGCAATGACTCTGGTTGTTGTTAGTAAAAAGAACACACATGCTGATGGGGATATGCCAAAGGGGGTATGCCCAGCAGGACGTTCCGATTGGGCCGAAATGCCTGTGAGTGCGCCTGGAGGATGGCGACTAGACTACAATGGAAGGAGAAGCCCGGCGACTGGCGACTGGATGCCGGGAGCGTAATAGAAGCCCAGTCGGATTAGGTCAAAACCTCCACATCCTTATCTTGTTCGGTTGTAACTGGTAAACCCTAGCGAGGTGTCTCATATATAAACCTCCCTACGGTATCCTAGAGACTCACGTTCCATCATACACCCCCTCAAGCGACTTGCTGCATAGCCGCCGAGCTCGCCACCCCTGTAACTCGCTCTCAAATAATCTAATCTAGAGGGGCCGAACCTGGGTAAACCCATGTGCATCCGCCCCCATCTCGCACCGCAGATGGCCGCCAACTCCTCCTCACGAAACACTCAATCGCTGCCAGTGGCAGTGACTGCCGTGGTCATTTCCACGACAGTGGCGCCCACCGTGGGGCATAGCGGGACTGGCCTGAGTTCTCCGGCGAGACCCTACTCGCCGATCGATCGGCCACTCGCCACCGGTCGCATGATTGCCATCAGCGGGATCTTATAGATCCTACCTAGTAGCTACATCCCGGTGTCACGCCCGGTCACTCACGGCGCGGTGATGCCGGTCGGCTCCATCAACCTCTTTGTCGGCTTCACCGGCGCGGTCGACCTAGCTGCAACGGTGATCGTCGGCGTATTGCCGCCGCACCGCGATCTGCTTTCGGAGGAGCAGGTCAGCTCCATCAGGAGCCTCATCACCGAGTACGACTCGGTCGCTAGCGACGCGGTCGAGACTAACGCTGTTACCAACAACGATGCCCTAAACGATGACGCCGACTCCGCGACCCCTGCCTCGGTCGACGGATCCATCACCGCCGCATCACGGGACGACTCCATCACACGAGTCTCCAACCCCGAGGACTTCGAGGACTCCTCCATCCTGGGGATCTTCGACTCTGATTCCGGCTCGGAGTCCCCCGAGGATTTTCGCACCAGATCCAATCGCTTCAACATAATCTACATGGCAGGCAGCACGGCCGCCCTGCCAGATCCGTTCGCCACGCTGATCCCGCCGACTACGACGACCACGGAGGTGTAGCAAGCCCGCCTGCGGCTCGTGGAGGCGCAACACAACGAACTCGCCGAGCGCGAGAAATACCGCCTCGAATGAGAGACGGCGCGGGAGCTTTCGCTCTATCACCAGCGGCGCATTAGGACCCGCCTGAACTCCAACATCCAGGGTCGCGTCTTGAACTTCAATGACGAGAGCAACCCCGCACACGCCGCCGAGCGCGAATACTGTGAGAACGCGCCGCCAGGTGGAAGCAACCCCGCGAGACCACCACCTGGCGCACCGGCAACCGGAGCCCCTCCACCACCCATGGGCCGCACGCCCCCGCCGGACCAACCGCAGATCATCATCTCGCCTCAAGCCCGCGATGCCAACGGGCTACCATTATACTCCACCCCGATGGACAACGTCGTCATAGACGACGCTGCAATCGCCAACCTCGGCGTCCAAGGCGATGGCGTGCTACAGATCTAGTAGGCCAAGGCCCTACTCGTCAGAGCCATCGAGCAACAAGCTGCAGGAGTTGACCCGCGGGTACGGATGTACTCCTGCTCATCAGCAAGCAGGGCGGCATCAAGTGGCCACCCCACCGTGGCCAACACATTAATTTGGCCACCATCGCAGCCCCTGGCGAACCAACCATGGGCCGCCAATCCCGCGATGTCCACCAATGAGCCGCGATCAGCGAATAACACGGTCGCCACCAACGAGCAGCCCGACGATGCCAGTATAAACATCATCAACAACCAGGCGTGGCGGTCGCGCTAGCTCAACGACCCGAGGAACACCCTCACCAACCGCGGCGACCCGGAACCAAGAGGCTCACTCAGTCGAGTCGGGCCACAATGCTTCAGGCCCATGATTTGCGGGGAAAAATACCCTGCCAACTTCAAGGCTCCCAAGGAGATCAAAAAGTACGACCCGACGTACGATCCCGCTGTCTGGCTGGACAAATACCTCATGGCAATGAGAATCGGAGGCCACACCGACCTGCTCGCTGCTCGCTACCTCCCCCTGATGATGGAGGGTGCGACCCAGCAATGGATCAACACGCTCCCCGCCGATAGCATCGATTCCTGGGAAGAAATGCAGAACGGCTTCGTCAGGCACTTCGAGGGCTCCTACACCCATGCCACCACCATAGAGGACCTGGAGCGATGCATCCAGGGACAACGCGAGTCGACTCGCCGCTCGATCCAAAGATGGCAAGAACTGTGGATCAACGCCTCCGGCATCCACCCAGACATGGTGATACACTGCTTCAAGAACGCGTGCCGGTACGAACCCCTGGTCGCTAAGATCAAGAGGGTCTATCGGACGCTCGACAACATCCCCGACCTCCTCGAGATCGCCAAGCGCTATGCAGAGGAGGACCCCAACCAAGACTCCGACGACGAGTCGGGAGGAAGACGCCGCACTAGCATCCACGATAGCGGGCGCCTACGCGACATGCGCTACAGCAACACCCGCATCACCGGCAAGCGCCACACAGACGGGTGAGTCGACTTCGTCGCCAATGCTGGCTACGGCCAGCGCGACTCCAAGAACTACCGCCGGGACGGAGGAAACTACCGCGACAGCGGGAACTACCGCACCAACAACACGACGAGGCCGAAATTCGACCATGCCACCCTGCTCAATCAGCCCTGCATCTACCATAGCAGGGAGGGAAAACCCGCCACCCACACCACCGCTGATTGCCACTGTCTCAAAGAGATTGAGAAGGCGAGACGAGCAAGGGAGGACCCCAATAACAACCCACCTCGGGACAACAGGAACGGCGGCGGCTTCGGCACCGCCGTCGGCTCGCTACACACCTTCACCGGACTCAGCACCAAGCGCGAAAAGAAGGTGCTCGCCCGTGCAGTTGCCGTCAACACGGTGACACAGGTCGACATCCCTCGCTTCCTCAACTGGTCCGAGAAGAGCATCACCTGGAGTCGCCAGGACCATGCGCCAAGGATCGAATACCCAGGGCGAGTCACCCTGGTAGTCAGGCCCAAGGTGGCCGACTACTGGATGCCCAAGACACTAATGTACGGTGGCAGATCCATCAACATCCTGTACCTAGACACGTTCAAAATGCTCCAGCTCCTAGAAGCAGCCATTGAGCCAACACTGACGACCTTTCACGACATCGTCCCCGGTCGGAAGGCGTAACTGATCGGGAAAGTGACGCTGCCAGTCACCTTTGGCACTCCGGCAAACTACCGCACGGAGAGGATCGTGTTCGAGCTGGTGAACTTCCATAGCCCCTACCACTACGTCTTAGGTTGCCAGGCAATCGCAAAGTTCATGGCGACCCCACACTACGCCTACAACATGACGAAGCTCCCTGGGCCAAGCGGCATCATCACCGTCCACGGCGACCCCGACATGGCCGTGGAATGCGAGGACAAAGGCGCCAAGCTCGCCGACGCCATCATCGCCGTGGAGACCGACCACGCGAAGGAGCTCGCGAAATACGCGGGCAACATCAACAAGGACGACCCCACCATCCTGAAGAAACCAACCGCCGCGAACTCCACGTTCGAGGCGACCATGCACACCCGCATCGTCGAACTCGTCCCATGCGACTCCAGCCAGACGGTCACCATTAGAGCGCACATGAGTCCCGCATAGGAAAGCGCGCTCATCAAGTTCCTCCGTGAGAACCATGACATCTTCGCATGGAAGCCATCTGACATGCCAGGTGTCCCGAGGGAACTCGCTGAGCACAAACTCAACGCCGACCCCAAAGTGCGACCAGTAAAGCAGTCGCTACGACCCTTCAATGAAGAGCACCGTCGAGTAATCGCCGAAGAAGTTCAGCGCCTGCTAGCCGCAGGCTTCATCCAGCCAATCAAATACTCCAAGTGGCTGGCAAACCCAGTCCTGGTTCTAAAAAGAACAACACATGGAGAATGTGCATCGACTACACCAACCTCAACAGCGCCTGCCCGAAGGAGGAGTACTTCCTACCGCGCATCGATCAGATCATCGACTCGACCGTGGGATCAGAGTCACTGTGCTTCCTTGACGCTTACTCTGGTTATAACTAGATCAAGATGGCGGTCGAGGACGAGGACAAGACGGTGTTCATTATGCCATTCGGCGCATTCTGCTATATGGCCATGACGTTCGGCCTCAAGCACGCAGGCGCCACATGAGATGCATGCAAGAATGCCTATCGAGCCAAATTGGCCGCAACATTCACGTCTACATCAACGATGTGGTGGTAAAATCCACCCGCCAAGACGACCTACTCGCCGACCTAGCTGAAACCTTCGCAAACCTGCGGAGGTACAACATCAAGCTGAACCCCGAAAAATGCACCTTCGGCGTCCCCACCGGACAGCTCCTGGGATATGTAGTCTCCAAGCGAGGCATCAAATCCAACCCCACCAAGATCGACACCATCACGCGGCTCGGGAAACCCGAGTGCCTGCGCGACGTCCAGAAGTTGGCAGAGTGAGTCGTGTTCCTCAACCGCTTCATCCCCTGAATAGGCGAGAAGGCAATGCCCCTCTACCGCCTGATGCGCAAGATCCCCACATTCCAATGGGACGCGGACGCTGACGACACACTCAAAGTGCTCAAAGAAGTGCTACTCGCGGCCCCACTACTCGCTGCTCCACTCGACAAAGAGCTAATGCTCGTTTATGTCGCAGCCTCTACTTGCGTCGTCAGTGCCGTGATGGTCGTCGAACGACCGGAAGAGGGCAAGGAGCGCCCCATACAACGCCCCGTCTACTACATCAGTGAAGTCCTAACAGACTCACGACAGCGCTACCCACAATACCAAAAATTGGTGTACGTGGTATTCCGAGCACATCAGCGACTCCCACACTACTTGCAGGAGCACCCAATCACGGTAGTCTCCTTCGCGCCCCTGCAAGACATCATACGCAACCGCGAGGCAATCGGGCGAGTCGCCAAGTGGGCTATCGAAATCGGTGCCCACAACATCAAATACGACCCTCGCAAAGCGATCAAGTCACAAGCCCTGGCTGATTTCCTTGCAGACTGGGAAGAAGCACAGCAGTCAGAAAAGCTCCCGTATCTCCACTACTGGTCGCTCCATTTCGATGGCTCCAAGAACGCCGACGGCGCAGGGGCTAGGGTCATACTGACCTCACCCAAACGGGACAGGCTCCGCTACGTGCTCCACCTCAACTTCAAGCCCTACACCAACAACATGGCGGAATATGAGGCCCTCCTTCACGGCATGAGAGCCGCTAAGGAGATGAACGTCAGCCGCCTATGATGTTATGGCGACTCCGACCTAGTCGCCGGCCAAGTCGCCGGGACGTGCGATGCCGTCTCCCCAACAATGATCACGTAACGCCAAGCTGTCGACCAGTTGGGAGGACACTTCGATGGCTACTCCGTTGAGTGGATCGATAGGCGCAAAAACGAGGAGGCAGACGCCCTTTCCCGCATCGGATCGACCTGACAAGCGCCACCAGTAGGCGTCTTCCTCGACATCATCCACAAACCATCGGTCAGTCCACCAAAAGAGATCGACATCGGGATCCCACTACAACCAGAACCAGCCTTAGTCGCCATGGTTGTGGAACCTAGCGACTGGACAACACCATACGTCGCCTTCCTGGAACACAAACTCCTACCGAGCAATGAGACGGAGGCACGAATGATTGTGCGCCGCTGCAAATCCTTCGTCATCATCAACGGCGAGCTCCACTAACGCAGCATGACCGGCGTGTTCTAGCGCTGCGTACATCCAAAAGAAGGCCGCAAGATCCTCCAGGACATTCACGCCGGCGACTGCGGCCATCATGCTGGCGCCAAGTCGCTAGTCGCCAAGTCCATGCGACATGGTTTCTACTGGCTCACCGCACACGCTGACGCCACCAACATCGTCCAACGATGTGTCGGGTGCCAGAAGTATGCCCACCAGACGCACCTCCCTTGCTCGGCACTTAAGACCATCCGCATCACGTGGCCATTCGCCGAATGGGGCATGGACATGGTAGGCCCGTTCAAGAAGGCCCCGTCTGGCTTCACTCACCTCCTGGTCGCAGTCAACAAGTTCACCAAATGGGTCGAGGCCAAGCCGATAAAAAAGTGCGACGGCAAGACGGCATCCAAGTTCCTACGCGAACTCATCTACCGGTATGGCTACCCGCACAGCATCATAACAGACAACGGCACCAACTTTGCCAAGGGGGCCATGGCGGAATTCTGTGAAGAACATGGCATACGACTCGACCTCGCATCAGTCGCCCACCCGGAGTCAAATGGCCAAGCAGAACGTGCCAACCAGAGCGTCCTCCACGGGCTCAACCTGCGACTCCAGGTGCCCCTCGAGCACACCCCAGGCTGCTGGGTCGACGAGCTCCCCTCTGTGATATGGGGGATTCGCACCTCTGTCAATCGCTCAACCGGGTTCACGCCCTTCTTCATGGTGTATGGCGCCGAGGCCGCAATGCCAACCGACCTGGAGCACGACTCACCTCGAGTCACCAACTACGTCGAGGCGGCCAACGAGGTTGCCCGCCAAGATAGCATCGATCAACTCGACGAGGCATGTGACCTGGCTCGCTCCCTCACCACCATATACCAGCAAGGACTCCGCTGCTATCACAGCCGCCGAGTGCGAACTCGTACCTTCCAGGAAGGCGACCTGGTCCTACGACTAGCCCAAGACAAGAAGGGCATGCACAAACTCTCCCCCCATGGGAGGGGCCGTTCGCCATAGGCTGAGTCCTTGCCAATGATGCCTACTACCTCATCGACATACGGGGTGACGGCCAACTGGAGGCCGAGAGGCCATGGAATGTAAACCTCCTCAGAAAGTTCTATACTTAGAACCTCACATTGTACTCCACTGACACATATAATGAAATTCATCAGGATCGCACAAATTGTGTCCACTCGCCATATTCTTGTGCCACTCGCACTCGTACATATTAGCAATACACTACCTACAGAAGTCAACCTCTGGTCGAGCAACCAGCGCGGCTAAGTAGTGCAGCACAAGGGCACCGGAAATATTCGGGCCTTGGGTCGTCCACGAAAACGCCAACCCGGAGCTGCCATTGGAGTCGCCTAGCCTGACTGGCCCACCAGGCCAAGACAACCGGTACACGCTTCTCACAGCGACCTGTCCCTCCCATGCTCGTGCAAAGCGACTCGAACGGTTAAAGTACCACGCACGAGGACTCTGCAAAACGGGAACCACCACGCGGCTCGGGAACGCACCAAGTAAGAGGGCTGCCTTGGACTCGCCAAGCGACTGGCTCTCCGGGCCAGAGGAGGAGACGCGTTACAAACAACGCATTCGCAACCTACAATAGGGACATGACCAATATGGTCGAGCACCACGCTCGGGGACTCGCCTACAAATCAGTCCTACTCGCGCTCAAGGACTCGCCACTCAGAAGACGCGAGAGATAAAAACAGTGCACAACCAAAATAATACACAAAAGTATACAACCGAGTTATACCCCATTAAAGGGCGGACGCGCTCGGGGACTCGTTCAAACAAATACAAACACACCACACAATCCTAGTCGCAATACGAGTCGAATGACTCCCCTCGGCATATATTGCAAAATACTTTACAGTAGTCGCCACTTGGCATACATCACAAATTGGACAATTACATTGTTTATTCCACAGGACCTGACGAAGAAGCAGCGCCACCCCCCCTTGACACGAACAAAACGCTGCCACGGGTTCGTCGGGTACGTCGTCAGCGACTTCGACAATGACGACCGGAATGGCTGCTCCGACTTCATGTCATGATGCTCCGGCTCGGGGTCGCCAGGCGCCAACACCGTCTCCTGGTACGGCAGCAGATCCCCCATTGCCAAGACCCGATCAGCATAACGGGCGGCCTTTGCGGTCAGCTTCAGCACCTCTCACATCTCCACCGTGCCGGTCGCCGATGGGTAGCCACTCGTCACGTCGTCAAGGACGAAGTCATCGGGGAAGTGGGCGAGACCTAAGCTCAATGCTGTGGTGGCCCCGCGCCTGAATGCTGAGTGTGTCATCCACTCCACGACGGCAGGCACCTCCTCCAGGTAGTGCCACACCTCCGTATGCCCCCCAGGAATAACTTCGGTGGGGGACATGCCCTGAAGAGCCGCTTGGACGCACAACGCCGAAGCCGTGGCCGCGTTCACCATGGCAGTCACGCACTTTAAGGCATTGTAGGTCTGCACCACCGGATCGCTTTGGCCTATCACAGCTGCAAAATCAGGCGTCGGTGAAACTATGAAACCCCCCAATCAGGGTCTCGACAAACGGGTCAGGCAAATACGGAGACTCACCAAGGAGTTTGCGGCAGTTCTCCGTGACGTGCTTCTCCAAGGCTGTTTGGTCATTATGCAGCCCCACGATGATGGAATCAGTGGCTTTGCGTTCTTCCTCAGCCGCAGCAACGGCAGCCTTTGCTCGCTCCTCCGAAGAAACTGAGGTCGCTTTCGTCTCCTCCAAGTCCTGGACCAGGGAGGCTATTCGTCCATTCGCCGTGTCCATCTCGGCAACTGGAACATACCCCTCACGGGCCTTGGAAATCGCAGCCGGGAAACCATCTGCAAGAGAAACCATCAGCATGCTGTACACCACTAGTTCACACCAGATATAGGAAAAGAAAGACAAACAGATACTCACCAATAGTTTCCTGAAGCCGCTGGTTCGCCACTTGAGCTTCGCGCATGTCATGCTCCAACCGCTCTCTCGCGGCCTGCCGATCGGTCGACTCCCTTTGCAATCCCTGCAAACAAACAACACATCTCAGCATTCGACAAAACAAAAACTCAGTTCCTAGTCGCCGAAATTCAGCGACTAGGAACTCGGGGACTGAAGAGGAGAAATGAGTTCAGTTCCCAGCCGCTGAAATTCAGCGACTAGGAACTCAGGGACTAGAGAATAGAGAGAAGCTCAATTCCTAGGCGCCGAAATTCAGCGACTAGGAATTCTGGGACTGGAGAGGAGAAATAAGTTTAGTTCCCAACTGCTGAAATTCAGCGACTAGGAACTCGGGGACTGGACATACCTGAATAGCAGCACCGAGCATCCTGTGAAGTTCCCCGGCGTCAGTCGACGGGATCGTGAAGAAAGTGCGCCCACGACGAGACCCAATGTCCGCGTCTACGATCTCTGGACTCCGCGGAGACTGGGTATCCGCCACACCTGGAAACCCCCTCGCCATGAAACGCGGAAACATCACCGACGCTCTGGCTGGGCACTAGCTGTCGGGGCCGGCGCTTCCAGCACGGACGCAGCCAAGACCGATTCTGATTGCACCGCCACTACCTCTTCCGCAACTGACACAGCTTTGGACTCCGCGGCGCTGTCCTTGACTGCGGCATCGTCGGCACCCCTCTTCTGCTTCTTGCGCTTTCCATGGTCGCCACATCTCCGACGACCTTTCTCTTCTTGTGGAGGTTGCCCTCTCCCGTGGGGGCGGCCGGTGGAATCTTAGGCACCAAAGGACCGCCAATCTTCTTGGCCCCCGACCTGCACGAGTTCCCACAATCAATATAACAACAATACAAAAGAGCAAGGCGATTCGGGATGAAGGAGCAGTACTCACTTAGCGACCGGGAGGACACGAAGCCGGGTGCTGATGTGGGCGGGCTTGTCCAGCTCGGGACCCAAGGTGAGCCCCCTCTCGAAGACGTCTGAAGCCCACGACAAAGCTGGCTTCCTCGACGATGAAGCCACAGTCGCCGGGATCTCCGGCTCCGAAGACGCGGCGGCCCTTGACGGCTGCGGTGACTTGCATGTCATCGCCTCAGCCGCTTCTTGGCTTGGAACCCCCGAGACTGTCGGCGCAATCGCCGCCAGGGAAACCTCTACCACTACCTCGGTGTGCTCGACCTCCAACCCCTTTGTCGGGATCGTGTCCTTTGGAGCCTTGTGCGAGACTTCGGGGGAACCTTCATCATCGGAGTCGTCATCTGACTCGAACACCATCGCCGATTTGGACGGTGACGTTGGCCCCTTCGCTGGTGACTTGGGCTTGCGTGCGGGCTTTGACGGTGTAGCAGTACGCCGGGACGTGTGCTCCTGTGCGACCTCGTCACCTCCGTCGTGTTCGTCCAGGATGCGGCTCGCCTCGAACTCATGTTGCTTCTGCATGCGGGTCTTGCGAGCCACATGCGCTGGAGGAGGAACCTCCTCCTCCCCATCGCTGTTGGAAGAATCTCCTTCGGAGTCCTCCTCCAGTTCTTGGGGAACCTCCTCATCAAGCGGAGGGAGCCAACCTTACAACACCTGAAAAAGCTGAGAACCACCACAAGGAAAACACCAAACGTGGTGACTGAAAACTGAGGTATGGACATAGCGACTGGGAAGAAAACTTACTGTGGGAGCTTCATTCTTCATAGGAGTATACGCGGCGAGCCCAACCGCCACGCCGGTGAACTCTGCGTCAGTGATATTTTTCAGGGCGGCCTTGTAGTCCTCGGCCTCCCATGATTCCTTGCTGGTTCGGGAGGGGTTATGCTTCCCGCTGTATTCATACATCCAGTGCGGCCGAGCCGCCAGCGGAACCAGACGCCGCCCGAGCCAGCAGTTGTAGAGGTTGATCGGAATCAACCCCTGGTCCTTCAGCTTCTGGATCTGGTCCATCATTTCCGCGACGGCCATCCGTTGGTCTTCGGGAAGCTTCTCCGGCGCCAAACGGTGAGGCTCGCTCCTCTTGGTGACGAACTCGGGAAGAGCCACCTCACTGGAGGGAGTGGCTTCTTTGACGTAGAACTAGCTCTTCTTCCACTTGTTGGCGGCCTTCCTCGGCAGGAGGAGCTTGACAAAATTTGCCTTCGGCTTCATTTGGAATGTGACGCCAACTACGGCCAACATCAAGCCACTGGAAGCCTCGCGCCCGATGCGGCCGTGGAAGAGCTCCAGCCATAGCGGGAAGTACGGCCTACAACTGAGGTAACATTCGTAGAAGGAGACGAAGATCACCATCTGTTCGATGCTATGCGGACCGAGATCTGATGGCTTGATCGCGTAATACACGCAGAAGCGGCGGAAAAAGAGTGAAGTGGGGAATCCCAGACCCCTCTCAAGATGGCTGGGGAAGCAGATGAATTCGCCGGGTCGCGGCTTCGACTCGGTCTTGGAGGAGGGGGGAACCCGCTAGTTCCCCTATCGGAGTACTCCGGCGTCCTCGAAGGATTTAAGCTGGGTTGTGGTGCACTTGGATTTTCCCCATGAGCCTTTGGGAGGCGCCATCGAGTAGGATGTGGAATCACATGATGCGGAAAAGACAAGTCGGAAGGATGTAGGCAGGGAGATTGGAGACAGGAAGAACAAATGAGGAAGAATGAAGAATGCGGAGAAGGTCTGCAGAGCTGAGCCATCACTCCCCTTATATGGGAACGCCACCCGCCAAAATCGGGATGGATGTTACTCACGGTATTTGCGCTGAAGTTACCGTTGGAAATTCCAACGGATAGTTTGACCAGATTTGACGGTCCAACTCCTTTATTTCACCCGCTACCCGCCAGTCTTTTCCACTCACCGAAACAATGACTTGGTAGCAGTAACATTCATTGGGACGGTGAATGGAAACATGGGGAAATTCTCCTTGGTTCTGATGGAGTCCATCGCCGACTCGACTGGACGCCCAAATTGGGATCGCCTGCTCCGAACGCCAAAAGGACGCCTGCGCCTGCATCAACGATGGCCTCAGGGACTACTGATGGGGATATGCCAAAGGGGGTATGCCTAGCAGGATGTTCCGATTGGGCTAAAAGTCCTGTGAGTGCGCCTGGAGGATGGCAACAGGACTACAATGGAAGGAGAAGCCCGGCAACTGGCGACTGGAGGCCCAGGAGCATAACAGAAGCCCAGTCGGATTAGGTCAAAACCTCTGCATCCTTATCTTGTTCGGTTGTAACTTGTAAACCCTAGCAAGGTGCCTCATATATAAACCTCCCTAGGGTATCCTAGAGACTCACGTTCCATCATACACCCCCTCAAGCGACTCGCTGCATAGCTGCCGAGCTCGCCACCCCTGTAACTCGCTCTCCAATACTCTAATCTAGCAGGAGTAGGTCTTTACCCATCGAGGGGCCGAACCTAGGTAAAGCCATGTGCATCCGCCCCCATCTCGCACCGCAGATGGCCGCCAACTCTTCCTCATGAAACACTCAATCGCTGCCAGTGGCAGCGACTGCCGTGGCCATTTCCATGACACATGCAATAACACTGGTGGATCCATAGGTGGATTGTGAAGAGAGCACACATGCAATAACACTGGTGGATCCATGTGTGGTCTCTGAAGAGAACACACATGCAATGACTCTAGTTGTTGTTAGTGAAAAGAGCACATATGCAACGACACTGGTGGATCCATAGGTGGATTGTGAAAATACCATACTTGCAATGACACTGGTGGATCCATATGTGGTATGTGAAAATAACACACATGCAATGACTCTGGTTGTCGTTAGTAAAAATAACACACATGCAATGACACTGGTGGATCCATAGGTGGATTGTGAAGAGAGCACACATGCAATGACACTGGTGGATCCATGTGTGGTCTCTGAAGAGAACACACATTTCAATGACTCTGGTTTTTGTTAGTAAAAAGAACACACATGCAATGACACTGGTGGATCCATGTGTGGTCTCTGAAGAGAACACACATGCAATGACTCTGGTTGTTGTTAGTAAAAAGAGCACACATGCAATGACACTAGTGGATCCATAGGTGGATTATGAAAAGAACACACATGCAATGACACTGGTGGATCCATATGTGGTATGTGAAAAGAACACACATTTCAATGACTCTGGTTATTGTTAGTAAAAAGAACACACATGCAATTACACTGGGGGATCCATGTGTGGTATCTGAAGAGAACACACATTTGAATGACACTGGTGGATCCATCAGTGGTATGTGAAAAGAACACACATGAAATGACTCTAGTTGTTGTTAGTAAAACGAACACACATGCAATGACACTGGTGGATCCATAGGTGGGTTGTGAAGAGAGCATACATGTAATGACACTGGTGGATTCAATGAAACTGGTGGATCCACGCGTGGTCTCTAAAGAGAACACGCATTCAATGACTCTGGTTTTTGTTAGTAAAAAGAAGACACATGCAATGACACTAGTGGATCCATGAGTGGTCTCTAAAGAGAACACACATGCAATGACTCTGGTTGTTGTTAGTAAAAAGAGCACACATGCAATGACACTGGTGGATCCATAAGTGGATTGTGAAAAGAACACACATGCAATGACACTGGTGGATCCATATGTGGTATGTGAAAAGAACACACATTTCAATGACTCTGATTGTTGTTAGTAAAAAACAACACACATGCAATGACACTAGTGGATCCATGTGTGGTCTGTGAAGAGAACATACATGCAATGACTCTAGTTGTTGTTAGTGAAAAGAGCACACATGCAATGACACTGGTAGATCCATAGGTGGATTGTGAAAAGAACACACATGCAATGGCACTGGTGGATCCATATGTGGTATGTGAAAATAACACACATTTCAATGACTGTGGTTGTTGTTAGTAAAAAGAACACACATGCAATGACACTGGTGGATCCATAGGTGGGTTGTGAAGAGAGCATACATGTAATGACACTGGTGGATCCATGTGTGGTCTCTGAAGAGAACACACATGAAATGACACTAGTTGTTGTTAGTAAAAATAGCACACATGCAATAACACTAGTGGATCCATATGTGGATTGTGAAAAGAACACACATGCAATGACACTGGTGGATACATATGTGGTATGTGAAAAGATAACAAATTTCAATGACTCTGATTGTTGTTAGTAAATAGAACACACATGCAATGACACTGGTGGATCCATGTGTGGTCTCTGAAGAACAAACATGCAATGACTCTGGTTGTTGTTAGTGAAAAGAGCTGACATGCAATGACACTGGTGGATCCATAGGTGGATTATGAAAAGAACACACATGTAATGACAATGGTGGATCCATATATGGTATGTGAAAAGAACACACATTTCAATGACTGCTGTTGTTAGTAAAAAGAACACACATGCAATGACACTGGTGGATCGATAGGTGGATTGTGAAAAGAACACACATGCAATGACACTGGTGGATCCATATGTGGTATGTGAAAGGAACACACATGCAATGACTCTAGTTGTTGTTAGTAAAAAGAACACACATGCAATGACACCTGGTGGATCCATAGGTGGATTGTGAAGAGAGCACACATGCAATGACATCAGGATCCATGTGGACTCAAGAGAACACACATTTCAATGACTCTGGTTTTGTTAGTAAAAAGAACACACATGCAATGACACTGGTGGATCCATGTGTGGTCTCTAAATAAATACACACATGCCATGACTCTGTTTGTTGTTAGTGAAAAGAGCAGACATGCAATGACACTGCTGGATCCATAGGTTGATTATGAAAAGAACACACATGTAATGACACTGGTGGATCCATATGTGATATGTGAAAAGAACACACATTTCAATGACTCTGATTGTTGTTAGTAAAAAAGAACACACATGCAATGACACTAGTGGATCCATGTGTGGTCTGTGAAGAGAACACACATGCAATGACTCTGGTTGTTGTTAGTGAAAAGAGCACACATGCAATGACACTGGTAGATCCATAGGTGGATTGTGAAAAGAACACACATGCAATGGCACTGGTGGATCCATATGTGGTATGTGAAAATAACACACATTTCAATGACTCTGGTTGTTGTTAGTAAAAAGAACACACATGCAATGACACTGGTGGATCCATAGGTGGGTTGTGAAGAGAGCATACATGTAATGACACTGGTGGATCCATGTGTGGTCTCTGAAGAGAACACACATGCAATGACACCATTTGTTGTTAGTAAAAATAGCACACATGCAATAACACTAGTGGATCCATATGTGGATTGTGAAAATAACACACATGCAATGACACTGGTGGATACATATGTGGTATGTGAAAAGATAACACATTTTAATGAATCTGATTGTTGTTAGTAAATAGAACACACATGCAATGACACTGGTGGATCCATGTGTGGTCTCTGAAGAGAACACACATGCAATGACTCTGGTTGTTGTTAGTGAAAAGAGTTGACATGCAATGACACTGGTGGATCCATAGGTGGATTATGAAAAGAACACACATGTAATGACAATGGTGGATCCATATGTGGTATGTGAAAAGAACACACATTTCAATGACTCTGGCTGTTGTTAGTAAAAAGAACACACATGCAATGACACTGGTGGATCGATAGGTGGATTGTGAAAAGAACACACATGCAATGACACTGGTGGATCCATATGTGGTATGTGAAAGGAACACACATGCAATGACACAAGTTGTTGTTAGTAAAAAGAACACACATGCAATGACACTGGTGGATCCATAGGTGGATTGTGAAGAGAGCACACATGCAATGACACTGGTGGATCCATGTGTGGTCTCTGAAGAGAACACACATTTCAATGACTCTGGTTGTTGTTAGTAAAAAGAACACACATGTAATGACACTGGTGGATTCATGTGTGGTCTCTGAAGAGAACATACATTTCCATGACTCTGGTTGTTGTTAGTAAAAAGAACACACATGAAGTGACACTCGTTGATCCATGTGTGGTCTCTGAAGAGAACACACATGCAATGACTCTGGTTGTTGTTAGTGAAAAGAGCACACATGCAATGACACTGGTGGATCCATAGGTGGATTGTGAAAAGAACACACATGCAATGACACTGGTGGATCCATATGTGGTATGTGAAAAGAACACACATTTCAATGACTCTGATTGTTGTTAGTAAAAAACAACACACATGCAATGACACTAGTGGATCCATGTGTGGTCTGTGAAGAGAACATACATGCAATGACTCTAGTTGTTGTTAGTGAAAAGAGCACACATGCAATGACACTGGTAGATCCATAGGTGGATTGTGAAAAGAACACACATGCAATGGCACTGGTGGATCCATATGTGGTATGTGAAAATAACACACATTTCAATGACTGTGGTTGTTGTTAGTAAAAAGAACACACATGCAATGACACTGGTGGATCCATAGGTGGGTTGTGAAGAGAGCATACATGTAATGACACTGGTGGATCCATGTGTGGTCTCTGAAGAGAACACACATGCAATGACACTAGTTGTTGTTAGTAAAAATAGCACACATGCAATAACACTAGTGGATCCATATGTGGATTGTGAAAAGAACACACATGCAATGACACTGGTGGATACATATGTGGTATGTGAAAAGATAACAAATTTCAATGACTCTGATTGTTGTTAGTAAATAGAACACACATGCAATGACACTGGTGGATCCATGTGTGGTCTCTGAAGAGAACACACATGCAATGACTCTGGTTGTTGTTAGTGAAAAGAGCTGACATGCAATGACACTGGTGGATCCATAGGTGGATTATGAAAAGAACACACATGTAATGACAATGGTGGATCCATATATGGTATGTGAAAAGAACACACATTTCAATGACTCTGGCTGTTGTTAGTAAAAAGAACACACATGCAATGACACTGGTGGATCGATAGGTGGATTGTGAAAAGAACACACATGCAATGACACTGGTGGATCCATATGTGGTATGTGAAAGGAACACACATGCAATGACTCTAGTTGTTGTTAGTAAAAAGAACACACATGCAATGACACTGGTGGATCCATAGGTGGATTGTGAAGAGAGCACACATGCAATGACACTGGTGGATCCATGTGTGGACTCTGAAGAGAACACACATTTCAATGACTCTGGTTTTTGTTAGTAAAAAGAACACACATGCAATGACACTGGTGGATCCATGTGTGGTCTCTAAATAGTACACACATGCCATGACTCTGGTTGTTGTTAGTGAAAAGAGCAGACATGCAATGACACTGCTGGATCCATAGGTTGATTATGAAAAGAACACACATGTAATGACACTGGTGGATCCATATGTGATATGTGAAAAGAACACACATTTCAATGACTCTGATTGTTGTTAGTAAAAAAGAACACACATGCAATGACACTAGTGGATCCATGTGTGGTCTGTGAAGAGAACACACATGCAATGACTCTGGTTGTTGTTAGTGAAAAGAGCACACATGCAATGACACTGGTAGATCCATAGGTGGATTGTGAAAAGAACACACATGCAATGGCACTGGTGGATCCATATGTGGTATGTGAAAATAACACACATTTCAATGACTCTGGTTGTTGTTAGTAAAAAGAACACACATGCAATGACACTGGTGGATCCATAGGTGGGTTGTGAAGAGAGCATACATGTAATGACTCTAGAGGATCCATGTTGTTTATGAAAAGAACACACATGCAATGACACCATTTGTTGTTAGTAAAAATAGCACACATGCAATAACACTAGTGGATCCATATGTGGATTGTGAAAATAACACACATGCAATGACACTGGTGGATACATATGTGGTATGTGAAAAGATAACACATTTCAATGAATCTGATTGTTGTTAGTAAATAGAACACACATGCAATGACACTGGTGGATCCATGTGTGGTCTCTGAAGAGAACACACATGCAATGACTCTGGTTGTTGTTAGTGAAAAGAGTTGACATGCAATGACACTGGTGGATCCATAGGTGGATTATGAAAAGAACACACATGTAATGACAATGGTGGATCCATATGTGGTATGTGAAAAGAACACACATTTCAATGACTCTGGCTGTTGTTAGTAAAAAGAACACACATGCAATGACACTGGTGGATCGATAGGTGGATTGTGAAAAGAACACACATGCAATGACACTGGTGGATCCATATGTGGTATGTGAAAGGAACACACATGCAATGACACAAGTTGTTGTTAGTAAAAAGAACACACATGCAATGACACTGGTGGATCCATAGGTGGATTGTGAAGAGAGCACACATGCAATGACACTGGTGGATCCATGTGTGGTCTCTGAAGAGAACACACATTTCAATGACTCTGGTTGTTGTTAGTAAAAAGAACACACATGTAATGACACTGGTGGATTCATGTGTGGTCTCTGAAGAGAACATACATTTCCATGACTCTGGTTGTTGTTAGTAAAAAGAACACACATGAAGTGACACTCGTTGATCCATGTGTGGTCTCTGAAGAGAACACACATGCAATGACTCTGGTTGTTGTTAGTGAAAAGAGCACACATGCAATGACACTGGTGGATCCATAGGTGGATTGTGAAAAGAACACACATGCAATGACACTGGTGGATCCATATGTGGTATGTGAAAAGAACACACATGCAATGACTCTGGTTGTTGTTAGTAAACAGAACACACATGCAATGGCACTGGTGGATCCATAGGTGGATTGCGAAGAGAGCATAGATTCAATGACACTGGTGGATCCATGTGTGGTTTCTGAAGAGAACACACATTTCAATGATTCTGGTTTTTGTTAGTAAAAAGAACACACATGCAATGACACTGGTGGATCCATGTGTGGTCTCTAAATAGAACACACATGCAATGACTCTGGTTGTTGTTAGTAAAAAGAGCACACATGCAATGACACTTGTGGATCCATAAGTGGATTGTGAGAAGAACACACATGCAATGACACTGGTGGATCCATATGTGGTATGTGAAAAGAACACACATTTCAATGACTCTAATTGTTGTTAGTAAAAAAGGACACACATGCAATGACACTAGTGGATCCATGTGTGGTCTGTGAAGAGAACATACATGCAATGACTCTGGTTGTTGTTAGTGAAAAAACACATGCAATGACACTGGTAGATCCATAGGTGGATTGTGAAAAGAACACACATGGAATGGCACTGGTGGATACATATGTGGTATGTGAGAATAACACACATTTCAATGACTGTGGTTGTTGTTAGTAAAAAGAACACACATGCAATGACACTGGTGGATCCATAGGTGGGTTGTGAAGAGAGCATACATGAAATGACATCGGTGGATCCATGTGTGGTCTCTGAAGAGAACACACATGCAATGACACTAGTTGTTGTTAGTAAAAATAGCACACATGCAATAACACTAGTTGATCCATAGGTGGATTATGAAAAGAACACACATGTAATGACACTGGTGGATCCATAAGTGGTATGTGAAAAGAACACATATTTCAATGACTCTGGTTGTTCTTAGTAAAAAGAACACACATGCAATGACACTGGTGGATCCATAGGTGGATTGTGAAAATAACACACATGCAATGACACTGGTGGATCCATATGTGGTATGTGAAAAGAACAGACATGCAATGACTCTAGTTGTTGTTAGTAAAAAGAACACACATGCAATGACACTGGTGGATCCATAGGTGGACTGTGAAGAGAGCACACATGCAATGACACTGGTGGATCCATGTGTGGTCTCTGAAGAGAACACACATTTCAATGACTCTAGGTGTTGTTAGTAAAAAGAACACACATGTAATGACACTGGTGGATCCATAGGTGGATTATGAAAAGAACACACATGTAATGACAATGGTGGATCCATATATGGTATGTGAAAAGAACACACATTTCAATGATTCTGGTTTTTGTTAGTAAAAAGAACACACATGCAATGACACTGGTGGATCCATGTGTGGTCTCTAAATAGAACACACATGCAATGACTCTGGTTGTTGTTAGTAAAAAGAGCACACATGCAATGACACTTGTGGATCCATAAGTGGATTGTGAGAAGAACACACATGCAATGACACTGGTGGATCCATATGTGGTATGTGAAAAGAACACACATTTTAATGACTCTAATTGTTGTTAGTAAAAAAGGACACACATGCAATGACACTAGTGGATCCATGTGTGGTCTGTGAAGAGAACATACATGCAATGACTCTGGTTGTTGTTAGTGAAAAGAGCACACATGCAATGACACTGGTAGATCCATAGGTGGATTGTGAAAAGAACACACATGGAATGGCACTGGTGGATACATATGTGGTATGTGAGAATAACACATTTCAATGACTGTGGTTGTTAGTAAAAGAACACACAGGCAATTACTCGGGTGGATCCATAGGTGGGTTGTGAAGAGAGCATACATGTAATGACACTGGTGGATCCATGTGTGGTCTCTGAAGAGAACACACATGCAATGACACTAGTTGTTGTTAGTAAAAATAGCACACATGCAATAACACTAGTTGATCCATAGGTGGATTATGAAAAGAACACACATGTAATGACACTGGTGGATCCATAAGTGGTATGTGAAAAGAACACATATTTCAATGACTCTGGTTGTTCTTAGTAAAAAGAACACACATGCAATGACACTGGTGGATCCATAGGTGGATTGTGAAAATAACACACATGCAATGACACTGGTGGATCCATATGTGGTATGTGAAAAGAACACATGCAATGACTCCAGTTGTTGTTAGTAAAAAGAACACACATGCAATGACACTGGTGGATCCATAGGTGGACTGTGAAGAGAGCACACATGCAATGACACTGGTGGATCCATGTGTGGTCTCTGAAGAGAACACACATTTCAATGACTCTAGGTGTTGTTAGTAAAAAGAACACACATGTAATGACACTGGTGGATCCATAGGTGGATTATGAAAAGAACACACATGTAATGACAATGGTGGATCCATATATGGTATGTGAAAAGAACACACATTTCAATGACTCTGGCTGTTGTTAGTAAAAAGAACACACATGCAATGACACTGGTGGATCGATAGGTGGATTGTGAAAAGAACACACATGCAATGACACTGGTGGATCCATATGTGGTATGTGAAAGGAACACACATGCAATGACTCTAGTTGTTGTTAGTAAAAAGAACACACATGCAATGACACTGGTGGATCCATAGGTGGATTGTGAAGAGAGCACACATGCAATGACACTGGTGGATCCATGTGTGGTCTTTGAAGAGAACACACATTTCAATGACTCTGGTTTTTGTTAGTAAAAAGAACACACATGCAATGACACTGGTGGATCCATGTGTGGTCTCTAAATAGTACACACATGCCATGACTCTGGTTGTTGTTAGTGAAAAGAGCAGACATGCAATGACACTGCTGGATCCATAGGTTGATTATGAAAAGAACACACATGTAATGACACTGGTGGATCCATATGTGATATGTGAAAAGAACACACATTTCAATGACTCTGATTGTTGTTAGTAAAAAAGAACACACATGCAATGACACTAGTGGATCCATGTGTGGTCTGAAGAGAACACACATGCAATGACTCGTTGTTGTTAGTGAAAGAGCACACATGCAATGACACTGGTAGATCCATAGGTGGATTGTGAAAAGAACACACATGCAATGGCACTGGTGGATCCATATGTGGTATGTGAAAATAACACACATTTCAATGACTCTGGTTGTTGTTAGTAAAAAGAACACACATGCAATGACACTGGTGGATCCATAGGTGGGTTGTGAAGAGAGCATACATGTAATGACACTGGTGGATCCATGTGTGGTCTCTGAAGAGAACACACATGCAATGACACTATTTGTTGTTAGTAAAAATAGCACACATGCAATAACACTAGTGGATCCATATGTTGATTGTGAAAATAACACACGTGCAATGACACTGGTGGATACATATGTGGTATGTGAAAAGATAACACATTTCAATGAATCTGATTGTTGTTAGTAAATAGAACACACATGCAATGACACTGGTGGATCCATGTGTGGTCTCTGAAGAGAACACACATGCAATGACTCTGGTTGTTGTTAGTGAAAAGAGTTGACATGCAATGACACTGGTGGATCCATAGGTGGATTATGAAAAGAACACACATGTAATGACAATGGTGGATCCATATGTGGTATGTGAAAAGAACACACATTTCAATGACTCTGGCTGTTGTTAGTAAAAAGAACACACATGCAATGACACTGGTGGATCGATAGGTGGATTGTGAAAAGAACACACATGCAATGACACTGGTGGATCCATATGTGGTATGTGAAAGGAACACACATGCAATGACACAAGTTGTTGTTAGTAAAAAGAACACACATGCAATGACACTGGTGGATCCATAGGTGGATTGTGAAGAGAGCACACATGCAATGACACTGGTGGATCCATGTGTGGTCTCTGAAGATGGCACACATTTCAATGACTCTTGTTGTTGTTAGTAAAAAGAACACACATGTAATGACACTGGTGGATTCATGTGTGGTCTCTGAAGAGAACATACATTTCCATGACTCTGGTTGTTGTTAGTAAAAAGAGCACACATGAAGTGACACTCGTTGATCCATGTGTGGTCTCTGAAGAGAACACACATGCAATGACTCTGGTTGTTGTTAGTGAAAAGAGCACACATGCAATGACACTGGTGGATCCATAGGTGGATTGTGAAAAGAACACACATGCAATGACACTGGTGGATCCATATGTGGTATGTGAAAAGAACACACATGCAATGACTCTGGTTGTTGTTAGTAAGCAGAACACACATGCAATGGCACTGGTGGATCCATAGGTGGATTGCGAAGAGAGCATAGATTCAATGACACTGGTGGATCCATGTGTGGTTTCTGAAGAGAACACACATTTCAATGATTCTGGTTTTTGTTAGTAAAAAGAACACACATGCAATGACACTGGTGGATCCATGTGTGGTCTCTAAATAGAACACACATGCAATGACTCTGGTTGTTGTTAGTAAAAAGAGCACACATGCAATGACACTTGTGGATCCATAAGTGGATTGTGAGAAGAACACACATGCAATGACACTGGTGGATCCATATGTGGTATGTGAAAAGAACACACATTTCAATGACTCTAATTGTTGTTAGTAAAAAAGGACACACATGCAATGACACTAGTGGATCCATGTGTGGTCTGTGAAGAGAACATACATGCAATGACTCTGGTTGTTGTTAGTGAAAAGAGCACACATGCAATGACACTGGTAGATCCATAGGTGGATTGTGAAAAGAACACACATGGAATGGCACTGGTGGATACATATGTGGTATGTGAGAATAACACACATTTCAATGACTGTGGTTGTTGTTAGTAAAAAGAACACAC
Organism: Avena insularis; assembly: GCA_023614405.1. Lineage (NCBI taxonomy): Eukaryota > Viridiplantae > Streptophyta > Magnoliopsida > Poales > Poaceae > Avena > Avena insularis. The sequence goes on along the minus strand of CM042694.1, from coordinate 272,117,218 downwards.
ATGCAATGACACTGGTGGATCCATAGGTGGGTTGTGAAGAGAGCATACATGTAATGACACTGGTGGATCCATGTGTGGTCTCTGAAGAGAACACACATGCAATGACACTAGTTGTTGTTAGTAAAAATAGCACACATGCAATAACACTAGTTGATCCATAGGTGGATTATGAAAAGAACACACATGTAATGACACTGGTGGATCCATAAGTGGTATGTGAAAAGAACACATATTTCAATGACTCTGGTTGTTCTTAGTAAAAAGAACACACATGCAATGACACTGGTGGATCCATAGGTGGATTGTGAAAATAACACATGCGATGACACTGGTGGATCCATATGTGGTATGTGAAAAGAACAGACATGCAATGACTCTAGTTGTTGTTAGTAAAAAGAACACACATGCAATGACACTGGTGGATCCATAGGTGGACTGTGAAGAGAGCACACATGCAATGACACTGGTGGATCCATGTGTGGTCTCTGAAGAGAACACACATTTCAATGACTCTAGGTGTTGTTAGTAAAAAGAACACACATGTAATGACACTGGTGGATCCATAGGTGGATTATGAAAAGAACACACATGTAATGACAATGGTGGATCCATATATGGTATGTGAAAAGAACACACATTTCAATGACTCTGGCTGTTGTTAGTAAAAAGAACACACATGCAATGACACTGGTGGATCGATAGGTGGATTGTGAAAAGAACACACATGCAATGACACTGGTGGATCCATATGTGGTATGTGAAAGGAACACACATGCAATGACTCTAGTTGTTGTTAGTAAAAAGAACACACATGCAATGACACTGGTGGATCCATAGGTGGATTGTGAAGAGAGCACACATGCAATGACACTGGTGGATCCATGTGTGGTCTCTGAAGAGAACACACATTTCAATGACTCTGGTTTTTGTTAGTAAAAAGAACACACATGCAATGACACTGGTGGATCCATGTGTGGTCTCTAAATAGTACACACATGCCATGACTCTGGTTGTTGTTAGTGAAAAGAGCAGACATGCAATGACACTGCTGGATCCATAGGTTGATTATGAAAAGAACACACATGTAATGACACTGGTGGATCCATATGTGATATGTGAAAAGAACACACATTTCAATGACTCTGATTGTTGTTAGTAAAAAAGAACACACATGCAATGACACTAGTGGATCCATGTGTGGTCTGTGAAGAGAACACACATGCAATGACTCTGGTTGTTGTTAGTGAAAAGAGCACACATGCAATGACACTGGTAGATCCATAGGTGGATTGTGAAAAGAACACACATGCAATGGCACTGGTGGATCCATATGTGGTATGTGAAAATAACACACATTTCAATGACTCTGGTTGTTGTTAGTAAAAAGAACACACATGCAATGACACTGGTGGATCCATAGGTGGGTTGTGAAGAGAGCATACATGTAATGACACTGGTGGATCCATGTGTGGTCTCTGAAGAGAACACACATGCAATGACACTATTTGTTGTTAGTAAAAATAGCACACATGCAATAACACTAGTGGATCCATATGTTGATTGTGAAAATAACACACGTGCAATGACACTGGTGGATACATATGTGGTATGTGAAAAGATAACACATTTCAATGAATCTGATTGTTGTTAGTAAATAGAACACACATGCAATGACACTGGTGGATCCATGTGGTCTCTGAAGAACACACATGCAATGACTCTGGTTGTTGTTAGTGAAAAGAGTTGACATGCAATGACACTGGTGGATCCATAGGTGGATTATGAAAAGAACGCACATGTAATGACAATGGTGGATCCATATGTGGTATGTGAAAAGAACACACATTTCCATGACTCTGGTTGTTGTTAGTAAAAAGAACACACATGAAGTGACACTGGTGGATCCATAGGTTGATTATGAAAAGAACACACATGTGATGACACTGGTGGATCCATATGTGGTATGTGAAAAGAACACACATTTCAATGACTCTGGCTGTTCTTAGTAAAAAGAACACACATGCAATGACACTGGTGGATCCATAGGTGGATTGTGAAAATAACACACATGCAATGACACTGGTGGATCCATATGTGGTATGTGAAAAGAACAGACATGCAATGACTCTAGTTATTGTTAGTAAAAAGAACACACATGCAATGACACTGGTGGATCCATAGGTGGACTGTGAAGAGAGCACACATGCAATGACACTGGTGGATCCATGTGTGGTCTCTGAAGAGAACACACATTTCAATGACTCTAGGTGTTGTTAGTAAAAAGAACACACATGTAATGACACTGGTGGATCCATAGGTGGATTATGAAAAGAACACACATGTAATGACAATGGTGGATCCATATATGGTATGTGAAAAGAACACACATTTCAATGACTCTGGCTGTTGTTAGTAAAAAGAACACACATGCAATGACACTTTGGTGGATCGATGGGTGGATTGTGAAAAGAACACACATGCAATGACACTGGTGGATCCATATGTGGTATGTGAAAGGAACACATGCAATGACTCTAGTTGTTGTTAGTAAAAAGAACACACATGCAATGACACTGGTGGATCCATAGGTGGATTGTGAAGAGAGCACACATGCAATGACACTGGTGGATCCATGTGTGGTCTCTGAAGAGAACACACATTTCAATGACTCTGGTTTTTGTTAGTAAAAAGAACACACATGCAATGACACTGGTGGATCCATGTGTGGTCTCTAAATAGTACACACATGCCATGACTCTGGTTGTTGTTAGTGAAAAGAAGCGGACATGCAATGACACTTGCTGGATCCATAGGTTGATTATGAAAAGAACACACATGTAATGACACTGGTGGATCCATATGTGATATGTGAAAAGAACACACATTTCAATGACTCTGATTGTTGTTAGTAAAAAAGAACACACATGCAATGACACTAGTGGATCCATGTGTGGTCTGTGAAGAGAACACACATGCAATGACTCTGGTTGTTGTTAGTGAAAAGAGCACACATGCAATGACACTGGTAGATCCATAGGTGGATTGTGAAAAGAACACACATGCAATGGCACTGGTGGATCCATATGTGGTATGTGAAAATAACACACATTTCAATGACTCTGGTTGTTGTTAGTAAAAAGAACACACATGCAATGACACTGGTGGATCCATAGGTGGGTTGTGAAGAGAGCATACATGTAATGACACTGGTGGATCCATGTGTGGTCTCTGAAGAGAACACACATGCAATGACACTATTTGTTGTTAGTAAAAATAGCACACATGCAATAACACTAGTGGATCCATGTGTGGTCTGTGAAGAGAACATACATGCAATGACTCTGGTTGTTGTTAGTGAAAAGAGCACACATGCAATGACACTGGTAGATCCATAGGTGGATTGTGAAAAGAACACACATGGAATGGCACTGGTGGATACATATGTGGTATGTGAGAATAACACACATTTCAATGACTGTGGTTGTTGTTAGTAAAAAGAACACACATGCAATGACACTGGTGGATCCATAGGTGGGTTGTGAAGAGAGCATACATGTAATGACACTGGTGGATCCATGTGTGGTCTCTGAAGAGAACACACATGCAATGACACTAGTTGTTGTTAGTAAAAATAGCACACATGCAATAACACTAGTTGATCCATAGGTGGATTATGAAAAGAACACACATGTAATGACACTGGTGGATCCATAAGTGGTATGTGAAAAGAACACATATTTCAATGACTCTGGTTGTTCTTAGTAAAAAGAACACACATGCAATGACACTGGTGGATCCATAGGTGGATTGTGAAAATAACACACATGCAATGACACTGGTGGATCCATATGTGGTATGTGAAAAGAACAGACATGCAATGACTCTAGTTGTTGTTAGTAAAAAGAACACACATGCAATGACACTGGTGGATCCATAGGTGGACTGTGAAGAGAGCACACATGCAATGACATGGTGGATCCATGTGGTCTCTGAATAGAACACACATTTCAATGACTCTAGGTGTTGTTAGTAAAAAGAACACACATGTAATGACACTGGTGGATCCATAGGTGGATTATGAAAAGAACACACATGTAATGACAATGGTGGATCCATATATGGTATGTGAAAAGAACACACATTTCAATGACTCTGGCTGTTGTTAGTAAAAAGAACACACATGCAATGACACTGGTGGATCGATAGGTGGATTGTGAAAAGAACACACATGCAATGACACTGGTGGATCCATATGTGGTATGTGAAAGGAACACAAATGCAATGACTCTAGTTGTTGTTAGTAAAAAGAACACACATGCAATGACACTGGTGGATCCATAGGTGGATTGTGAAGAGAGCACACATGCAATGACACTGGTGGATCCATGTGTGGTCTCTGAAGAGAACACACATTTCAATGACTCTGGTTTTTGTTAGTAAAAAGAACACACATGCAATGACACTGGTGGATCCATGTGTGGTCTCTAAATAGTACACACATGCCATGACTCTGGTTGTTGTTAGTGAAAAGAGCAGACATGCAATGACACTGCTGGATCCATAGGTTGATTATGAAAAGAACACACATGTAATGACACTGGTGGATCCATATGTGATATGTGAAAAGAACACACATTTCAATGACTCTGATTGTTGTTAGTAAAAAAGAACACACATGCAATGACACTAGTGGATCCATGTGTGTGTGCAGAAGAAGAACACACATGCAATGACTCTGGTTGTTGTTAGTGAAAAGAGCACACATGCAATGACACTGGTAGATCCATAGGTGGATTGTGAAAAGAACACACATGCAATGGCACTGGTGGATCCATATGTGGTATGTGAAAATAACACACATTTCAATGACTCTGGTTGTTGTTAGTAAAAAGAACACACATGCAATGACACTGGTGGATCCATAGGTGGGTTGTGAAGAGAGCATACATGTAATGACACTGGTGGATCCATGTGTGGTCTCTGAAGAGAACACACATGCAATGACACTATTTGTTGTTAGTAAAAATAGCACACATGCAATAACACTAGTGGATCCATATGTTGATTGTGAAAATAACACACGTGCAATGACACTGGTGGATACATATGTGGTATGTGAAAAGATAACACATTTCAATGAATCTGATTGTTGTTAGTAAATAGAACACACATGCAATGACACTGGTGGATCCATGTGTGGTCTCTGAAGAGAACACACATGCAATGACTCTGGTTGTTGTTAGTGAAAAGAGTTGACATGCAATGACACTGGTGGATCCATAGGTGGATTATGAAAAGAACGCACATGTAATGACAATGGTGGATCCATATGTGGTATGTGAAAAGAACACACATTTCCATGACTCTGGTTGTTGTTAGTAAAAAGAACACACATGAAGTGACACTGGTGGATCCATAGGTTGATTATGAAAAGAACACACATGTGATGACACTGGTGGATCCATATGTGGTATGTGAAAAGAACACACATTTCAATGACTCTGGCTGTTCTTAGTAAAAAGAACACACATGCAATGACACTGGTGGATCCATAGGTGGATTGTGAAAATAACACACATGCAATGACACTGGTGGATCCATATGTGGTATGTGAAAAGAACAGACATGCAATGACTCTAGTTATTGTTAGTAAAAAGAACACACATGCAATGACACTGGTGGATCCATAGGTGGACTGTGAAGAGAGCACACATGCAATGACACTGGTGGATCCATGTGTGGTCTCTGAAGAGAACACACATTTCAATGACTCTAGGTGTTGTTAGTAAAAAGAACACACATGTAATGACACTGGTGGATCCATAGGTGGATTATGAAAAGAACACACATGTAATGACAATGGTGGATCCATATATGGTATGTGAAAAGAACACACATTTCAATGACTCTGGCTGTTGTTAGTAAAAAGAACACACATGCAATGACACTGGTGGATCGATAGGTGGATTGTGAAAAGAACACACATGCAATGACACTGGTGGATCCATATGTGGTATGTGAAAGGAACACACATGCAATGACTCTAGTTGTTGTTAGTAAAAAGAACACACATGCAATGACACTGGTGGATCCATAGGTGGATTGTGAAGAGAGCACACATGCAATGACATCAGGATCCATGTGTGGTCTCTGAAGAGAACACACATTTCAATGACTCTGGTTTTTGTTAGTAAAAGAACACACATGCAATGACCTTTGGTGGATCCATGTGGTCTCTAAATAGTACACACATGCCATGACTCTGGTTGTTGTTGTTAGTGAAAAGAGCGGACATGCAATGACACTGCTGGATCCATAGGTTGATTATGAAAAGAACACACATGTAATGACACTGGTGGATCCATATGTGATATGTGAAAAGAACACACATTTCAATGACTCTGATTGTTGTTAGTAAAAAAGAACACACATGCAATGACACTAGTGGATCCATGTGTGGTCTGTGAAGAGAACACACATGCAATGACTGGTTGTTGTTAGTGAAAAGAGCACACATGCAATGACCTTTGGTAGATCCATATGTGGATTGTTAAAAGAACACACATGCAATGGCACTGGTGGATCCATATGTGGTATGTGAAAATAACACACATTTCAATGACTCTGGTTGTTGTTAGTAAAAGAACACACATGCAATGACACTGGTGGATCCATAGGTGGGTTGTGAAGAGAGCATACATGTAATGACATTTGGTGGATCCATGTGTGGTCTCTGAAGAGAACACACATGCAATGACACTATTTGTTGTTAGTAAAAATAGCACACATGCAATAACACTAGTGGATCCATATGTTGATTGTGAAAATAACACACGTGCAATGACACTGGTGGATACATATGTGGTATGTGAAAAGATAACACATTTCAATGAATCGATTGTTGTTAGTAAATAGAACACATGCAATGACATCAGGATCCATGTGTGGTCTGAAGAGAACACACATGCAATGACTCTGGTTGTTGTTAGTGAAAAGAGTTGACATGCAATGACACTGGTGGATCCATAGGTGGATTATGAAAAGAACGCACATGTAATGACAATGGTGGATCCATATGTGGTATGTGAAAAGAACACACATTTCAATGACTCTGTCTGTGGTTAGTAAAAGAACACACATGCAATGACACTGTGGATCGATGGTGGATTGTGAAAAGAACACACATGGAATGACACTGGTGGATCCATATGTGGTATGTGAAAGGAACACACATGCAATGACACCAGTTGTTGTTAGTAAAAAGAACACACATGCAATGACACTGGTGGATCCATAGGTGGATTGTGAAGAGAGCACACATGCAATGACACTGGTGGATCCATGTGTGGTCTCTGAAGAGAACACACATTTCAATGACTCTGGTTGTTGTTAGTAAAAGAACACACATGTAATGACACTGGTGGATTCATGTGTGGTCTCAAGAGAACATACATTTCCATGACTCTGGTTGTTGTTAGTAAAAAGAGCACACATGAAGTGACACTCGTTGATCCATGTGTGGTCTCTGAAGAGAACACACATGAAATGACTCTGGTTGTTGTTAGTGAAAAGAGCACACATGCAATGACACTTGTGGATCCATAGGTGGATTATGAAAAGAACACACATGCAATGACACTGGTGGATCCATATGTGGTATGTGAAAAGAACACACATGCAATGACTCTGGTTGTTGTTAGTAAAAAGAACACACATGCAATGGCACTGGTGGATCACTAGGTGGATTGAAGAGAGCATAGATTCAATGACACTGGTGGATCCATGTGTGGTTCTGAAGAACACACATTTCAATGATTCTGGTTTTTGTTAGTAAAAAGAACACACATGCAATGACACTGGTGGATCCATGTGTGGTCTCTAAATAGAACACACATGCAATGACTCTGGTTGTTGTTAGTAAAAAGAGCACACATGCAATGACACTTGTGGATCCATAAGTGGATTGTGAGAAGAACACACATGCAATGACACTGGTGGATCCATATGTGGTATGTGAAAAGAACACACATTTCAATGACTCTAATTGTTGTTAGTAAAAAAGGACACACATGCAATGACACTAGTGGATCCATGTGTGGTCTGTGAAGAGAACATACATGCAATGACTCTGGTTGTTGTTAGTGAAAAGAGCACACATGCAATGACACTGGTAGATCCATAGGTGGATTGTGAAAAGAACACACATGGAATGGCACTGGTGGATACATATGTGGTATGTGAGAATAACACACATTTCAATGACTGTGGTTGTTGTTAGTAAAAAGAACACACATGCAATGACACTGGTGGATCCATAGGTGGGTTGTGAAGAGAGCATACATGTAATGACACTGGTGGATCCATGTGTGGTCTCTGAAGAGAACACACATGCAATGACACTAGTTGTTGTTAGTAAAAATAGCACACATGCAATAACACTAGTGGATCCATAGGTGGATTATGAAAAGAACACACATGTAATGACACTGGTGGATCCATAAGTGGTATGTGAAAAGAACACATATTTCAATGACTCTGGTTGTTCTTAGTAAAAAGAACACACATGCAATGACACTGGTGGATCCATAGGTGGATTGTGAAAATAACACACATGCAATGACACTGGTGGATCCATATGTGGTATGTGAAAAGAACAGACATGCAATGACTCTAGTTGTTGTTAGTAAAAAGAAAACACATGCAATGACACTGGTGGATCCATAGGTGGACTGTGAAGAGAGCACACATGCAATGACACTGGTGGATCCATGTGTGGTCTCTGAAGAGAACACACATTTCAATGACTCTAGGTGTTGTTAGTAAAAAGAACACACATGTAATGACACTGGTGGATCCATGTGTGGTCTCTAAAGAGAACATACATTTCCATGACTCTGGTTGTTGTCAGTAAAAAGAACACACATGCAATGACACTCGTTGATCCATGTGTGGTCTCTGAAGAGAACACACATGCAATGACTCTGGTTGTTGTTAGTGAAAAGAGCACACATGCAATGACACGGGTGGATCCATAGGTGGATTGTGAAAAGAACACACATGCAATGACACTGGTGGATCCATATGTGGTATGTGAAAAGAACACACATGCAATGACTCTGGTTGTTGTTAGTAAACAGAACACACATGCAATGGCACTGGTGGATCCATAGGTGGATTGCGAAGAGAGCACACATTCAATGACACTGGTGGATCCATGTGTGGTTTCTAAAGAGAACACACATTTCAATGACTCTGGTTTTTGTTAGTAAAAAGAACACACATGCAATGACACTAGTGGATCCATGTGTGGTCTCTAAATAGAACACACACGCAATGACTCTGGTTGTTGTTAGTAAAAATAGCACACATGCAATGACACTGGTGGATCCATAGGTGGATTGTGAAAAGAACACACATAAAATGACACTGGTGGATCCATATGTGGTATGTGAAAAGAACACACATTTCAATGACTCTGGTTGTTGATAGTAAAAAGAACACACATGCAATGACACTGGTGGATCCATGTGTCGTCTCTGAAGAGAACACACATTTCAATGACACTGGTGGATCCATATGTGGTATGTGAAAAGAACACACATTTCAATGACTCTGGTTGTTGATAGTAAAAAGAACACACATGCAATGACACTGGTGGATCCATAGGTGGATTGTGAAAAGAACACACATGCAATGACACTGGTGGATCCATATGTGGTATGTGAAAAGAACACACATGCAATGACTCTAGTTGTTGTTAGTAAAAAGAACACACATGCAATGACACTGGTGGATCCATACGTGGATTGTGAAGAGAGCACACATGCAATGACACTGGTGGATTCAATGACACTGGTGGATCCATGTGTGGTCTCTGAAGAGAACACACATTTCAATGACTCTGGTTGTTGTTAGTAAAAAGAACACACATGCAATGACACTTGTGGATCCATAAGTGGATTGTGAGAAGAACACACATGCAATGACACTGGTGGATCCATATGTGGTATGTGAAAAGAACACACATTTCAATGACTCTAATTGTTGTTAGTAAAAAAGGACACACATGCAATGACACTAGTGGATCCATGTGTGGTCTGTGAAGAGAACATACATGCAATGACTCTGGTTGTTGTTAGTGAAAAGAGCACACATGCAATGACACTGGTAGATCCATAGGTGGATTGTGAAAAGAACACACATGGAATGGCACTGGTGGATACATATGTGGTATGTGAGAATAACACACATTTCAATGACTGTGGTTGTTGTTAGTAAAAAGAACACACATGCAATGACACTGGTGGATCCATAGGTGGGTTGTGAAGAGAGCATACATGTAATGACACTGGTGGATCCATGTGTGGTCTCTGAAGAGAACACACATGCAATGACACTAGTTGTTGTTAGTAAAAATAGCACACATGCAATAACACTAGTGGATCCATAGGTGGATTATGAAAAGAACACACATGTAATGACACTGGTGGATCCATAAGTGGTATGTGAAAAGAACACATATTTCAATGACTCTGGTTGTTCTTAGTAAAAAGAACACACATGCAATGACACTGGTGGATCCATAGGTGGATTGTGAAAAGAACACACATGCAATGACACTGGTGGATCCATATGTGGTATGTGAAAAGAACAGACATGCAATGACTCTAGTTGTTGTTAGTAAAAAGAACACACATGCAATGACACTGGTGGATCCATAGGTGGACTGTGAAGAGAGCACACATGCAATGACACTGGTGGATCCATGTGTGGTCTCTGAAGAGAACACACATTTCAATGACTCTAGGTGTTGTTAGTAAAAATAACACACATGTAATGACACTGGTGGATCCATGTGTGGTCTCTAAAGAGAACATACATTTCCAAGACTCTGGTTGTTGTCAGTAAAAAGAACACACATGCAATGACACTCGTTGATCCATGTGTGGTCTCTGAAGAGAACACACATGCAATGACTCTGGTTGTTGTTAGTGAAAAGAGCACACATGCAATGACACGGGTGGATCCATAGGTGGATTGTGAAAAGAACACACATGCAATGACACTGGTGGATCCATATGTGGTATGTGAAAAGAACACACATGCAATGACTCTGGTTGTTGTTAGTAAACAGAACACACATGCAATGGCACTGGTGGATCCATAGGTGGATTGCGAAGAGAGCACACATTCAATGACACTGGTGGATCCATGTGTGGTTTCTGAAGAGAACACACATTTCAATGACTCTGGTTTTTGTTATTAAAAAGAACACACATGCAATGACACTAGTGGATCCATGTGTGGTCTCTAAATAGAACACACACGCAATGACTCTGGTTGTTGTTAGTAAAAATAGCACACATGCAATGACACTGGTGGATCCATAGGTGGATTGTGAAAAGGACACACATAAAATGACACTGGTGGATCCATATGTGGTATGTGAAAAGAACACACATTTCAATGACTCTGGTTGTTGATAGTAAAAAGAACACACATGCAATGACACTGGTGGATCCATGTGTCGTCTCTGAAGAGAACACACATTTCAATGACACTGGTGGATCCATATGTGGTATGTGAAAAGAACACACATTTCAATGACTCTGGTTGTTGATAGTAAAAAGAACACACATGCAATGACACTGGTGGATCCATAGGTGGATTGTGAAAAGAACACACATGCAATGACACTGGTGGATCCATATGTGGTATGTGAAAAGAACACACATGCAATGACTCTAGTTGTTGTTAGTAAAAAGAACACACATGCAATGACACTGGTGGATCCATACGTGGATTGTGAAGAGAGCACACATGCAATGACACTGGTGGATTCAATGACACTGGTGGATCCATGTGTGGTCTCTGAAGAGAACACACATTTCAATGACTCTGGTTGTTGTTAGTAAAAAGAACACACATGCAATGACACTGGTGGATCCATGTGTGGTCTCTGAAGAGAACACACATTTCAATGACTCTGTTTGTTGTTAGTAAAAAGAACACACATGCAATGACAATGGTGGATCCATGTGTGGTCTCTAAAGAGAACACACATGCAATGACTCTGGTTGTTGTTAGTGAAAAGAACACACATGCAATGACACTGATGGATCCATATGTGGATTTTGAAAAGAGCACACATGCAATGACTCTGGTTGTTGTTAGTCAAAAATCACACATGCAATGACACTGGTGGATCCATAGGTGGATTGTGAAAAGAACAGACATGCAATGACACTAGTGGATCCATATGTGGTATGTGAAAAGAACACACATGAAATGACTCTAGTTGTTGTAAGTAAAAAGAACACACATGCAATGACACTGGTGGATCCATAGGTGGATTATGAATAAAGCATACATGCAATGACACTGGTGGATTCAATGAAATCTGGATCCAATGTGGTCTCTAAAGAGAACACGCATTCAATGACTCTGGTTTTTGTTAGTAAAAAGAAGACACATGCAATGACACTGGTGGATCCATGTGTGGTCTTTAAAGAGAACACACATGCAATGACTCTGGTTGTTGTTAGTAAAAAGAGCACACATGCAATGACACTTGTGGATCCATAAGTGGATTGTGAGAAGAACACACATGCAATGACACTGGTGGATCCATATGTGGTATGTGAAAAGAACGCACATTTCAATGACTCTGATTGTTGTTAGTAAAAAAGAACACACATGCAATGACACTAGTTGATCCATGTGTGGTCTGTGAAGAGATCATACATGCAATGACTCTGGTTGTTGTTAGTGAAAAGAGCACACATGCAATGACACTGGTAGATCCATAGGTGGATTGTGAAAAGAACACACATGCAATGGCACTGGTGGATCCATATGTGGTATGTGAAAATAACACACTTTTCAATGACTGTGGTTGTTGTTAGTAAAAAGAACACACATGCAATGACACTGGTGGATCCATAGGTGGGTTGTGAAGAGAGCATACATGTAATGACACTGGTGGATCCATGTGTGGTCTCTGAAGAGAACACACATGCAATGACACTAGTTGTTGTTAGTAAAAATAGCACACATGCAATAACACTAGTGGATCCATATGTGGATTGTGAAAATAACACACATGCAATGACACTGGTGGATACATATGTGGTATGTGAAAAGATAACACATTTCAATGACTCTGATTGTTGTTAGTAAATAGAACACACATGCAATGACACTGGTGGATCCATGTGTGGTCTCTGAAGAGAACACACATGCAATGACTGGTTGTTGTTAGTGAAAAGAGCTGACATGCAATGACACTGGTGGATCCATAGGTGGATTATGAAAAGAACACACATGTAATGACAATGGTGGATCCATATGTGGTATGTGAAAAGAACACACATTTCAATGACTCTGGCTGTTGTTAGTAAAAAGAACACACATGCAATGACACTGGTGGATCGATAGGTGGATTGTGAAAAGAACACACATGCAATGCCACTGGTGGATCCATATGTCGTATGTGAAAGGAACACACATGCAATGACTCTAGTTGTTGTTAGTAAAAAGAACACACATCCAATGACACTGGTGGATCCATAGGTGGATTGTGAAGAGAGCACACATGCAATGACACTGGTGGATCCATGTGTGTTCTCTGAAGAGAACACACATTTCAATGACTCTGGTTGTTGTTAGTAAAAAGAACACACATGTAATGACACTGGTGGATCCATGTGTGGTCTCTGAAGAGAAAATACATTTCAATGACTCTAGTTGTTAGTAGTAAAAAGAACACACATGCAATAAAACTCGTGGATCCATGTGTGGTCTCTAAAGAGAAGACACATGCAATGACTCTGGTTGTTGTTAGTGAAAAGAGCACACATGCAATGACACTGGTGGACTCATAGGTGGATTGTGAAAAGAACACACATGCAATGACACTGGTGGATCCATATGTGGTATGTGAAAATAACACACATGCAATGACTATGGTTGTTGTTAGTAAAAAGAACACACATGCAATGGCACTGGTGGATCCATAGGTGGATTGCGAAGAGAGCACACATGCAATGACACTGGTGGATCCATGTGTGGTCTCTGAAGAGAACACACATTTCAATGACTCTAGGTGTTGTTAGTAAAAAGAACACACATGTAATGACACTGGTGGATCCATGTGTGGTCTCTAAAGAGAACATACATTTCCATGACTCTGGTTGTTGTCAGTAAAAAGAACACACATGCAATGACACTCGTTGATCCATGTGTGGTCTCTGAAGAGAACACACATGCAATGACTCTGGTTGTTGTTAGTGAAAAGAGCACACATGCAATGACACGGTGGATCCATAGGTGGATTGTGAAAAGAACACACATGCAATGACACTGGTGGATCCATATGTGGTATGTGAAAAGAACACACATGCAATGACTCTGGTTGTTGTTAGTAAACAGAACACACATGCAATGGCACTGGTGGATCCATAGGTGGATTGCGAAGAGAGCACACATTCAATGACACTGGTGGATCCATGTGTGGTTTCTGAAGAGAACACACATTTCAATGACTCTGGTTTTTGTTAGTAAAAAGAACACACATGCAATGACACTAGTGGCTCCATGTGTGGTCTCTAAATAGAACACACGCAATGACTCTGGTTGTTGTTAGTAAAAATAGCACACATGCAATGACACTGGTGGATCCATAGGTGGATTGTGAAAAGAACACACATAAAATGACACTGGTGGATCCATATGTGGTATGTGAAAAGAACACACATTTCAATGACTCTGGTTGTTGATAGTAAAAAGAACACACATGCAATGACACTGGTGGATCCATGTGTCGTCTCTGAAGAGAACACACATTTCAATGACACTGGTGGATCCATATGTGGTATGTGAAAAGAACACACATTTCAATGACTCTGGTTGTTGATAGTAAAAAGAACACACATGCAATGACACTGGTGGATCCATAGGTGGATTGTGAAAAGAACACACATGCAATGACACTGGTGGATCCATATGTGGTATGTGAAAAGAACACACATGCAATGACTCTAGTTGTTGTTAGTAAAAAGAACACACATGCAATGACACTGGTGGATCCATACGTGGATTGTGAAGAGAGCACACATGCAATGACACTGGTGGATTCAATGACACTGGTGGATCCATGTGTGGTCTCTGAAGAGAACACACATTTCAATGACTCTGGTTGTTAGTAAAAAGAACACACATGCAATGACACTTGTGGATCCATAAGTGGATTGTGAGAAGAACACACATGCAATGACACTTGTTGATCCATATGTGGTATGTGAAAAGAACACACATTTCAATGACTCTGGTTGTTGATAGTAAAAAGAACACACATGCAATGACACTAGTGGATCCATGTGTGGTCTGTGAAGAGAACATACATGCAATGACTCTGGTTGTTGTTAGTGAAAAGAGCACACATGCAATGACACTGGTAGATCCATAGGTGGATTGTGAAAAGAACACACATGGAATGGCACTGGTGGATACATATGTGGTATGTGAGAATAACACACATTTCAATGACTGTGGTTGTTGTTAGTAAAAAGAACACACATGCAATGACACTGGTGGATCCATAGGTGGGTTGTGAAGAGAGCATACATGTAATGACACTGGTGGATCCATGTGTGGTCTCTGAAGAGAACACACATGCAATGACACTAGTTGTTGTTAGTAAAAATAGCACACATGCAATAACACTAGTGGATCCATAGGTGGATTATGAAAAGAACACACATGTAATGACACTGGTGGATCCATAAGTGGTATGTGAAAAGAACACATATTTCAATGACTCTGGTTGTTCTTAGTAAAAAGAACACACATGCAATGACACTGGTGGATCCGTAGGTGGATTGTGAAAAGAACACACATGCAATGACACTGGTGGATCCATATGTGGTATGTGAAAAGAACAGACATGCAATGACTCTAGTTGTTGTTAGTAAAAAGAACACACATGCAATGACACTGGTGGATCCATTGTCACATCCCAAATTTTAGATTTGGTCTTGCATATCATTCATTGCATCGCATCATATCTTTCCATGCATTACCGTCGAGTAGAGAGGATCGACGAAACGCTATTTGCAAAACCCCGTTTCTCCTTCGCTTCGAGTTTCCTGCGGGAGGCTTCAGAGGGGCTTGCTACAACCACCCCTGTAGGTTCGAGCTTTCGCTCAAACTTCGACTGAAGGTTGTTCCCCTCGACGATACGAACCCGTAGGCGCGAAAATCGCTCCAATCGGAGTTCGTATGGAAAAGACTCGGACGTTTTAGTAAACCGCCGGAAAACGGTCCGAAAATCTGGACCGATTTCCGAGTTATAGTCCAACCGCGGACCGAATCTGTTTCTGTTTTTTTTTTTTTTTCGCGTGGGACTTCTGAAAAAAGGACCCACCCGGGCCTTGGGATCCGTGCCCGACACCCCCACGCGACCAACACCCCGCCGCCATCTGCTCCCTGGCGCACGGCGACGCCGCCGCCGCTTTCGCCGCCGACCACCCTCCGCCGCCGCCATCGCCGCTCGCTTCCGGTTCGTCTCGCCGCCCTCTTTCCGTTCCGTGCTCCGCGTCTCCATCCGCCGCCAATCGCGCCTGCGCAGATCGCCACGACGCGCCGCTGCTTATTATTCCGGAACCGTAGTTGACCGTGTGTGTACTTGCAGGAGTTTCCACGCCACCGATCCGATCGCTGCCGTCCGGAGCTCGCCGGAGTTCGCTTCGCCGTCCGCTTCCGGTAAGACAATAGCCACCGCCGATCTCAGATCAGCGGCTTAGATCGTTCGCTGACTGGTCAGCACTCCAGGCGTTGACTAGTCAGAGGCCCCGAGACGCTGACTGGTCAGCTGCCTTCAAATCATCGAAACGCTTGATCGGGTCAATTTCGTTAATCCTATTAGTTGGCAGATTTCGGTAGAATCTTGTAAATTGCGTAGAAATTAAACCGCTTGGCCAAAATTTGCAAATAAAATATGCACGAGTTCAGTGAGTCGTGTAGAATCTCGCTGTACCCTTGGTTCAGACTTTTACTGTCAGGTTTAGTACAGTTTAATCAAACTAGTTAGTGGCCTTTTCGGAGTAATAAATTCGTAGTAAAAGTTTCGTAGCTCCAAAAATCACGTATGATATGTCCCTGAACTCGTATGAACGAGGGGAATCTCATCGTGAAATAAAAAGATAGGCTTACAGTAAAAACTTCTGCAGTATTTGTCTAATGGCCTTCTGCAGTATTTTAATTACTCGGGATGTTTTATAACTCCTTTTTGAGTAATTCCAATTGGTACTGTTTCTTATCAGCGATGCCTATGCGGTAGAATGTTTCCAAGATTTTACAAACAGTATACTACCGGTAGTGAATTATTTAAGTTCTAGCTCTAGTAGTGATCACCACTTTTGGTTAATAGTTTCCCTTGCGCCAAATCTATTTTCCATGCATGTATTCGGTAGTAATATGAATTAGTACTATGTGGTGCATCTGTAGCACCAATTCACTTGCCGTTCTTGCATTCATGCATCATCTTTGTTGCATATGTTTGTGAATTGTTTGTTTATGAATGCAATTGTGTCGTGTAGATTGTGTGGAGTGCAACCCTTGCTCGTGTGTGGATTGTTCTTCCGACCGCTACAACCAAGGCAAGTAGATGCTACTTTGTTCATGATATCGTCCTACTATTTTCAATGCATTATCGTGTATTTTGTAGATGCATGTGTAGGATGATACTATCGCTATGCTATGTCCTATTATGTGGTAGGGCTTTCCTTGTAGATGAACCACCGTTGTAGATGTTCTTAGCCATGCTATGTTGAACGAGGGCTGGGTTACATCATTGATACTTGTTTTCTCAAAGTATTGGTTTGTGAAAACTAAAAAAACAACTTAATCAATGAACCCCCTGGGTGTGATGGGATTGATAATTTTTGGTGGTTTATTGCGGAAAGGCACCCAGGTATCAAGAGAGAATGATTGGCTTCTTT
Source organism: Avena insularis (assembly GCA_023614405.1). Taxonomy (NCBI): domain Eukaryota; kingdom Viridiplantae; phylum Streptophyta; class Magnoliopsida; order Poales; family Poaceae; genus Avena; species Avena insularis. The sequence continues at coordinate 272,099,219 of CM042694.1, read as the reverse complement.
ATTGTGTAGCTTACGTGTACAACCATGTGCCAATAATGGAATGGGCGGTTGGTTGGACTTAGTAGGTTGTGGTAACTCGAACCCGTGTATCCAGAGATGTAGAATTTTGGTAGGTTGGACCGGTGCGCGTCGGGATTGAGGAGCTACTTCCCGAACAGTCTCTTCTTGGTCTTCTCCCTATCATCACCCAAAATGAGAGTGATGGTAAGAGCTGGGCTGGCCAAGTCACATGGGTAAAGTGTACTAACCTCTGCAGAGTGTATAATCTAATCGATTAGCCGTGTCCCCGGTTATGGACATCTGAGTTGCTTGATATTGATTCCATGACATGTTTCTCGCTCATTCTAATTTCATAATTGTTTTAATCTTGTTGGGTTAACTTAATTGGGATCTTTTCAAAGAAAATTCAAAACTGTTTATGAAAGTAGGACAAAGTTATTTGCAAATGCAAGCCAGACACAGCTCCACTTGCCAGATATGCATGTAGATGTTAGTATTATTGTCTCCATTTACTAGCTCTACTTGCCATACATTCCATGTATTGACCCTTCGGGGCTGTTGCGTTTTATGCTGCAGGTTATTCCGATTCTGATTGATCGTTATAGGCCACGGTACTCCACTCGGCACTTGTTCACTTGTGGGCAATTTGAAGATTGGAGGATTTACTCGCTTTTGTTGCTACCTGAACAATTTGAGCTAGCTTTATGCTAAGCTTTTATATTGTAATAATGGTACTCTGGATCTTGTAGATCATGATACACGGTTATTTGCTATGATTATCTATCTTACTCTATTGTGGGCCAATGAACCGATCCAGGGATTGGCATGTCACATAGAGGCCACGGTCTTATCAGAACCGGGGTGTCACATCCATACGTGGACTGTGAAGAGAGCACACATGCAATGACACTGGTGGATCCATGTGTGGTCTCTGAAGAGAACACACATTTCAATGACTCTAGGTGTTGTTAGTAAAAATAACACACATGTAATGACACTGGTGGATCCATGTGTGGTCTCTAAAGAGAACATACATTTCCATGACTCTGGTTGTTGTCAGTAAAAAGAACACACATGCAATGACACTCGTTGATCCATGTGTGGTCTCTGAAGAGAACACACATGCAATGACTCTGGTTGTTGTTAGTGAAAAGAGCACACATGCAATGACACGGGTGGATCCATAGGTGGATTGTGAAAAGAACACACATGCAATGACACTGGTGGATCCATATGTGGTATGTGAAAAGAACACACATGCAATGACTCTGGTTGTTGTTAGTAAACAGAACACACATGCAATGGCACTGGTGGATCCATAGGTGGATTGCGAAGAGAGCACACATTCAATGACACTGGTGGATCCATGTGTGGTTTCTGAAGAGAACACACATTTCAATGACTCTGGTTTTTGTTAGTAAAAAGAACACACATGCAATGACACTAGTGGATCCATGTGTGGTCTCTAAATAGAACACACACGCAATGACTCTGGTTGTTGTTAGTAAATATAGCACACATGCAATGACACTGGTGGATCCATAGGTGGATTGTGAAAAGGACACACATAAAATGACACTGGTGGATCCATATGTGGTATGTGAAAAGAACACACATTTCAATGACTCTGGTTGTTGATAGTAAAAAGAACACACATGCAATGACACTGGTGGATCCATGTGTCGTCTCTGAAGAGAACACACATTTCAATGACACTGGTGGATCCATATGTGGTATGTGAAAAGAACACACATTTCAATGACTCTGGTTGTTGATAGTAAAAAGAACACACATGCAATGACACTGGTGGATCCATAGGTGGATTGTGAAAAGAACACACATGCAATGACACTGGTGGATCCATATGTGGTATGTGAAAAGAACACACATGCAATGACTCTAGTTGTTGTTAGTAAAAAGAACACACATGCAATGACACTGGTGGATCCATACGTGGATTGTGAAGAGAGCACACATGCAATGACACTGGTGGATTCAATGACACTGGTGGATCCATGTGTGGTCTCTGAAGAGAACACACATTTCAATGACTCGGTTGTTGTTAGTAAAAGAACACACATGCAATGACATGGTGGATCCATGTGTGGTCTCAAGAGAACACACATTTCAATGACTGTTTGTTGTTAGTAAAAAGAACACACATGCAATGACATCAGGATCCATGTGTGGTCTCTAAAGAGAACACACATGCAATGACTCTGGTTGTTGTTAGTGAAAAGAACACACATGCAATGACACTGATGGATCCATATGTGGATTTTGAAAAGAGCACACATGCAATGACTCGTTGTTGTTAGTCAAAATAACATGCAATGACACTGGTGGATCCATAGGTGGATTGTGAAAAGAACAGACATGCAATGACACTGGTGGATCCATATGTGGTATGTGAAAAGAACACACATGAAATGACTCTAGTTGTTGTAAGTAAAAAGAACACACATGCAATGACACTGGTGGATCCATAGGTGGATTATGAAGAAAGCATACATGCAATGACACTGGTGGATTCAATGAAACTGGTGGATCCACGCGTGGTCTCTAAAGAGAACACGCATTCAATGACTCTGGTTTTTGTTAGTAAAAAGAAGACACATGCAATGACACTGGTGGATCCATGTGTGGTCTTTAAAGAGAACACACATGCAATGACTCTGGTTGTTGTTAGTAAAAAGAGCACACATGCAATGACACTTGTGGATCCATAAGTGGATTGTGAGAAGAACACACATGCAATGACACTGGTGGATCCATATGTGGTATGTGAAAAGAACGCACATTTCAATGACTCTGATTGTTGTTAGTAAAAAAGAACAAACATGCAATGACACTAGTTGATCCATGTGTGGTCTGTGAAGAGATCATAGATGCAATGACTCTGGTTGTTGTTAGTGAAAAGAGCACACATGCAATGACACTGGTAGATCCATAGGTGGATTGTGAAAAGAACACACATGCAATGGCACTGGTGGATCCATATGTGGTATGTGAAAATAACACACATTTCAATGACTGTGGTTGTTGTTAGTAAAAAGAACACACATGCAATGACACTGGTGGATCCATAGGTGGGTTGTGAAGAGAGCATACATGTAATGACACTGGTGGATCCATGTGTGGTCTCTGAAGAGAACACACATGCAATGACACTAGTTGTTGTTAGTAAAAATAGCACACATGCAATAACACTAGTGGATCCATATGTGGATTGTGAAAATAACACATATGCAATGACACTGGTGGATACATATGTGGTATGTGAAAAGATAACACATTTCAATGACTCTGATTGTTGTTAGTAAATAGAACACACATGCAATGACACTGGTGGATCCATGTGTGGTCTCTGAAGAGAACACACATGCAATGACTCTGGTTGTTGTTAGTGAAAAGAGCTGACATGCAATGACACTGGTGGATCCATAGGTGGATTATGAAAAGAACACACATGTAATGACAATGGTGGATCCATATGTGGTATGTGAAAAGAACACACATTTCAATGACTCTGGCTGTTGTTAGTAAAAAGAACACACATGCAATGACACTGGTGGATCGATAGGTGGATTGTGAAAAGAACACACATGCAATGCCACTGGTGGATCCATATGTCGTATGTGAAAGGAACACACATGCAATGACTCTAGTTGTTGTTAGTAAAAAGAACACACATCCAATGACACTGGTGGATCCATAGGTGGATTGTGAAGAGAGCACACATGCAATGACACTGGTGGATCCATGTGTGTTCTCTGAAGAGAACACACATTTCAATGACTCTGGTTGTTGTTAGTAAAAAGAACACACATGTAATGACACTGGTGGATCCATGTGTGGTCTCTGAAGAGAAAATACATTTCAATGACTCTAGTTGTTAGTAGTAAAAAGAACACACATGCAATAAAACTCGTGGATCCATGAGTGGTCTCTAAAGAGAAGACACATGCAATGACTCTGGTTGTTGTTAGTGAAAAGAGCACACATGCAATGACACTGGTGGACTCATAGGTGGATTGTGAAAAGAACACACATGCAATGACACTGGTGGATCCATATGTGGTATGTGAAAAGAACACACATGCAATGACTATGGTTGTTGTTAGTAAACAGAACACACATGCAATGGCACTGGTGGATCCATAGGTGGATTGCGAAGAGAGCACACATTCAATGACACTGGTGGATCCATGTGTGGTTTCCGAAGAGAACACACATTTCAATGACTCTGGTTTTTGTTAGTAAAAAGAACACACATGCAATGACACTGGTGGATCCATGTGTGGTCTCTAAATAGAACACACATGCAATGACTCTGGTTGTTGTTAGTGAAAAGAGCAGACATGCAATGACACTGGTGGATCCATAGGTTGATTATGAAAAGAACACACATGTAATGACACTGGTGGATCCATATGTGGTATGTGAAAAGAACACACATTTCAATGACTCTGGTTGTTGTTAGTAAAAAGAACACACATGCAATGACACTGGTGGATCCATAGGTGGATTGTGAAAAGAACACACATGCAATGACACTGGTGGATCCATATGTGGTATGTGAAAAGAACACACATGCAATGACTCTAGTTGTTGTTAGTAAAAAGAACACACATGCAATGACACTGGTGGATCCATAGGTGGATTGTGAAGAGAGCACACATGCAATGACACTGGTGGATCCATGTGTGGTCTCTGAAGAGAACACACATTTCAATGACTCTGGTTGTTGTTAGTAAAAAGAACACACATGTAATGACACTGGTGGATTCATGTGTGGTCTCTGAAGAGAACATACATTTCCATGACTCTGGTTGTTGTTAGTAAAAAGAACACACATGAAGTGACACTGGTGGATCCATAGGTGGATTGTGAAAAGAACACACATGCAATGACACTGGTGGATCCATATGTGGTATGTGAAAAGAACACACATTTCAATGACTCTGGTTGTTGTTAGTAAAAAGAACACACGTTGAATGACACTGGTGGATCCATAGGTGGATTGTGAAAAGAACACACATGCAATGACACTGGTGGATCCATATGTGGTATGTGAAAAGAACACACATGCAATGACTCTAGTTGTTGTTAGTAAAAAGAACACACATGCAATGACACTGGTGGATACATATGTGGTATGTGAAAAGAACACACATGCAATGACTCTAGTTGTTGTTAGTAAAAAGAACACACATGCAATGACACTGGTGGATCCATATGTGGTATGTGAAAAGAACACACATGCAATGACTCTAGTTGTTGTTAGTAAAAATAACACACATGCAATGACACTGGTGGATACATATGTGGTATGTGAAAAGATAACACATTTCAATGAATCTGATTGTTGTTAGTAAATAGAACACACATGCAATGACATCAGGATCCATGTGGTATCTGAAGAGAACACACATGCAATGACTCTGGTTGTTGTTAGTGAAAAGAGCTGACATGCAATGACACTGGTGGATCCATAGGTGGATTATGAAAAGAACACACATGTAATGACAATGGTGGATCCATATGTGGTATGTGAAAAGAACACACATTTCAATGACTCTGGCTGTTGTTAGTAAAAAGAACACACATGCAATGACACTGGTGGATCGATAGGTGGATTGTGAAAAGAACACACATGCAATGACACTGGTGGATCCATATGTGGTATGTGAAAGGAACACACATGCAATGACTCTAGTTGTTGTTAGTAAAAAGAACACACATGCAATGACACTGGTGGATCCATAGGTGGATTGTGAAGAGAGCACACATGCAATGACACTGGTGGATCCATGTGTGTTCTCTGAAGAGAACACACATTTCAATGACTCTGGTTGTTGTTAGTAAAAAGAACACACATGTAATGACACTGGTGGATCCATGTGTGGTCTCTGAAGAGAACATACATTTCAATGACTCTAGTTGTTGTTAGTAAAAAGAACACACATGCAATGAAACTCGTGGATCCATGTGTGGTCTCTAAAGAGAAGACACATGCAATGACTCTGGTTGTTGTTAGTGAAAATAGCACACATGCAATGACACTGGTGGACCCATAGGTGGATTGTGAAAAGAACACACATGCAATGACACTGGTGGATCCATATGTGGTATGTGAAAAGAACACACATGCAATGACTATGGTTGTTGTTAGTAAACAGAACACACATGCAATGGCACTGGTGGATCCATAGGTGGATTGAAGAGCACACATTCAATGACACTGGTGGATCCATGTGGTTTCCAAGAAGAACACACATTTCAATGACTGGTTTTGTTAGTAAAAAGAACACACATGCAATGACACTGGTGGATCCATGTGTGGTCTCTAAATAGAACACACATGCAATGACTCTGGTTGTTGTTAGTGAAAAGAGCAGACATGCAATAACACTGGTGGATCCATAGGTTGATTATGAAAAGAACACACATGTAATGACACTGGTGGATCCATATGTGGTATGTGAAAAGAACACACATTTCAATGACTCTGGTTGTTGTTAGTAAAAAGAACACACATGCAATGACACTGGTGGATCCATAGGTGGATTGTGAAAAGAACACACATGCAATGACACTGGTGGATCCATATGTGGTATGTGAGAAGAACACACATGCAATGACTCTAGTTGTTGTTAGTAAAAAGAACACACATGCAATGACACTGGTGGATCCATAGGTGGATTGTGAAGAGAGCACACATGCAATGACACTGATGGATCCATGTGTGGTCTCTGAAGAGAACACACATTTCAATGACTCTGGTTGTTGTTAGTAAAAAGAACACACATGTAATGACACTGGTGGATTCATGTGTGGTCTCTGAAGAGAACATACATTTCCATGACTCTGGTTGTTGTTAGTAAAAAGAACACACATGAAGTGACACTCGTTGATCCATGTGTGGTCTCTGAAGAGAACACACATGCAATGACTCTGGTTGTTGTTAGTGAAAAGAGCACACATGCAATGACACTGGTGGATCCATATGTGGTATGTGAAAAGAACACACATGCAATGACTCTGGTTGTTGTTAGTAAACAGAACACACATGCAATGGCACTGGTGGATCCATAGGTGGATTGCGAAGAGAACACAGATTCAATGACACTGGTGGATCCATGTGTGGTTTCTGAAGAGAAGACACATTTCAATGACTCTGGTTTTTGTTAGTAAAAAGAACACACATGCAATGACACTGGTGGATCCATGTGTGGTATCTAAATAGAACACACATGCAATGACTGGTTGTTGTTAGTGAAAAGAGCAGACATGCAATGACACTCGTGGATCCATAGGTGGATTATGAAAAGAACACACATGTAATGACACTGGTGGATCCATATGTGGTATGTGAAAAGAACACACATTTCAATGACTCTGGTTGTTGTTAGTAAAAAGAACACACATGCAATGACACTAGTGGATCCATAGGTGCATTGTGAAAAGAACACACATGCAATGACACTGGTGGATCCATATGTGGTATGTGAAAAGAACACACATGCAATGACTCTAGTTTTTGTTAGTAAAAAGAACACACATGCAATGACACTGGTGGATCCATAGGTGGATTGTGAAGAGAGCACACATGCAATGACACTGGTGGATCCATGTGTGGTCTCTGAAGAGAACACACATTTCAATGACTCTGGGTGTTGTTAGTAAAAAGAACACACATGCAATGACACTCGTTGATCCATGTGTGGTCTCTGAAGAGAACACACATGCAATGACTCTGGTTGTTGCTAGTGAAAAGAGCACACATGCAATGACACGGGTGGATCCATAGGTGGATTGTGAAAAGAACACACATGCAATGACTCTGGTTGTTGTTAGTAAACAGAACACACATGCAATGGCACTGGTGGATCCATAGGTGGATTGCGAAGAGAGCACACATTCAATGACACTGGTGGATCCATGTGTGGTTTATTAAGAGAACACACATTTCAATGACTCTGGGTTTTGTTAGTAAAAAGAACACACATGCAATGACACTGGTGGATCCATGTGTGGTCTCTAAATAGAACACACACGTAATGACTCTGGTTGTTGTTAGTAAAAATAGCACACATGCAATGACACTGGTGGATCCATAGGTGGATTGTGAAAAGAACACACATAAAATGACACTGGTGGATCCATATGTGGTATGTGAAAAGAACACACATTTCAATGACTCTGGTTGTTGTTAGTAAAAAGAACACACATGCAATGACACTGGTGGATCCATGTGTCATCTCTGAAGAGAACACACATTTCAATGACACTGGTGGATCCATATGTGGTATGTGAAAAGAACACACATGAAATGACTCTAGTTGTTGTTAGTAAAAAGAACACACATGCAATGACACTGGTGGATCCAGAGGTGGATTATGAAGAGAGCATACATGCAAAGACACTGGTGGATCCATGTGTGGTCTCTAAAGAGAACACACATGCAATGACTCTGGTTGTTGTTAGTAAAAATAGCACACATGCAATGACACTGGTGGATCCATATGTGGATTGTGAAAAGAACACACATGCAATGACACTGGTGGATACATATATGGTATGACTCTAGTTGTTGTTAGTAAAAAGAACACACATGCAATGACACTGGTGGATCCATGTGTGGTCTCTAAAGAGAACACACATGCAATGACTCTGGTTGTTATTAGTGAAAAGAGCAGACATGCAATGACACTGGTGGATCCATAGGTGGATTATGAAAAGAACACACATGTAATGACACTGGTGGATCCATATGTGGTATGTGAAAAGAACACACATTTCAATGACTCTGGTTGTTGTTAGTAAAAAGAACACACATGCAATGACACTTGTGGATCCATACGTGGATTGTGAAGAGAGCACACATGCAATGACACTGGTGGATCCATGTGTGGTCTCTGAAGAGAACACACATTTCAATGACTCTGGTTGTTGTTAGTAAAAAGAACACACATGCAATGACACTGGTGGATCCATGTGTGGTCTCTGAAGAGAACACACATTTCAATGACTCTGGTTGTTGTTAGTAAAAAGACCACACATGCAATGGCACTGGTGGATTGTGAAAAGAACACATATGCAATGACACTAGTGGATCCATATGTGGTATGTGAAAAGAACACACGTTTCAATGACTCTGATTGTTGTTAGTAAAAAGAACAGACATGCAATAACACTGGTTGATCCATGCGTGGTCTCTGAAGAGAACACACATGCAATGACTATGGTTGTTGTTAGTGAAAAGAGCACACATGCAATGACACTGGTGGATCCATAGGTGGATTATGAAAAGAACACACATGTAATCACACTGGTGGATCCATATGTGTTATGTGAAAAGAACACACATTCCAATGACTCTGGTTGTTGTTAGTAAAAAGAACACACATGCAATGACACTGGTGGATCCATACGTGGATTGTGAAAAGAACACACATGCAATGACACTGGTGGATCCATATGTGGTATGTGAAAAGAACACACATGCAATGACTCTGGTTGTTGTTAGTAAACAGAACACACATGCAATGGCACTGGTGGATCCATAGGTGGATTGCGAAGAGATCACACATTCAATGACACTGGTGGATCCATGTGTGGTTTCTGAAGAGAACACACATTTCAATGACTCTGGTTTTTGTTAGTAAAAAGAACACACATGCAATGACACTGGTGGATCCATGTGTGGTCTCTAAATAGAACACACATGCAATGACTGGTTGTTGTTAGTGAAAAGAGCAGACATGCAATGACACTCGTGGATCCATAGGTGGATTATGAAAAGAACACACATGTAATGACACTGGTGGATCCATATGTGGTATGTGAAAAGAACACACATTTCAATGACTCTGGTTGTTGTTAGTAAAAAGAACACACATGCAATGACACTGGTGGATCCATAGGTGGATTGTGAAAAGAACACACATGCAATGACACTGGTGGATCCATATGTGGTATGTGAAAAGAACACACATGCAATGACTCTAGTTGTTGTTAGTAAAAAGAACACACATGCAATGACACTGGTGGATCCATAGGTGGATTGTGAAGAGAGCACACATGCAATGACACTAGTGGATCCATGTGTGGTCTCTCTCAAGATAACACACAATTCAATGACTCTGTGTGTTGTTATAGTAAAATAACACACAAGCAATGACACTGTTGATCCATGTGTGGTCTCAAGAGAACACACATGCAATGACTCGTTGTTGTTAGTGAAAAGAGCACACATGCAATGACACGGGTGGATCCATAGGTGGATTGTGAAAAGAACACACATGCAATGACTCTGGTTGTTGTTAGTAAACAGAACACACATGCAATGGCACTGGTGGATCCATAGGTGGATTGCGAAGAGAGCACACATTCAATGACACTGGTGGATCCATGTGTGGTTTCTGAAGAGAACACACATTTCAATGACTCTGGTTTTTGTTAGTAAAAAGAACACACATGCAATGACACTGGTGGATCCATGTGTGGTCTCTAAATAGAACACACACGTAATGACTCTGGTTGTTGTTAGTAAAAATAGCACACATGCAATGACACTGTTGGATCCATAGGTGGATTGTGAAAAGAACACACATAAAATGACACTGGTGGATCCATATGTGGTATGTGAAAAGAACACACATTTCAATGACTCTGGTTGTTGTTAGTAAAAAGAACACACATAAAATGACACTGGTGGATCCATGTGTCGTCTCTGAAGAGAACACACATTTCAATGACACTGGTGGATCCATATGTGGTATGTGAAAAGAACACACATGAAATGACTCTAGTTGTTGTTAGTAAAAAGAACACACATGCAATGACACTGGTGGATCCAGAGGTGGATTATGCAGAGAGCATACATGCAATGACACTGGTGGATCCATGTGTGGTCTCTAAAGAGAACACACATGCAATGACTCTGGTTGTTGTTAGTAAAAATATCACACATGCAATAACACTGGTGGATCCATATGTGGATTGTGAAAAGAACACACATGCAATGACACTGGTGGATACATATATGGTATGACTCTAGTTGTTGTTAGTAAAAAGAACACACGTGCAATGACACTGGTGGATCCATGTGTGGTCTCTAAAGAGAACACACATGCAATGACTCTGGTTGTTATTAGTGAAAAGAGCAGACATGCAATGACACTGGTGGATCCATAGGTGGATTATGAAAAGAACACACATGTAATGACACTGGTGGATCCATATGTGGTATGTGAAAAGAACACACATTTCAATGACTCTGGTTGTTGTTAGTAAAAAGAACACACATGCAATGACACTGGTGGATCCATAGGTGGATTGTGAAAAGAACACACATGCAATGACACTGGTGGATCCATAGGTGGATTGTGAAAAGAACACACATGCAATGACACTGGTGGATCCATATGTGGTATGTGAAAAGAACACACATGCAATGACTCTGGTTGTTGTTAGTAAACAGAACACACATGCAATGGCACTAGTGGATCCATAGGTGGATTGCGAAGAGAGCACACATTCAATGACACTAGTGGATCCATGTGTGGTTTCTGAAGAGAACACACATTTCAATGACTCTGGTTTTTGTTAGTAAAAAGAACACACATGCAATGACACTAGTGGATCCATGTGTGGTCTCTAAATAGAACACACATTTCAATGACTCTGGTTGTTGTTAGTAAAAAGACCACAGATGCAATGGCACTGGTGGATTGTGAAAAGAACACATATGCAATGACACTAGTGGATCCATATGTGGTATGTGAAAAGAACACACGTTTCAATGACTCTGATTGTTGTTAGTAAAAAGAACAGACATGCAATAACACTGGTGGATCCATGCGTGGTCTTTGAAGAGAACACACATGCAATGACTATGGTTGTTGTTAGTGAAAAGAGCACACATGTAATGACACTGGTGGATCCATAGGTGGATTATGAAAAGAACACACATGTAATCACACTGGTGGATCCATATGTGTTATGTGAAAAGAACACACATTCCAATGACTCTGGTTGTTGTTAGTAAAAAGAACACACATGCAATGACACTGGTGGATCCATAGGTGGATTGTGAAAAGAACACACATGCAATGACACTGGTGGATCCATATGTGCTATGTGAAAAGAACACAGATGCAATGACTCTAGTTGTTGTTAGTAAAAAGAACACACATGCAATGACACTGGTGGAACCATAGCTGGATTGTGAAGAGAGCACAGATGCAATGACACTGGTGGATTCAATGACACAGGTGGATCCATGTGTGGTCTCTGAAGAGAACACACATTTCAATGACTATGGTTGTTGTTAGTAAAAAGAACACACGTGCAATGACACTGGTCGATTGGAACTACCTCGGTGAATTACGCTCCTAGTTACAAGCCTGGATGAGCATAAATGGTTGAAATAGTACGGTGGGGCCCAAATGCCACTCACAGGTAGACCTTTCGGCCGTCCCAACCATTTCCAAACATCGGGACAAGAACGGGCGGCGTAATCGGCAGGCGAAGGGATCAACTACATACACAAATGAGTATGTATGCAAGCCACCATACAACAGTACATCAGAGCCATTCCATCTAAAAAGAAAGGAAATATAGCAACGCCATACGGCAAGATCCAAATATCCTAGATAGATATAATAGTTTAGGATATCTCCTCATACATCAAACATCAGAGTATCAGGCGGAAGCGGAAGACAAAAATCCGAGTACGGATAAGAAGCAAATCGGCATAAGATGCCCCATAAATAAGCACATCCTGCCCACAGATCTCACGGATCCCCGTTCTCGAAATCTCTACACTGAATGATCGTTGCCCACATCGTCCGTCTCTTCCACCCAGTATCCATCTTGCGAGGGTACCTGTTCATCTGAACCAATAATTTATCGTGTGAGACCCTAGGGGTACTCAGCAAGTCTTTATGCCTCTAAAGGGGACACAACCTGGGGTGACGCAATTGCAGCAAAAGATAAACCCTAGCAATTCTATAGATACTCGCTAACCATCCGCCTAACCAGAGATAGACGGATGTCCGTGAATTAATAACAACAGTTATTACAGTAATAATGGTAATATCCACAGATCCATCCTCCTCCTCGCTTACCGACGAGGAAGCGGACGAACATCCCCCCCATCCGTTGGCAGTTTTATTATCCATTCCATGAGCGTTGTACTAATTACTAGTCAGGTACCTAGTCCAGTCAAATTAAAAGCGGTACTTTAGTTATGCTTGTCTATGATCGAGAAACTGTGCTCCAAGTCGTCCATAACCGCGGACACGGCTTTCAGAAAGTTTTACCTAGGGTGCACAAATAGCAACACACACTCGATCAACCTCGGAAAAACCAAATCAAAACCCAACGAGGCAGTCACGACAAAGCGATCACAGGATTCAGAAATATTTCAGGGGGCCACCCCATTAAGCTACCCGCGATGAAGTTGGCCGACTCCGAGACGGACTCAAGGTTTGCGCCAATGGATGTGAACGACTGGGAACCCGAAAATGTGACTGGGCTTGTCGACACCACAAAAACACTCCGCTTCCCTAAACAGTACAGTGTGCGGTACCTCGCACAATTTAAATAAAGCAGTAAAGCATGGCATAAGTACAGGATAGTAAATAAAACCTCAAACTAGTTTGTGGCCCCAAGAAATAAGAATGAATCAAGCTCTGGCTCAGGGGGGTTCATAAGCCTCCCGGATGTGGATAGCGCGAATATTCAAGGAACAGGAATCAAGTACTCGGGGTCCTACGGGACACAAGTGAGCCTAAAAAACCAAATAGCGAATATGGCTCACCGATGCCACTTTCATTAGTTATCCCATTACTACTCAGGTTAAGTTGTTTAGGTACCTCGTTATCCATCAGACACTCACATACCCTACACATGCTGTTCTACGACTCGCATGGCTCAAACAACTCCTGTAGTAATGGCTCATGGGATGGAGGAACAAGCTTCGGTGGGGTTTAAAAGTAAAGGCTATGCAATACTTGGGATTCAGATTAATGCAATCGCGACTCGATGATGCAAGAATAAGATAGAGGCAATAGGTACTATATGTATGCAAGCATGTGGTAGTGCTTGCCTGGCAGCTCAGTTGAAGCAAGGGATGGATCTGGGTAGTGCTCCTGGTTTTCTTGATATATCCCACCTCAAGTCTATTCGAAGAAGAACCAAACAAACAAGGGCCAACATAAATAAAGTGCACAAGCATATGGAATAAGTGCATCAAGCAAACAATCATGCCATGATGAATGGTGCACAATTTGCATGGCAATAAGGTAGCATGGCATGGGTGAGGTGTGGAAAACAATAATAAAGCATTATATTAGGTTTTGGCCACATTTTATTCACAATTAAGTTGCTGTACACATTATATTTATATGATGCATGCTTCAAAATAGATAATGGAATGCATAAACAGAAAGGTCTCGTCGAGCTAATCATTTTAGACATATTATTTGTTAAATTTGGAGTTACAAAACAAAAGTTATTAATTAATTAAGATAAAAGGGCATTTTGTTGTAATTAAACCAACTTGGAAAATAAAGTGTGCAAAATATATTTTAGAGGCCATATTTGAATTCCTCATATTTTTCTGATTTAAAAACATATATTATTTGTATTATTTGGATTTGTATTTTAAAAGATATTTAAAAACAGAATTAAATTTGAATTTGAATTAATTTTGAAAAGATTTGAATTAAAACAGAATTCAGAAAATACTTTTTATACACAGATTTAGCTAGCCACAGTCAATGACCAGTGGGGCCAGCAGCTGACTCAATGACACCTGCTTGTGAAAAGCTTTTTACACTGGCGCTTCCTAGCCTCTCGAGTATGACAGTGGGTCCTGTGGTCATGGGCATCACAAGGCGGCCAACGTGTGTTGGACACGTGGGCGATCCCAGGCGCGCGGAGGGGGACTGGTCCGTAGGATCTGGTCTTCCGCGGGTCTATTTGCAAAAGAGCTCCGCTGTGACAAAGGCAATCGAGGACTGCGGTTTAAGCGAGAAAAAAGGCCAGGGCTTCACAAAACAAACGGCCAATGAGCCGCTTGCCGACGGACGCGACATCGACGCGGCGGATCTGGCGGACTTCAAGCGACGATGGCGAAACGAACCGCTGGGCGGAACACGCTATGTAAAAACGAAAGCTGAAGAGGGGACCTAGGGCTACGTCTTTCCTTCAGAGAGCTAAGCTGGGTGGTCTACAATGCCGCCAGAAGTGAAGCAAGGCTGTGCAACAGTGCACGGAGGGTGCTCGTCGGAGCGCGGCGGCGTTCTACGGCGAGAGGGGGAGGAAGAGGATGTCTAGGAGATGGAGGGGCTCACCAGGAACTCGCTGGCGTGGTGGCTCGTGCTGAGGTGGAGGGGATACGGCGTCGGGCTCGTGGACGGCCTCATCGGCTTCTTCTCGGCATGGTGGCGACGGCGGCGCTCCGGCGAGGTCCAGGCGCTGCTGCCGGTCCAGGGCGACGGTGAAGAGGCAGGGGAAGGTGCTGGTGTGGCCGGGCGTGCTGCAACTCGCTGGATCGACGCAGGAGGTGGTGGCCGAGCTAGGTCTAGGGTTTGGGGCATGCTTGCAAGCTTGCAAGCCTGGGGGAGGAAGAATGGAGGTAGGGGAGGACCTGGGCGCCTCCCAGATGGGATCTGGGTGGGGGTGAGCTGGGGTGGTTGGGAAGATAAAGGAGAGAGGAGAGAGGCACATGGGGGAGGTGGTGCACTTTGCAAAAAAGGGGAGGGGAGGGGAGGTGATCGGGTAGGTGCTTCTCTCCCTCCTTCTCTTTGTCTTGTAGCCAAAGAAAGAGGTGGGGGAGGGCAGAGGCTGCAAGGTGGGGCCAGGTGTTCAGGTGGGGCCAGCAAAGAAGAGAGAAGAGAGAGGCCGAGAGAGAGGGGGGTATAGATAGCATGGGCTCGGTCTAGGGTAGATGGGGTGGTTTAGGGTTTGCTAGGGGTGGGTAGGTAGGTGGGGCATGCATGGTTTAGAGGAAGGAAGAGAGGCCGAGGTAGAGGAAGGTGTGGTATGCTAGGGTTTGGGTTTAGCTTAGATGGGGGTATGGGTAGATTAGAGGAGATGGAGAGGTAGGTTTAGGGTTAGCTTAGGGTTTAGAGAGAAAGGAGTGGTTCTTGACAAGATCAAGCATGCACAAAAACAAGCTCAAACAAGATAGCCAAAAGAGAGAGAAGAAGAGAAGGGGATGATGGCATAGGTGGATATGGTGATGGGGTTTTAAGCAAGATCAACATAGATCAAGCCAAAAGGAGATAGGGATAGAGATGATCCACTCAAAAATCAAATAAAAACCAAAAGACAAGCAAAAAGGTGGTACTTGCATGGCCCATGCAAAATATTTATTGCCATGTTGATTTTTGTGAAAACAATATTATCACATGGCATTATTATTATGCATTCCCAAAATTGGAATAAAAGCCAAGCAAAAAGAATTAAAAGGGATGCCCCATGTGGAGTAGATAGAGATGACCATTTTTGAAATACAATGGGACTTGCTAGTGTATATGCCACTAGGTGGTTAATAAGCCCACAAAATATCCCAACATGATGATAACCCCAAAACAACACATATGGGAGCTAGAAATAGGGTTCCACCCACAAGGCATGCAAAGGTGGCCATGTGGCTCTCATATATCAATAATGTGAAAACAACATGATGCCAAGATGAGAGCATGTGGCAAAAGAATTGGATCCATCCCAACCCACATGAGCTAGAGGTAAAACCAATAAGTGCCAAGCTCATATTTAGTTGGATGGTGGAATTATAAGGTGGTGAAATGAAAGGGTGGTGGAGTTAATAAGAGATATGCCCCCAACTCAACTTGGGCATTTAAACAATATATCAAGAACCAAATACAATATCAAGAGGCAAATACAATTAATAATGCATATGAGATAAGAACCAAATCAAAAAGGGTTTTATATGATGCTCAAATGCAAGGAGGCATGATGACATGAGCATGATATAATGATGATGCAACAATTATATATTTGAAGTAGCCATTATATTACTAGACCAAGTAGCATTACAATTGTTAGACAATTGGGATGCTACAACTCTCCCCCACTAAACAAGAATCTCGCCCCGAGATTCCTAGGAAAAAGAAAACAACACAATGAGAGACGGGTGTTCGGAACGAAGGTGATCCTTGCGTTCCCAAGATGATGAAGAACTGAATGGTGCGACCACTACACCTTGCAAAACTTGCTACACTTGTTGCGAGTCTTGCGTTTTGCTTGAGACACCAAGGGTTAGAAGAATTGAAGGATTGTCGTGAGACAAGAAGGATAGGGTGGACAAAGCTCCGATTTTCTCAAGAAACATAATAAAAGAAAAAGATCCACTGGTGAAAGAAAGGACGAAATGATGTATCATGGATAAAGAAAGACACACCATTAAGATTAAAGATTTGCCGATACTAGAGAGGATGAACCTTTGTCTCGCCGGAAGAAAAGAGTTAGATTGGAGAGGTTTGGACCACTATGACAATAGCATCGTATCTCCTCTCGGATTTGAGAAATGAAGTTCGGAAACAATATTATCTTCAAACAATAGAGTCCCTTGATATCAACAGAAAGATTTGGTTAGACCTCGTCGGATTAGATTCTTGTTGCGCCGGTAAGAACCGAAGGATCACGCAATTGACGTGCGCGGATATAACTTCTAGAGACGGAAGTGAAGCTAGATCATGGTGAAATCCCTAGAAGCAAAGAATATGGAGGATCTGGAGTTTATTGTAGAGATACTTATTGCTTTCTTTAGCCTTGAGCCTAACGCAATAGATTTGCAGCCGATGGCCTGAACCATAATTGGCTTTACCACAGAAAAAGAATTGATGAAACAAAGAGAGAGATAGTTTCCTTTCATCTTGTTTGGGGATGTAGAGCACCGGTAGATTGACGAGGACAGAAAAGAGTTTGCGTTTGTTTCCACCAGATAATTGAAGATTTGCTCCGTGTAGAAAGGGTGAGATCACCACAAGAGATTATTGATTACTTTCTTCGAGCGAGCACTCTGGAAAAACAAGGACGGAAGTAAAAGTATCGAGGGATAAAGGCCACTTCTAACTTCCGTGGAATGAGTGAAATCGCATTAATTCACCAATTCACTGTACAAGAGCGAATGATAAGAGTAGTGGTATGGTAGCTACTCCATCCCGCACTCAAAGCATTACTCCGCACATGAATAAGAAAACCATGCAACCCAACTACCGAAACAGACTGAAGGTATTGACAAGAAGAGCTCATGGAACTCCGTTAGAAAACAAGGATAGATGCAAACGATTCGCCGGATTCATAGATAGATAAAGATGATGATGTTGTCGTCATGTCAGAAGTAACAAGCCACCGGAAAGATATGAAGGAAGATCCGGAGACAACTGCAAGATTCCACAGATAAAGAAAAAGATAACACCAACTTGAACAGAAGGATTACGAAAGATCTGAAAAGTCTTCATGGCCTCCGGTGGATTGAGCATAAACGATAGAGCGAGAGGTTTTCAAAGGATCACTTGACGAGACTGAGGTGATAGAAATCCATGTTCTTCTTGAAATGATTGAGAGAGATTTAGCAGTCTTGAGGAAAACTTCGGCGGAACGACGATGATAACTCGCCAACAAGGACCAACTCCGGATTGGTTGAAGATGGGGAATGGAATTAACAATGGAGTTGCTGATTCCAGAATTGAAGCGATTTATTTAGCAGAAGGACGTGGCCGAGGTAGGTGACTTCAAAAAGTCAGAATTCACGCTTTGAGACTTTGCACACATGCAGTGCTCACGAAGCTTGAGAGAAAGGGACACAGATGACCTTCCATGTCCTTCCATTGATATCGAATAGGCAAGCATATTATCAACATATACCACCATGGATTAACAAGATATTCCCAGAATACCAAGTTCAAAAGGCGAGAGAAACGAACAAATGCTCGAACACTTCCTGAGCTCAACGCTCTTAGAAAGATCAATATTAAGAGCACGGGTTCGTGTTGAAGAAGGTGCACTGGAAGAATAGATTATCTGGTCCTTCGGAAGAAAAAGAGATGTCACCTGGTTGACATTGTCGATTGGATCGCCGGTTACACAGATAAAGAGATCTTGGATAAGGAACGATGATAACTCATACCTTAAGCAAAACTATCAGAGACGAAAAGATGCAATTCCCTCGTATCCAGGAGAATTGTGCAGATATGGAGTTGAAAAAGATGTGCAGCATGATGGACAGATGATAGACCGCCGTAGTGCTTTGAGAAACTCCGGATTGCCAAAGATGCTTGAATATGCATAGATATGATCACGGTGTACTCAAAATCACAGGAGATAACCTTATCCTCCAGATGGTGACGGTTGATAGCATTTCTCCATATTCCAATCGACACTTATCATGAGTGGAATATAGCTATGCCGAGAGCCAAATTACATTCACCAGCATCGGATCGACACATGTTATGTAACTAGCCCAAGAGAAAAGGAGGTGAAACAAACTCCAGGATTAAGCGCCGGTGACAAAAGAATGAGTTAGCATGGACATGCTGATAAAAGGAAGATAGATAATGTTTCACACACGACTGGAAAAGAGTGTGGAAACACAGATGTATCAGAGAAAAAATTTCCGCATTTTTCGGCATTAAAATACCAATAGATGCGCAAAATCACTTATCAGGTAGAGATTAGCAATAGATGCTTACACAGAATGAGGAGTTGCTAGAAGGAAGAACACCCTTAAGAAGATGGCACCGGTTTTCAAAAGCCTGTCAGTATGGAATGTACCAACAGTTGATAACCAAAGGCAGATTGTGATAACAAAAGGATGCAACAGATAGACAAGGAATTACACACACACACACTTTCTATGGTACTACGGAAACCCAGAACACGTGAATCCTAGTTTGAATTTTAAGAAGAGGATTGAAAGCGTTACACTTCCTTACCAGAAAAAGGGTGGTGGGTGGGTAAGAACAAAAGTGGAAGCAGTCCTACTCTCACGTTTTGTTTTTCCCTAGTATACATAGCTACCAAAATATTTGCTAGACAGACAACGACCATTTGGCTGAGACCCTGAAGGGCGGGATGGCTCTGATACCAATTGTAACTACCTCGGTGAATTACGCTCCTAGTTACAAGCCTGGATGAGCAGAAATGGTTGAAATAGTACGGTGGGGCCCAAATGCCACTCACAGGTAGACCTTTCGGCCGTCCCAACCATTTCCAAACATCGGGACAAGCAGGCGGCGTGTCGGTGGCGAAGGGATCAACTACATACACAAATGAGTATGTATGCAAGCCACCATACAACAGACATCGAGCCATTCCATCTAAAAAGAAAGGAAATATATAGCATACATCTGGCAAGATCCAAATATCCTAGATAGATATAATAGTTTAGGATATCTCCTCATACATCAAACATCAGAGTATCAGGCGGAAGCGGAAGACAAAAATCCGAGTACGGATAAGAAGCAAATCGGCATAAGATGCCCCATAAATAAGCACATCCCGCCCCATACAGATCTCATGGATCCCTGTTCCGGAATCTCTACACCGAATGATCGTTGCCACATCGTCTGTCTCTTCCACCCAGTATCCATCTTGCGAGGTACCTATTCATCCAACCAATAATTTATCGTGTGAGACCCTAGGGTAATTTTCAGCAAGTCTTTATGCCTCTAAAGGGACACAACACAGGGTGACGAATTGCAGCAAAAGATAAACCCTAGCAATTCTATAGATACTCGCTAACCATCCGCCTAACCGAGAGATGACGGATGTCCGTGAATTAATAACAAGTTATTACGATAATAATGGTAATATCCACAGATCCATCCTCCTCCTCGCTTACCGACGAGGAAGCGGACGAACATCCCCCCCATCCGTTGGCAGTTTTATTATCCATTCCATGAGCGTTGTACTAATTACTAGTCAGGTACCTAGTCCAGTCAAATTAAAAGCGGTACTTTAGTTATGCTTGTCTATGATCGAGAAACTGTGCTCCAAGTCGTCCATAACGCGGACACGGCTTTGAAAGTTTTACCTGAGGGGTGCACAAATAACAACACACTCGATCAATCTCGGAAAAACCAAATCAAAACCCAACGAGGTAGTCACGACAAAGCGATCACAGATTCAGAAATATTTCAGAGGCCACCCATTAAGCTACCATGACGAAGTTGGCCGACTCGAGACGGACTCAAGGTTTGCGCCAATGGTCGTGAACATTGGAACCCGAAAATGTGGCTGGGCTTGTCGACACGCGAAAACACTCCGCTTCCTAAACGATGCAGTGTGCGTTACCTCGCACAATTTAAATAAAGCGATAAAAGCATGGCATAATGCAGGATAGTAAATAAAACCTCAAACTAGTTTGTGGCCCCAAGAAATAAGAATGAATCAAGCTCAGCTCGGGGGTTCATAAGCCTCTCGGATGTGGATAGCGAATATTCAAGGAACAGGAATCAAGTACTCGGGGTCCTCAGGACACAAGTGAGCCTAAAAAACCAAATAGCGAATATGGCTCACCGATGCCACTTTCATTAGTTATCCCATTACTACTCAGGTTAAGTTGTTTAGGTACCTCGTTATCCATCAGACACTCACATACCCTACACATGCTGTTCTATGACTCGCATGGCTCAAACAACTCCTGTAGTAATGGCTCATGGGATGGAGGAACAAGCTTCGGTGGTGTTTAAAAGTAAAGGCTATGCAATACTTGGGATTCAGATTAATGCAATCGCGACTCGATGATGCAAGAATAAGATAGAGGCAATAGGTACTATATGTATGCAAGCATGTGGTAGTGCTTGCCTGGCAGCTCAGTTGAAGCAAGGGATGGATCTGGGTAGTGCTCCTGGTTCTCTTGATATATCCCCTGCTCAGCGTCTATTCGAAGAAGAACCAAACAAACAAGGGCCAACATAAATGAAGTGCACAAGCATATGGAATAAGTGCATCAAGCAAACAATCATGCCATGATGAATGGTGCACAATTTGCATGGCAATAAGGTAGCATGGCATGGGTGAGGTGTGGAAAACAATAATAAAGCATTATATTAGGTTTTGGCCACATTTTATTCACAATTAAGTTGCTGTACACATTATATTTATATGATGCATGCTTAAAAACAGATAATGGAATGCATAAACAGAAAGGTCTCGTCGAGCTAATCATTTTAGACATATTATTTGTTAAATTTGGAGTTATAAAACAAAAGTTATTAATTAATTAAGATAAAAGGGCATTTTGTTGTAATTAAACCAACTTGGAAAATAAAGTGTGCAAAATATATTTTAGAGGCCATATTTGAATTCCTCATATTTTTCTGATTTAAAAACATATATTATTTGTATTATTTGGATTTGTATTTTAAAAGATATTTAAAAACAGAATTAAATTTGAATTTGAATTAATTTTGAAAAGATTTGAATTAAAACAGAATTCAGAAAATACTTTTTATACACAGATTTAGCTAGCCACAGTCAATGACCAGTGGGGCCAGCAGCTGACTCAAGACACACTCTTGGAAAAGCTTTTACACCGCGTAACCATTATCCTCTGAGTATGACAGTGGGTCCAGTGCAGGGCCACTTGCTGTATGTGACAACGTGTCTTTGGACACGTGGGCGATCCCAGGCGCGCGGAGGGGGGACTGGTCCGTGGTGGACTAGGTCTTCCGCGGGTCTATTTGCAAAAGAGCTCCGCGGGTCTATTTGCAAAAGAGCTCCGCGGCTGACAGGTGGGGCACTGAGGACGGCGGGTTTAGGCGGGAAAAAGGCCAGGGGGCTCTGCGCAAAATGGCCAATGACTCTTCATTGTGGCCGACGGACGCGATACGATGGCGCGGATCTGGCGGACTTCCACGGCGATGGCGCAAACCGCCGGGCGGAACACGTTATGATAAAACGAAAAGAAGAGGGACCTAGGGCTACGTCTTTCCTTCAGAGAGCTAGCGCGGGGGTGGTCTACAAGGGCAAGCGGGAACAGGGAACGGGACGGTCTGCGGTTCTTCTTCTTTATTTGCAGGCCTTGTGGGCAGGCAGAGGGAGGTGCTTTCGTCGGGCCTTCGCGTTCTACGGCGAGAGGGGGAGGAAGAGGATGTCTAGGAGATGGAGGGGCTCACCAGGAACTCGCTGGTGTGGTGGCTCGTGCTGAGGTGGAGGGGATCTGGCGTCGGGCTCGTGGACGGCCTCACCGGCTTCCTCTCGGCATGGTGGCGCAGCCAATGGCCTTCAGGCGAGGTCCAGGCGCTTCTTGGTCAGGCGACAGTGAAGAGGCGAGGAAGGTGCAGTGTGGCGGCGTCTTTGCAACTCATTGGATCGGCCAGGAGGTGGTGGCGAGCTAGGTCTAGGGTTTGGGGCATGCTTGCAAGCTTGCAAGCCTGGGGAGGAAGAAGGGAGGTAGGGAGGACACAGGCGCCTCCCATGGGATCTGGTGGGGGTGAGCTGGGGTGGTTGGGAAGATAAAGGAGAGAGAGAGAGGCACATGGGGGTGGTGCACTTTGCAAAAAGGAGGGGAGGTGATCGGGTAGGTGCTTCTCTCCCTCCTTCTCTTTGTCTTGTAGCCAAAGAAAGAGGTGGGGGAGGGCAGAGGCTTCAAGGTGGGGCCAGGTGTTCAGGTGGGGCCAACAAATAAGAGATAAGAGAGAGGCCGAGAGAGAGGGGGGTATAGATAGCATGGGCTTGGTCTAGGGTAGATGGGGTGGTTTAGGGTTTGCTAGGGGTGGGTAGGTAGGTGGGGCATGCATGGTTTAGAGGAAGGAAGAGAGGCCGAGGTAGAGGAAGGTGTGGTATGCTAGGGTTTGGGTTTAGCTTAGATGGGGGTATGGGTAGATTAGAGGAGATGGAGAGGTAGGTTTAGGGTTAGCTTAGGGTTTAGAGAAAGGAGTGGTTCTTGACAAGATCAAGCATGCACAAAAACAAGCTCAAACAAGATAGCCAAAAGAGAGAGAAGAAGAGAAGGGGATGATGGCATAGGTGGATATGGTGATGGGGTTTTAAGCAAGATCAACATAGATCAAGCCAAAAGGAGATAGGGATAGAGATGATCCACTCAAAAATCAAATAAAAACCAAAAGACAAGCAAAAAGGTGGTACTTGCATGGCCCATGCAAAATATTTATTGCCATGTTGATTTTTGTGAAAACAATATTATCACATGGCATTATTATTATGCATTCCCAAAATTGGAATAAAAGCCAAGCAAAAAGAATTAAAAGGGATGCCCCATGTGGAGTAGATAGAGATGACCATTTTTGAAATACAATGGGACTTGCTAGTGTGTATATGCCACTAGGTGGTTAATAAGCCCACAAAATATCCCAACATGATGATAACCCCAAAACAACACATATGGGAGCTAGAAATAGGGTTCCACCCACAAGGCATGCAAAGGTGGCCATGTGGCTCTCATATATCAATAATGTGAAAACAACATGATGCCAAGATGAGAGCATGTGGCAAAAGAATTGGATCCATCCCAACCCACATGAGCTAGAGGTAAAACCAATAAGTGCCAAGCTCATATTTAGTTGGATGGTGGAATTATAAGGTGGTGAAATGAAAGGGTGGTGGAGTTAATAAGAGATATGCCCCCAACTCAACTTGGGCATTTAAACAATATATCAAGAACCAAATACAATATCAAGAGGCAAATACAATTAATAATGCATATGAGATAAGAACCAAATCAAAAAGGGTTTTATATGATGCTCAAATGCAAGGAGGCATGATGACATGAGCATGATATAATGATGATGCAACAATTATATATTTGAAGTAGCCATTATATTACTAGACCAAGTAGCATTACAATTGTTAGACAATTGGGATGCTACAACTCTCCCCCACTAAACAAGAATCTACTTGAGATTCCTAGGAAAAGAAAACAACACAATGAGAGACGGGTGTTCGGAACGAAGGTGATCCTTGCGTTCCCAAGATGATGAAGAACTGAATGGTGCGACCACTACACCTTGCAAAACTTGCTAGACTTGTTGCGAGTCTTGCGTTTTGCTTGAGACACCAAGGGTTAGAAGAATTGAAGGATTGTCGTGAGACAAGAAGGATAGGGTGGACAAAGCTCCGGTTTTCTCAAGAAACATAATAAAAGAAAAAGATCCACTGGTGAAAGAAAGGACGAAATGATGTATCATGGATAAAGAAAGACACACCATTAAGATTAAAGATTTGCCGATACTAGAGAGGATGAACCTTTGTCTCGCCGGAAGAAAAGAGTTAGATTGGAGAGGTTTGGACCACTATGACAATAGCATCGTATCTCCTCTCGGATTTGAGAAATGAAGTTCGGAAACAATATTATCTTCAAACAATAGAGTCCCTTGATATCAACAGAAAGATTTGGTTAGACCTCGTCGGATTAGATTCTTGTTGCGCCGGTAAGAACCGAAGGATCACGCAATTGACGTGCGCGGATATAACTTCTAGAGACGGAAGTGAAGCTAGATCATGGTGGAATCCCTAGAAGCAAAGAATATGGAGGATCTGGAGTTTATTGTAGAGATACTTATTGCTTTCTTTAGCCTTGAGGACGCAATAGATTTGCAGCCGATGGCCTGAACCATAATTGGCTTTACCACAGAAAAAGAATTGATGAAACAAAGAGAGAGATTGTTTCCTTTCATCTTGTTTGGGGATGTAGAGCACCGGTAGATTGACGAGGACAGAAAAGAGTTTGCGTTTGTTTCCACCAGATAATTGAAGATTTGCTCCGTGTAGAAAGGGTGAGATCACCACAAGAGATTATTGATTACTTTCTTCGAGCGAGCACTCTGGAAAAACAAGGACGGAAGTAAAAGTATCGAGGGATAAAGGCCACTTCTAACTTCCGTGGAATGAGTGAAATCGCATTAATTCACCAATTCACTGTACAAGAGCGAATGATAAGAGTAGTGGTATGGTAGCTACTCCATCCCGCACTCAAAGCATTACTCCGCACATGAATAAGAAAACCATGCAACCCAACTACAAAAGCATCAAGGTATTGACAAGAAGAGCTCATGGAACTCGTTAGAAAACAAGGATAGATGCAAGCGATTCGGATTCATAGATAGATAAAGATGATGATGTTGTTGTCATGTCGGTAACAAGCCGGAAAGATATGAAGGAAGATCCGGAGACAACTGCAAGATTCCACAGATAAAGAAAAAGATAACACCAACTTGAACAGAAGGATTACGAAAGATCTGAAAAGTCTTCATGGCCTCCGGTGGATTGAGCATAAACGATAGAGCGAGAGGTTTTCAAAGGATCACTTGACGAGACTGAGGTGATAGAACTCCATGTTCTTCTTGAAATGATTGAGAGAGATTTAGCAGTCTTGAGGAAAACTTCGGCGGAACGACGATGATAACTCGCCAACAAGGACCAACTCCGGATTGGTTGAAGATGGGGAATGGAATTAACAATGGAGTTGCTGATTCCAGAATTGAAGCGATTTATTTAGCAGAAGGACGTGGCCGAGGTAGGTGACTTCAAAAAGTCAGAATTCACGCTTTGAGACTTTGCACACATGCAGTGCTCACGAAGCTTGAGAGAAAGGGACACAGATGACCTTCCATGTCCTTCCATTGATATCGAATAGGCAAGCATATTATCAACATATACCACCATGGATTAACAAGATATTCCCAGAATACCAAGTTCAAAAGGCGAGAGAAACATGCAATGACACTGGTGGATCCATGTGTGGTATGTGAAAAGAACACACATGCAATGACTCTAGTTGTTGTTAGTAAAAAGAACACACATGCAATGACACTGGTGGATCCATAGGTGGATTGTGAAGAGATCACACATGTAATGACACTGGTGGATCCATGTGTGGTCTCTGAAGAGAACACACATTTCAATGACTCTGGGTGTTGTTAGTAAAAAGAACACACATGCAATGACACTCGTTGATCCATGTGTGGTCTCTGAAGAGAACACACATGCAATGACTCTGGTTGTTGTTAGTGAAAAGAGCACACATGCAATGACACGGGTGGATCCATAGGTGGATTGTGAAGAGAACACACATGCAATGACACTGGTGGATCCATATGTGGTATGTGAAAAGAACACACATGCAATGACTCTGGTTGTTGTTAGTAAACAGAACACACATGCAATGGCACTGGTGGATCCATAGGTGGATTGCGAAGAGAGCACACATTCAATGACACTGGTGGATCCATGTGTGGTTTCTGAAGAGAACACACATTTCAATGACTCTGGTTTTTGTTAGTAAAAAGAACACACATGCAATGACACTGGTGGATCCATGTGTGGTCTCTAAATAGAACACACACGCAATGACTCTGGTTGTTGTTAGTAAAAATAGCACACATGCAATGACACTGGTGGATCCATAGGTGGATTGTGAAAAGAACACACATAAAATGACACTGGTGGATCCATATGTGGTATGTGAAAAGAATACACATTTCAATGACTCTGGTTGTTGTTAGTAAAAAGAACACACATGCAATGACACTGGTGGATCCATGTGTCGTCTCTGAAGAGAACACACATTACAATGACACTGGTGGATCGATATGTGGTATGTGAAAAGAACACACATGAAATGACTCTAGTTGTTTTTAGTAAAAAGAACACACATGCAATGACACTGGTGGATCGATAGGTGGATTGTGAAAAGAACACACATGCAATGACACTGGTGGATCCATATGTGGTATGTGAAAGGAACACACATGCAATGACACTAGTTGTTGTTAGTAAAAAGAACACACATGCAATGACACTGGTGGATCCATAGGTGGATTGTGAAGACAGCACACATGCAATGACACTGGTGGATCCATGTGTGGACTCTAAAGAGAACACATTTCAATGACTCTGGTTGTTGTTAGTAAAAAGAACACACATGTAAGGACACTGGTGGATCCATGTGTGGTCTCTGAAGAGAACATACATTTCCATGACTCTGGTTGTTGTTAGTAAAAAGAACACACATGCAATGACACTCGTTGATCCATGTGTGGTCTCTAAAGAGAACACACATGCAATGACTCTGGTTGTTGTTAGTGAAAAGAGCACACATTCAATGACACTGGTGGATCCATACGTGTATTGTGAAAAGAACACACATGCAATGACACTGGTGGATCCATATGTGGTATGTGAAAAGAACACACATGCAATGACTCTGGTTGTTGTTAGTAAACAGAACACACATGCAATGGCACTGGTGGATCCATAGGTGGATTGCGAAGAGAGCACACATTCAATGACACTGGTGGATCCATGTGTGGTTTCTGAAGAGAACACACATTTCAATGACTCTGGTTTTTGTTAGTAAAAAGAACACACATGCAATGACACTGGTGGATCCATGTGTGGTCTCTAAATAGAACACACACGCAATGACTCTGGTTGTTGTTAGTAAAAAGAGCACACATGCAATGACACTGGTGGATCCATAGGTGGATTGTGAAAAGAACACACATAAAATGACACTGGTGGATCCATATGTGGTATGTGAAAAGAACACACATTTCAATGACTCTGGTTGTTGTTAGTAAAAAGAACACACATGCAATGACACTGGTGGATCCATGTGTCGTCTCTGAAGAGAACACACATTTCAATGACACTGGTGGATCCATATGTGGTATGTGAAAAGAACACACATGAAATGACTCTAGTTGTTGTTAGTAAAAAGAACACATATGCAATGACACTGGTGGATCCAGAGGTGGATTATGAAGAGAGCATACATGCAATGACACTGGTGGATCCATGTGTGGTCTCTAAAGAGAACACACATGCAATGACTCTGGTTGTTGTTAGTAAAAATAGCACACATGCAATAACACTGGTGGATCCATATGTGGATTGTGAAAAGAACACACATGCAATGACACTGGTGGATACATATATGGTATGTGAAAAGATAACACATTTCAATGACTCTGATTGTTGTTAGTAAAAAGAACACACATGCCATGACACTGGTGGATCCATGTGTGGTCTCTGAAGAGAACACACATGCAATGACTCTGGTTGTTATTAGTGAAAAGAGCAGACATGCAATGACACTGGTGGATCCATAGGTGGATTATGAAAAGAACACACATGTAATGACACTGGTGGATCCATATGTTGTATGTGAAAAGAACACACATTTCAATGACTCTGGTTGTTGTTAGTAAAAAGAACACACATGCAATGACACTGGTGGATCCATAGGTGGATTGTGAAAAGAACACACATGCAATGACACTGGTGGATCCATATGTGGTATGTAAAAAGAACACACATGCAATGACTCTAGTTGTTGTTAGTAAAAAGAACACACATGCAATGACACTGGTGGAACCATAGCTGGATTGTGAAGAGAGCACACATGCAATGACACTGGTGGATTCAATGACACGGGTGGATCCATGTGTGGTCTCTAAAGAGAACACACATTTCAATGACTCTGGTTGTTGTTAGTAAAAAGAACACACGTGCAATGACACTGGTCGATCCATGTGTGGTCTCTAAAGAGAACACACATTTCAAAGACTGGTTGTTGTTAGTAAAAAGAACACACATGCAATGACATTCGTGGATCCATGTGTGGTCTCTGAAGAGAACACACATGCAATGACTCTGGTTGTGGTTAGTGAAAAGAGCACACATGCAATGACACTGGTGGATCCATAGGTGGATTGTTAAAAGAGCACACATGCAATGACACTGGTGGATCCATAGGTGGATTATGAAAAGAACACACATGTAATGACACTGGTGGATCCATATGTGGTATGTGAAAAGAACACACATGCAATTACTCTAGTTGTTGTTAGTAAACAAAACACACATGCAATGGCACTGGTGGATCCATAGGTGGATTGCGAAGAGAGCACAGATTCAATGACACTAGTGGATCCATGTGTGGTTTCTGAAGAGAACACACATTTCAATGACTTTGGTTTTTGTTAGTAAAAAGAACACACATGCAATGACACTGGTGGATCCATGTGTGGTCTCTAAATAGAACACACATGCAATGACTCTGGTTGTTGTTAGTGAAAAGAGCAGACATGCAATGACATTGGTGGATCCATAGGTGGATTATGAAAAGAACACACATGTAATGACACTGGTGGATCCATATGTGGTATGTGAAAAGAACACACATTTCAATGACTCTGGTTGTTGTTAGTAAAAAGAACACACATGCAATGACACTGGTGGATCCATAGGTGGATTGTGAAAAGAACACACATGCAATGACACTGGTGGATCCATATGTGGTATGTGAAAAGAACACACATGCAATGACTCTAGTTGTTGTTAGTAAAAAGAACACACATGCAATGACACTGGTGGATCCATAGGTGGATTGTGAAGAGATCACACATGCAATGACACTGGTGGATCCATGTGTGGTCTCTGAAGAGAACACACATTTCAATGACTCTGGTTGTTGTTAGTAAAAAGAACACACATGTAATGACACTAGTGGATCCATGTGTGGTCTCTGAAGAGAACATACATTTCCATGACTCTGGTTGTTGTTAGTAAAAAGAACACACATGCAATGACACTCGTTTATCCATGTGTGGTCTCTGAAGAGAACACACATGCAATGACTCTGGTTGTTGTTAGTGAAAAGAGCACACATGCAATGACACTGGTGGATCCATAGGTGGATTGTGAAAAGAACACACATGCAATGACACTGGTGGATCCATATGTGGTATGTGAAAAGAACACACATGCAATGACTCTGGTTGTTGTTAGTAAACAGAACACACATGCAATGGCACTAGTGGATCCATAGGTGGATTGCGAAGAGAGCACACATTCAATGACACTAGTGGATCCATGTGTGGTTTCTGAAGAGAACACACATTTCAATGACTCTGGTTTTTGTTAGTAAAAAGAACACACATGCAATGACACTAGTGGATCCATGTGTGGTCTCTAAATAGAACACACACGCAATGACTCTGGTTGTTGTTAGTAAAAAGAGCACACATGCAATGACACTGGTGGATCCATAGGTGGACTGTGAAAAGAACACACATAAAATGACACTGGTGGATCCATATGTGGTATGTGAAAAGAACAAACATTTCAATGACTCTGGTTGTTGTTAGTAAAAAGAACACACATGCAATGACACTGGTGGCTCCATGTGTCATCTCTGAAGAGAACACACATTTCAATGACACTGGTGGATCCATATGTGGTATGTGAAAAGAACACACAAGAAATGACTCTAGTTGTTGTTAGTAAAAAGAACACACATGCAATGACACTGGTGGATCCAGAGGTGGATTATGAAGAGAGCATACATGCAATGACACTAGTGGATCCATGTGTGGTCTCTAAAGAGAACACACATGCAATGACTCTGGTTGTTGTTAGTAAAAATAGCACACATGCAATAACACTGGTGGATCCATATGTGGATTGTGAAAAGAACACACATGCAATGACACTGGTGGATACATATGTGGTATGTGAAAAGATAACACATTTCAATGACTCTGATTGTTGTTAGTAAAAAGAACACACATGCAATGACACTGGTGGATCCATGTGTGGTCTCTGAAGAGAACACACATGCAATGACTCTGGTTGTTATTAGTGAAAAGAGCAGTCATGCAATTACACTGGTGGATCCATAGGTGGATTATGAAAAGAACACACATGTAATGACACTGGTGGATCCATATTTGGTATGTGAAAAGAACACACATTTCAATGACTCTGGTTGTTGTTAGTAAAAAGAACACACATGCAATGACACTGGTGGATCCATAGGTGGATTGTGAAAAGAACACACATGCAATGACACTGGTGGATCCATATGTGGTATGTGAAAAGAACACACATGCAATGACTCTAGTTGTTGTTAGTAAAAAGAACACACATGCAATGACACTGGTGGATCCATACGTGGATTGTGAAGAGAGCACACATGCAATGACACTGGTGGATTCAATGACACTGGTGGATCCATGTGTGGTCTCTGAAGAGAAAACACATTTCAATGACTCTGGTTGTTGTTAGTAAAAAGAACACACATGCAATGACACTGGTGGATCCATGTGTGGTCTCTGAAGAGAACACACATTTCAATGACTTTGGTTGTTGTTAGTAAAAAGAACACACATGCAATGACACTGGTGGATCCATGTGTGGTCTCTAAAGAGAACACACATGCAATGACTCTGGTTGTTGTTAGTGAAAAGAACACACATGCAATGACACTGATGGATCCATATGTGGATTTTGAAAAGAGCACACATGCAATGACTCTGGTTGTTGTTAGTCAAAAATCACACATGCAATGACACTGGTGGATCCGTAGGTGGATTGTGAAAAGAACACACATGCAATGACACTGGTGGATCCATATGTGGATTTTGAAAAGAGCACACATGCAATGACTCAGGTTGTTGTTAGTCAAAAATCACACATGCAATGACACTGGTGGATCCATAGGTGGATTGTGAAAAGAACACACATGCAATGACACTGGTGGATCCATATGTGGTATGTGAAAAGAACACACATGAAATGACTCTAGTTGTTGTTAGTAAAAAGAACACACATGCAATGACACTGGTGGATCCATAGGTGGATTATGAAGAGAGCATACATGCAATGACACTGGTGGATCCATGTGTGGTCTCTGAAGAGAACACACATGCAATGACTCTGGTTGTTGTTAGTAAAAAGAGCACACATGCAATGACACTGGTGGATTGTGAAAAGAACACACATGCAATGACACTAGTGGATCCATATGTGGTATGTGAAAAGAACACACATTTCAATGACTCTGATTGTTGTTAGTAAAAAGAACAGACATGCAATAACACTGGTGGATCCATGCGTGGTCTCTGAAGAGAACACACATGCAATGACTCTGGTTGTTGTTAGTGAAAGGAGCACACATGCAAGGACACTGGTGGATCCATAGGTGGATTATGAAAAGAACACACATGTAATGACACTGGTGGATCCATATGTGTTATGTGAAAAGAACACACATTCCAATGACTCCGGTTGTTGTTAGTAAAAAGAACACACATGCAATGACACTGGTGGATCCATAGGTGGATTGTGAAAAGAACACACATGCAATGACACTGGTGGATCTATATGTGGTATGTGAAAAGAACACACATGCAATGACACTTGTTGTTGTTAGTAAAAAGAACACACATGCAATGACACTGGTGGAACCATAGGTGGAATGTGAAGAGAGCACACATGCAATGACACTGGTGGATTCAATGACACGGGTGGATCCATGTGTGGTGTCTGAAGAGAACACACATTTCAATGACTCTGGTTGTTGTTAGTAAAAAGAACACACGTGCAATGACACTGGTCGATCCATGTGTGGTCTCTGAAGAGAACACACATTTCAAAGACTGGTTGTTGTTAGTAAAAAGAACACACGTGCAATGACACTCGTGGATCCATGTGTGGTCTCCGAAGAGAACACACATGCAATGACTCTGGTTGTTGTTAGTGAAAAGAGCACACATGCAATGACACTGGTGGATCCATAGGTGGATTGTTAAAAGAGCACACATGCAATGACACTGGTGGATCCATAGGTGGATTATGAAAAGAACACACATGTAATGACACTGGTGGATCCATATGTGGTATGTGAAAATAACACACATTCCAATGACCTCGGTTGTTGTTAGTAAAAACAACACACATGCAATGACACTGGTGGATCCATAGGTGGATTGTGAAAAGAACACACTTGAAATGACTATAGTTGTTGTTAGAAAAAAGAACACACATGCAATGACACTAGTGGATCCATAGGTGGATTGTGCAGAGAGCATACATGCAATGACACTGGTGGATTCAATGACATTGGTGGATCCATATGTGGTATGTGAAAATAACACACATGCAATGACTCTAGTTATTGTTAGTAAAAAGAACACGCATGCAATGACACTGGTGGATTCATGTGTGGTCTTTGAGAACACACATTTCAATGACTCTGGTTTTTCTTAGTAAAAAGAACACACATGCAATGACACTGGTGGATCCCTATCTGGTATGTGAAAAGGACACACATGCAATTACTCTGGTTGTTGTTAGTAAAAAGAGCACACATGCAATGACACTGGTGGATCCATAGGTGGATTGTGAAAACAACACACATGCATTGACACTGGTGGATCCATATGTGGTATGTGAAAAGAACACACATTTCAATGACTCTGGTTGTTGTTAGTAAAAATAACACACATGCAATGACACTGGTGGATCCATGTGTGGTCTCTAAAGAGAACACACATTTCAATGACACTGGTGGATCCATATGTGGTATGTGAAAAGAACACACATTTCAATGACTCTGGTTGTTGTTAGTAAAAAGAACACACATGCAATGACACTGGTGGATCCAGAGGTGGATTATGAAGAGAGCATACATGCAATGACACTGGTGGATCCATGTGTGGTCTCTAAAGAGAACACACATGCAATGACTCTGGTTTTTGTTAGTAAAAATAGCACACATGCAATAACACTGGTGGATCCATATGTGGATTGTGAAAAGAACACACATGCAATGACACTGGTGGATACATATGTGGTATGTGAAAAGATAACACATTTCAATGACTCTGATTGTTGTTAGTAAAAAGAACACACATGCAATGAAACTGGTGGATCCATGTGTGGTCTCTGAAGAGAACACACATGCAATGACTCTGGTTGTTATTAGTGAAAAGAGCAGTCATGCAATGACACTGGTGGATCCATAGGTGGATTATGAAAAGAACACACATGTAATGACACTGGTGGATCCATATGTGGTATGTGAAAAGAATACACATTTCAATGACTCTGGTTGTTGTTAGTAAAAAGAACACACATGCAATGCACTGGTGGATCCATAGGTGGATTATGAAAAGAACACACATGTAATGACACTGGTGGATCCATATGTGGTATGTGAAAAGAATACACATTTCAATGACTCTGGTTGTTGTTAGTAAAAAGAACACACATGCAATGCACTGGTGGATCCATAGGTGGATTATGAAAAGAACACACATGCAATGACACTGGTGGATCCATATGTGGTTTGTGAAAAGAACACACATGCAATGACTCTAGTTGTTGTTAGTAAAAAGAACACACATGCAATGACACTGGTGGATCCATACGTGGATTGTGAAGAGAGCACACATGCAATGACACTGGTGGATTCAATGACACTGGTGGATCCATGTGTGGTCTCTGAAGATAAAACACATTTCAATGACTCTGGTTGTTGTTAGTAAAAAGAACACACATGCAATGACACTGGTGGATCCATGTGTGGTCTCTGAAGAGAACACACATTTCAATGACTTTGGTTGTTGTTAGTAAAAAGAACACACATGCAATGACACTGGTGGATCCATGTGTGGTCTCTAAAGAGAACACACATGCAATGACTCTGGTTGTTGTTAGTGAAAAGAACACACATGTAATGACACTGATGGATCCATATGTGGATTTTGAAAAGAGCACACATGCAATGACTCTGGTGGATCCATATGTGGTATGTGAAAAGAACACACATGCAATGACTCTGGTTGTTGTTAGTAAACAGAACACACATGCAATGACACTAGTGGATCCATAGGTGGATTGCGAAGAGAGCACACATTCAATGACACTAGTGGATCCATGTGTGGTTTCTGAAGAGAACACACATTACAATGACTCTTGTTTTTGTTAGTAAAAAGAACACACATGCAATGACACTGGTGGATCGATAGCTGGATTGTGAAAAGAACATACATAAAATGACACTGGTGGATCCATATGTGGTATGTGAAAAGAACACACATTTCAATGACTCTGGTTGTTCTTAGTAAAAAGAACACACATGTAATGACACTGGTGGATCCATGTGTGGTCTCTAAAGAGAACACACATTTCAATGACACTGGTGGATCCATATGTGGTATGTGAAAAGAACACACATGAAATGACTCTTGTTGTTATTAGTAAAAAGAACACACATGCAATGACACTGGTGGATCCAGAGGTGGATTATGAAGAGAGCATACATGTAATGACACTGGTGGATCCATGTGTGGTCTCTGAAGAGAACACACATGCAATGAATCTGGTTGTTGTTAGTAAAAATAGCACACATGCAATAACACTGGTGGATCCATATGTGGATTGTGAAAAGAACACACATGCAATGACACTGGTGGATACATATGTGGTATGTGAAAAGATAACACATTTCAATGACTCTGATTGTTGTTAGTAAAAAGAACACACAAGAAATGACACTGGTGAATCCATGTGTGGTCTCTTAAGAGAACACACATGCAATGACTCTGGTTGTTGTTAGTGAAAAGAGCAGACATGCAATGCCACTGGTGGATCCATAGGTGGATTATGAAAAGAACACACATGTAGTGACACTGGTGGATCCATATGTGGTATGTGAAAAGAACACACATTTCAATGAGTCTGGTTGTTGTTAGTCAAAAATCACACATGCAATGACACTGGTGGATCCATAGGTGGATTGTGAAAAGAACACACATGCAATGACACTGGTGGATCCATATGTGGTATGTGAAAAGAACACAAATGAAATGACTCTAGTTGTTGTTAGTAAAAAGAACACACATGCAATGACACTGGTGGATCCATAGGTGTATTATGAAGCGAGCATACATGCAATGACACTGGTGGATCCATGTGTGGTCTTTGAAGAGAACACACATGCAATGACTCTGGTTGTTGTTAGTAAAAAGAGCACACATGCAATGACACTGGTGGATTGTGAAAAGAACACACATGCAATGACACTAGTGGATCCATATGTGGTATGTGAAAAGAACACATATTTCAATGACTTTGATTGTTGTTAGTAAAAAGAACAGAAATGCAATAACACTGGTGGATCCATGCCTGGTCTCTGAAGAGAATACACATGCAATGACTCTGGTTGTTGTTAGTGAAAAGAGCACACATGCAATGACACTGGTGGATCCATAGGTGGATTATGAAAAGAACACACATGTAATGACACTGGTGGATCCATATGTGGTATGTGAAAAGAACACACATTCCAATGACTCCGGTTGTTGTTAGTAAAAATAACACACATGCAATGACACTGGTGGATCCATAGGTGGATTGTGAAAAGAACACACATGCAATGACACTGGTGGAACTATAGGTGGATTGTGAAGAGAGCACACATGCAATCACACTGGTGGATTCAATGACACTGGTGGATCCATGTGTGGTCTCTGAAGAGAACACACATTTCAATGACTCTGGTTGTTGTTAGTAAAAAGAACACACTGCAATGACATCAGGATCCATGTGTGGTCTCTGAAGAGAACACACATTTCAATGACTGGTTGTTGTTAGTAAAAAGAACACACATGCAATGACACTCGTGGATCCATGTGTGGTCTCTGAAGAGAACACACATGCAATGACTCTGGTTGTTGTTAGTGAAAAGAGCACACATGCAATGACACTGGTGGATCCATAGGTGGATTGTGAAAACAACACACATGCAATGACACTGGTGGATCCATATGTGGTATGTGAAAAGAACACACATGCAATGACTCTAGTTGTTGTTAGTAAAAAGAACACACATGCAATGACACTGGTGGATCCATAGGTGGATTGCGAAGAGAGCACACATTCAATGACACTGGTGGATCCATGTGTGGTTTCTGAAGAGAACACACATTTCAATGACTCTTGTTTTTGTTAGTAAAAAGAACACACATGCAATGACACTGGTGGATCCATAGGTGGATTGTGAAAAGAATACACATAAAATGACACTGGTGGATCCATATGTGGTATGTGAAAAGAACACACATTTCAATGACTTTGGTTGTTGTTAGTAAAAAGAACACACATGCAATGACACTGGTGGATCCATGTGTGGTCTCTGAAGAGAACACACATTTCAATGAGACTGGTGGATCCATATGTGGTATGTGAAAAGAACACACATGAAATGACTCTAGTTGTTGTTAGTAAAAAGAACACACATGCAATGACACTGGTGGATCCAGAGGTGGATTATGAAGAGAGCATACATGCAATGACACTGGAGGATCCATGTGTGGTCTCTGAAGAGAACACACATGCAATGACTCTGGTTGTTGTTAGTAAAAATAGCACACATGCAATAACACTAGTGGATCCATAGGTGGATGGCGAAAAGAACACACATGCAATGACACTAGTGGATACATATGTGGTATGTGAAAAGATAACACATTTCAATGACTCTGATTGTTGTTAGTAAAAAGAACACACATGCAATGACACTGGTGGATCCATGTGTGGTCTCTGAAGAGAACACACATGCAATGACTCTGGTTGTTGTTAGTGAAAAGAGCAGACATGCAATGACACTGGTGGATCCATAGGTGGATTATGAAAAGAACACACATGTAATGACACTGGTGGATCCATATGTGGAATGTGAAAAGAACACACATTTCAATGACTCTAGTTGTTGTTAGTAAAAAGAACACACATGCAATGACACCGGTGGATCCATAAGTGGATTGTGAAAAGAAGACACATGCAATGACACTGGTGGATCCATATGTGGTATGTGAAAAGAACACACATGCAATGACTCTAGTTGTTGTTAGTAAAAAGAACACACATGCAATGACACTGGTGGATCCATAGGTGGATTGTGAACAGAGCACACATGCAATGACACTGGTGGATTCAATGACACTGGTGGATCCATGTGTGGTCTCTGAAGAGAACACACATTTCAATGACTGGTTGTTGTTAGTAAAAAGAACACACATGCAATGACACTCGTGGATCCATGTGTGGTCTCTGAAGAGAACACACATGCAATGACTCTGGTTGTTGTTAGTGAAAAGAGCACACATGCAATGACACTGGTGGATCCATAGGTGGATTGTGAAAACAACACACATGCAATGACACTGGTGGATCCATATGTGGTATGTGAAAAGAACACACATGCAATGACTCTAGTTGTTGTTAGTAAAAAGAACACACATGCAATGACACTGGTGGATCCATAGGTGGATTGCGAAGAGAGCACACATTCAATGACACTGGTGGATCCATGTGTGGTTTCTGAAGAGAACACACATTTCAATGACTCTTGTTTTTGTTAGTAAAAAGAACACACATGCAATGACACTGGTGGATCCATAGGTGGATTGTGAAAAGAATACACATAAAATGACACTGGTGGATCCATATGTGGTATGTGAAAAGAACACACATTTCAATGACTTTGGTTGTTGTTAGTAAAAAGAACACACATGCAATGACACTGGTGGATCCATGTGTGGTCTCTGAAGAGAACACACATTTCAATGAGACTGGTGGATCCATATGTGGTATGTGAAAAGAACACACATGAAATGACTCTAGTTGTTGTTAGTAAAAAGAACACACATGCAATGACACTGGTGGATCCAGAGGTGGATTATGAAGAGAGCATACATGCAATGACACTGGAGGATCCATGTGTGGTCTCTGAAGAGAACACACATGCAATGACTCTGGTTGTTGTTAGTAAAAATAGCACACATGCAATAACACTAGTGGATCCATAGGTGGATGGCGAAAAGAACACACATGCAATGACACTAGTGGATACATATGTGGTATGTGAAAAGATAACACATTTCAATGACTCTGATTGTTGTTAGTAAAAAGAACACACATGCAATGACATCAGGATCCATGTGTGGTCTCTGAAGAGAACACACATGCAATGACTCTGGTTGTTGTTAGTGAAAAGAGCAGACATGCAATGACACTGGTGGATCCATAGGTGGATTATGAAAAGAACACACATGTAATGACACTGGTGGATCCATATGTGGAATGTGAAAAGAACACACATTTCAATGACTCTAGTTGTTGTTAGTAAAAAGAACACACATGCAATGACACCGGTGGATCCATAAGTGGATTGTGAAAAGAAGACACATGCAATGACACTGGTGGATCCATATGTGGTATGTGAAAAGAACACACATGCAATGACTCTAGTTGTTGTTAGTAAAAAGAACACACATGCAATGACACTGGTGGATCCATAGGTGGATTGTGAACAGAGCACACATGCAATGACACTGGTGGATTCAATGACACTGGTGGATCCATGTGTGGTCTCTGAAGAGATCACACAATTCAATGACTCTGGTTGTTGTTAGTAAAAAGAACACACATGCAATGACTCTGGTTGTTGTTAGTGAAAAGAGCACACATGCAAGGACACTGGTGGATCCATAGGTGGATTATGAAAAGAACACACATGTAATGACACTGGTGGATCCATATGTGTTATGTGAAAAGAACACACATTCCAGTGACTCCGGTTGTTGTTAGTAAAAAGAACACACATGCAATGACACTGGTGGATCCATAGGTGGATTGTGAAAAGAACACACATGCAATGACACTGGTGGATCTATATGTGGTATGTGAAAAGAACACACATTTCAATGACTCTGGTTGTTGTTAGTAAAAAGAACACACGTGCAATGACACTGGTCGATCCATGTGTGGTCTCTGAAGAGAACACACATTTCAAAGACTGGTTGTTGTTAGTGAAAAGAGCACGCATGCAATGACACTGGTGGATCCATAGGTGGATTGTTAAAAGAGCACACATGCAATGACACTGGTGGATCCATAGGTGGATTATGAAAAGAACACACATGTAATGACACTGGTGGATCCATATGTGGTATGTGAAAATAACACACATTCCAATGACCCAGTTCTTTGTTAGTAAAACAACACACATGCAATGACACTGGTGGATCCATAGGTGGATTGTGAAAAGAACACACATGCAATGACACTGGTGGATCCATATGTGGTATGTGAAAAGAACACACATGCAATGACTCTAGTTGTTGTTAGTAAAAAGAACACACATGCAATGACACTGGTGGAACCATAGGTGGATTGTGAAGAGAGCACACATGCAATGACACTGGTGGATTCAATGACACTGGTGGATTCAATGACTCTGGTTGTTGTTAGTAAAAAGAACACACATGCAATGACACTGGTGGATCCATGTGTGGTCTCTGAAGAGAACACACATTTCAATGACTGGTTGTTGTTAGTAAAAAGAACACACATGCAATGACACTCGTGGATCCATGTGTGGTCTCTGAAGAGAACACACATGCAATGACTCTGGTTGTTGTTAGTGAAAATAGCACACTTGCAATGACACTGGTGGATCCATAGGTGGATTGTTAAAAGAACACACATGCAATGACACTGGTGGATCCATATGTGGTATGTGAAAAGAACACACATGCAATGACTCTGGTTGTTGTTAGTAAACAGAACACACATGCAATGACACTGGTGGATCCATATGTGGTATTTGAAAAGAACACACATGCAATGACTCTAGTTGTTGTTAGTAAAAAGAACACACATGCAATGACACTGGTGGAACCATAGGTGGAATGTGAAGAGAGCACACATGCAATGACACTGGTGGATTCAATGACACGGGTGGATCCATGTGTGGTCTCTGAAGAGAACACAAATTTCAATGACTCTGGTTGTTGTTAGTAAAAAGAACACACGTGCAATGACACTGGTCGATCCATGTGTGGTCTCTGAAGAGAACAAACATTTCAAAGACTGGTTGTTGTTAGTAAAAAGAACACCAATGCAATGACACTCGTGGATCCATGTGTGGTCTCTGAAGAGAACACACATGCAATGACTCTGGTTGTTGTTAGTGAAAAGAGCACACATGCAATGACACTGGTGGATCCATAGGTGGATTGTTAAACGAGCACACATGCAATGACACTGGTGGATCCATAGGTGGATTATGAAAAGAACATACATGTAATGACACTGGTGGATCCATATGTGGTATGTGAAAAGAACACACATTCCAATGACCCTGATTGTTGTTAGTAAAAACAACGCACATGCAATGACACTGGTGGATCCATAGGTGGATTGTGAAAAGAACACACATGCAATGACACTGGTGGATCCATATGTGGTATGTGAAAAGAACACACATGCAATGACTCTAGTTGTTGTTAGTAAAAAGAACACACATGCAATGACACTGGTGGAACCATAGGTGTATTGTGAAGAGAGCACACATGCAATGACACTGGTGGATTCAATGACACTGGTGGATTCAATGACACTGGTGGATCCATGTGTGGTCTCTGAAGAGAACATACATTTCAATGACTCTGGTTGTTGTTAGTAAAAAGAACACACATGCAATGACACTGGTGGATCCATGTGTGGTCTCTGAAGAGAACACACATTTCAATGACTGGTTGTTGTTAGTAAAAAGAACACACATGCAATGACACTCGTGGATCCATGTGTGGTCTCTGAAGAGAACACACATGCAATGACTCTGGTTGTTGTTAGTGAAAAGAGCACACTTGCAATGACACCGGTGGATCCATAGGTGGATTGTTAAAAGAACACACATGCAATGACACTGGTGGATCCATATGTGGTATGTGAAAAGAACACACATGCAATGACTCTGGTTGTTGTTAGTAAACAGAACACACATGCAATGACACTGGTGGATCCATAGGTGGATTGCGAAGAGAGCACACATTCAATGACACTGGTGGATCCATGTGTGGTTTCTGAAGAGAACACACATTACAATGACTCTTGTTTTTGTTAGTAAAAAGAACACACATGCAACGACACTGGTGGATCGATAGGTGGATTGTGAAAAGAACACACATGCAATGACACTGGTGGATCATGTGGTATGTGAAAAGAACACACATCCAATGACTCTGGTTGTTGTTAGTAAAAAGAACACACATGCAATGACACTGGTGGATCCATGTGTGGTCTCTGAAGAGAACACACATTTCAATGACACCGGTGGATCCATATTTGGTATGTGAAAAGAACACACTTGAAATGACTCTGGTTGTTATTAGTAAAAAGAACACACATGCAATGACACTGGTGGATCCATAGGTGGATTGTGAAAAGAGCACACATGCAATGACACTGGTGGATCCATGTGTGGTCTCTGAAGAGAACACACATGCAATGACTCTGGTTGTTGTTAGTAAAAATAGCACACATGCAATAACACTGGTGGATCCATATGTGGATTGTGAAAAGAACACACATGCAATGACACTGGTGGATACATATGTGGTATGTGAAAAGATAACACATTTCAATGACTCTGATTGTTGTTAGTAAAAGAACACACAAGCAATGACATCAGGAATCCATGTGTGGTCTCTTAAGAGAACACACATGCAATGACTCTGGTTGTTGTTAGTGAAAAGAGCAGACATGCAATGCCACTGGTGGATCCATAGGTGGATTATGAAAAGAACACACATGTAGTGACACTGGTGGATCCATATGTGGTATGTGAAAAGAACACACATTCCAATGACTCCAGTTGTTGTTAGTAAAAGAACACACATGCAATGACACTGGTGGATCCATAGGTTGATTGTGAAAAGAACACACATGCAATGACACCGATGGATCCATATGTGGTATGTGAAAAGAACCCACGTGAAATGACTCTAGTTGTTGTTAATAAAAAGAACACACATGCAATGACACTAGTGGATCCATAGGTGGATTGTGAAAAGAGCACACATGCAATGACACTGGTGGATCCATGTGTGGTCTTTGAAGAGAACACACATGCAATGACTCTGGTTGTTGTTAGTAAAAAGAGCACACATGCAATGACACTGGTGGATTATGAAAAGAACACACATGCAATGACACTAGTGGATCCATATGTGGTATGTGAAAAGAACACATATTTCAATGACTTTGATTGTTGTTAGTAAAAAGAACAGAAATGCAATAACACTGGTGGATCCATGCCTGGTCTCTGAAGAGAATACACATGCAATGACTCTAGTTGTTGTTAGTGAAAGGAGCACACATGCAATGACACTGGCGGATCCATAGGTGGATTATGAAAAGAACACACATGTAATGACACTGGTGGATCCATATGTGGTATGTGAAAAGAACACACATTCCAATGACTCCGGTTGTTGTTAGTAAAAAGAACACACATGCAATGACACTGGTGGATCCATAGGTGGATTGTGAAAAGAACACACATGCAATGACACTGG
This sequence comes from Avena insularis, assembly GCA_023614405.1. NCBI lineage: Eukaryota > Viridiplantae > Streptophyta > Magnoliopsida > Poales > Poaceae > Avena > Avena insularis. Next base: position 272,054,997 of record CM042694.1, on the reverse strand, counting down.
TGGAACTATAGGTGGATTGTGAAGAGAGCACACATGCAATCACACTGGTGGATTCAATGACACTGGTGGATCCATGTGTGGTCTCTGAAGAGAACACACATTTCAATGACTCTGGTTGTTGTTAGTAAAAAGAACACACATGCAATGACACTGGTGGATCCATGTGTGGTCTCTGAAGAGAACACACATTTCAATGACTGGTTGTTGTTAGTAAAAAGAACACACATGCAATGACACTCGTGGATCCATGTGTGGTCTCTGAAGAGAACACACATTTCAATGACTGGTTGTTGTTAGTAAAAAGAACACACATGCAATGACACTCGTGGATCCATGTGTGGTCTCTGAAGAGAACACACATGCAATGACTCTGGTTGTTGTTAGTGAAAAGAGCACACTTGCAATGACACTGGTGGATCCATAGGTGGATTGTTAAAAGAACACACATGCAATGACACTGGTGGATCCATATGTGGTATGTGAAAAGAACACACATGCAATGACTCTGGTTGTTGTTAGTAAACAGAACACACATGCAATGACACTGGTGGATCCATAGGTGGATTGCGAAGAGAGCACACATTCAATGACACTGGTGGATCCATGTGTGGTTTCTGAAGAGAACACACATTACAATGACTCTTGTTTTTGTTAGTAAAAAGAACACACATGCAAAGACACTGGTGGATCGATAGGTGGATTGTGAAAAGAACACACATAAAATGACACTGGTGGATCCATATGTGGTATGTGAAAAGAACACACATTTCAATGACTCTGGTTGTTGTTAGTAAAAAGAACACACATGCAATGACACTGGTGGATCCATGTGTGGTCTCTAAAGAGAACACACATTTCAATGACACTGGTGGATCCATATGTGGTATGTGAAAAGAACACACATGAAATGACTCTTGTTGTTATTAGTAAAAAGAACACACATGCAATGACACTGGTGGATCCAGAGGTGGATTATGAAGAGAGCATACATTTAATGACACTGGTGGATCCATGTGTGGTCTCTGAAGAGAACACACATGCAATGACTCTGGTTGTTGTTAGTAAAAATAGCACACATGCAATAACACTGGTGGATCCATATGTGGATTGTGAAAAGAACACACATGCAATGACACTGGTGGATACATATGTGGTATGTGAAAAGATAACACATTTCAATGACTCTGATTGTTGTTAGTAAAAAGAACACACAAGCAATGACACTGGTGAATCCATGTGTGGTCTCTTAAGAGAACACACATGCAATGACTCTGGTTGTTGTTAGTGAAAAGAGCAGACATGCAATGCCACTGGTGGATCCATAGGTGGATTATGAAAAGAACACACATGTAGTGACACTGGTGGATCCATATGTGGTATGTGAAAAGAACACACATTTCAATGACTCTGGTTGTTGTTAGTCAAAAATCACACATGCAATGACACTGGTGGATCCATAGGTGGATTGTGAAAAGAACACACATGCAATGACACTGGTGGATCCATATGTGGTATGTGAAAAGAACACACATGAAATGACTCTAGGTGTTGTTAGTAAAAAGAACACACATGCAATGACACTGGTGGATCCATAGGTGGATTATGAAGCGAGCATACATGCAATGACACTGGTGGATCCATGTGTGGTCTTTGAAGAGAACACACATGCAATGACTCTGGTTGTTGTTAGTAAAAAGAGCACACATGCAATGACACTGGTGGATTATGAAAAGAACACACATGCAATGACACTAGTGGATCCATATGTGGTATGTGAAAAGAACACATATTTCAATGACTTTGATTGTTGTTAGTAAAAAGAACAGAAATGCAATAACACTGGTGGATCCATGCCTGGTCTCTGAAGAGAATACACATGCAATGACTCTAGTTGTTGTTAGTGAAAAGAGCACACATGCAATGACACTGGCGGATCCATAGGTGGATTATGAAAAGAACACACATGTAATGACACTGGTGGATCCATATGTGGTATGTGAAAAGAACACACATTCCAATGACTCCGGTTGTTGTTAGTAAAAAGAACACACATGCAATGACACTGGTGGATCCATAGGTGGATTGTGAAAAGAACACACATGCAATGACACTGGTGGAACTATAGGTGGATTGTGAAGAGAGCACACATGCAATCACACTGGTGGATTCAATGACACTGGTGGATCCATGTGTGGTCTCTGAAGAGAACACACATTTCAATGACTCTGGTTGTTGTTAGTAAAAAGAACAAACATGCAATGACACTGGTGGATCCATGTGTGGTCTCTGAAGAGAACACACATTTCAATGACTGGTTGTTGTTAGTAAAAAGAACACACATGCAATGACACTCGTGGATCCATGTGTGGTCTCTGAAGAGAACACACATGCAATGACTCTGTTTGTTGTTAGTGAAAAGAGCACACATGCAATGACACTGGTGGATCCATAGGTGGATTGTGAAAGCAACACACATGCAATGACACTGGTGGATCCATATGTGGTATGTGAAAAGAACACACATGCAATGACTCTAGTTGTTGTTAGTAAAAAGAACACACATGCAATGACACTGGTGGATCCATAGGTGGATTGCGAAGAGAGCACACATGCAATGACACTGGTGGATCCATGTGTGGTTTCTGAAGAGAACACACATTTCAATGACTCTTGTTTTTGTTAGTAAAAAGAACACACATGCAATGACACTGGTGGATCCATAGGTGGATTGTGAAAAGAATACACATAAAATGACACTGGTGGATCCATATGTGGTATGTGAAAAGAACACACATTTCAATGACTTTGGTTGTTGTTAGAAAAAAGAACACACATGCAATGACACTGGTGGATCCATGTGTGGTCTCTGAAGAGAACACACATTTCAATGACACTGGTGGATCCATATGTGGTATGTGAAAAGAACACACATGAAATGACTCTAGTTGTTGTTAGTAAAAAGAACACACATGCAATGACACTGGTGGATTGTGAAGAGAGCATACATGCAATGACACTGGAGGATCCATGTGTGGTCTCTGAAGAGAACACACATGCAATGACTCTGGTTGTTGTTAGTAAAAATAGCACACATGCAATAACACTAGTGGATCCATAGGTGGATTGCAAAAAGAACACACATGCAATGACACTAGTGGATACATATGTGGTATGTGAAAAGATAACACATTTCAATGACTCTGATTGTTGTTAGTAAAAAGAACACACATGCAATGACACTGGTGGATCCATGTGTGGTCTCTGAAGAGAACACACATGCAATGACTCTGGTTGTTGTTAGTGAAAAGAGCAGACATGCAATGACACTGGTGGATCCATAGGTGGATTATGAAAAGAACACACATGTAATGACATTGGTGGATCCATATGTGGTATGTGAAAAGAACACACATTTCAATGACTCTAGTTGTTGTTAGTAAAAAGAACACACATGCAATGACACCGGTGGATCCATAAGTGGATTGTGAAAAGAAGACACATGCAATGACACTGGTGGATCCATATGTGGTATGTGAAAAGAACACACATGCAATGACTCTAGTTGTTGTTAGTAAAAAGAACACACATGCAATGACACTGGTGGATCCATAGGTGGATTGTGAACAGAGCACACATGCAATGACACTCGTGGATTCAATGACACTGGTGGATCCATGTGTGGTCTCTGAAGAGATCACACAATTCAATGACTCTGGTTGTTGTTAGTAAAAAGAACACACATGCAATGACTCTGGTTGTTGTTAGTGAAAAGAGCACACATGCAAGGACACTGGTGGATCCATAGGTGGATTATGAAAAGAACACACATGTAATGACACTGGTGGATCCATATGTGTTATGTGAAAAGAACACACATTCCAATGACTCCGGTTGTTGTTAGTAACAAGAACACACATGCAATGACACTGGTGGATCCATAGGTGGATTGTGAAAAGAACACACATGCAATGACACTGGTGGATCTATATGTGGTATGTGAAAAGAACACACATGCAATGACACTAGTTGTTGTTAGTAAAAAGAACACACATGCAATGACACTGGTGGAACCATAGGTGGAATGTGAAGAGAGCACACATGCAATGACACTGGTGGATTCAATGACACGGGTGGATCCATGTGTGGTGTCTGAAGAGAACACACATTTCAATGACTCTGGTTGTTGTTAGTAAAAAGAACACACGTGCAATGACACTGGTCGATCCATGTGTGGTATCTGAAGAGAACACACATTTCAAAGACTGGTTGTTGTTAGTAAAAAGAACACACATGCAATGACACTCGTGGATCCATGTGTGGTCTCTGAAGAGAACACACATGCAATGACTCTGGTTGTTGTTAGTGAAAAGAGCACACATGCAATGACACTGGTGGATCCATAGGTGGATTGTTAAAAGAGCACACATGCAATGACACTGGTGGATCCATAGGTGGATTATGAAAAGAACACACATGTAATGACACTGGTGGATCCATATGTGGTATGTGAAAATAACACACATTCCAATGACCCCGGTTGTTGTTAGTAAAAACAACACACATGCAATGACACTGGTGGATCCATAGGTGGATTGTGAAAAGAACACACATGCAATGACACTGGTGGATCCATATGTGGTATGTGAAAAGAACACACATGCAATGACTCTAGTTGTGGTTAGTAAAAAGAACACACATGCAATGACACTGGTGGAACCATAGGTGGATTGTGAAGAGAGCACACATGCAATGACACTGGTGGATTCAATGACACTGGTGGATTCAATGACTCTGGTTGTTGTTAGTAAAAAGAACAAACATGCAATGACACTGGTGGATCCATGTGTGGTCTCTGAAGAGAACACACATTTCAATGACTGGTTGTTGTTAGTAAAAAGAACACACATGCAATGACACTCGTGGATCCATGTGTGGTCTCTGAAGAGAACACACATGCAATGACTCTGGTTGTTGTTAGTGAAAATAGCACACTTGCAATGACACTGGTGGATCCATAGGTGGATTGTTAAAAGAACACACATGCAATGACTCTAGTTGTTGTTAGTAAAAAGAACACACATGCAATAACACTGGTGGAACCATAGGTGGAATGTGAAGAGAGCACACATGCAATGACACTGGTGGATTCAATGACACGGGTGGATCCATGTGTGGTCTCTGAAGAGAACAAACATTTCAAAGACTGGTTGTTGTTAGTAAAAAGAACACCAATGCAATGACACTCGTGGATCCATGTGTGGTCTCTGAAGAGAACACACATGCAATTACTCTGGTTGTTGTTAGTGAAAAGAGCACACATGCAATGACACTGGTGGATCCATAGGTGGATTGTTAAACGAGCACACATGCAATGACACTGGTGGATCCATAGGTGGATTATGAAAAGAACATACATGTAATGACACTGGTGGATCCATATGTGGTATGTGAAAAGAACACACATTCCAATGACCCCGATTGTTGTTAGTAAAAACAACACACATGCAATGACACTGGTGGATCCATAGGTGGATTGTGAAAAGAACACACATGCAATGACACTGGTGGATCCATATGTGGTATGTGAAAAGAACACACATGCAATGACTCTAGTTGTTGTTAGTAAAAAGAACACACATGCAATGACACTGGTGGAACCATAGGTGTATTGTGAAGAGAGCACACATGCAATGACACTGGTGGATTCAATGACACTGGTGGATCCATGTGTGGTCTCTGAAGAGAACATACATTTCAATGACTCTGGTTGTTGTTAGTAAAAAGAACACACATGCAATGACACTGGTGGATCCATGTGTGGTCTCTGAAGAGAACACACATTTCAATGACTGGTTGTTGATAGTAAAAAGAACACACATGCAATGACACTCGTGGATCCATGTGTGGTCTTTGAAGAGAACACACATGCAATGACTCTGGTTGTTGTTAGTGAAAAGAGCACACTTGCGATGACACTGGTGGATCCATAGGTGGATTGTTAAAAGAACACACATGCAATGACACTGGTGGATCCATATGTGGTATGTGGAAAGAACACACATGCAATGACTCTGGTTGTTGTTAGTAAACAGAACACACATGCAATGACACTGGTGGATCCATAGGTGGATTGCGAAGAGAGCACACATTCAATGACACTGGTGGATCCATGTGTGGTTTCTGAAGAGAACACACATTACAATGACTCTTGTTTTTGTTAGTAAAAAGAACACACATGCAATGACACTGGTGGATCCATAGGTGGATTGTGAAAAGAATACACATAAAATGACACTGGTGGATCCATATGTGGTATGTGAAAAGAACACACATTTCAATGACTTTGGTTGTTGTTAGAAAAAAGAACACACATGCAATGACACTGGTGGATCCATGTGTGGTCTCTGAAGAGAACACACATTTCAATGACACTGGTGGATCCATATGTGGTATGTGAAAAGAACACACATGAAATGACTCTAGTTGTTGTTAGTAAAAAGAACACACATGCAATGACACTGGTGGATCCATAGGTGGATTGTGAAGAGAGCATACATGCAATGACACTGGAGGATCCATGTGTGGTCTCTGAAGAGAACACACATGCAATGACTCTGGTTGTTGTTAGTAAAAATAGCACACATGCAATAACACTAGTGGATCCATAGGTGGATTGCAAAAAGAACACACATGCAATGACACTAGTGGATACATATGTGGTATGTGAAAAGATAACACATTTCAATGACTCTGATTGTTGTTAGTAAAAAGAACACACATGCAATGACACTGGTGGATCCATGTGTGGTCTCTGAAGAGAACACACATGCAATGACTCTGGTTGTTGTTAGTGAAAAGAGCAGACATGCAATGACACTGGTGGATCCATAGGTGGATTATGAAAAGAACACACATGTAATGACATTGGTGGATCCATATGTGGTATGTGAAAAGAACACACATTTCAATGACTCTAGTTGTTGTTAGTAAAAAGAACACACATGCAATGACACCGGTGGATCCATAAGTGGATTGTGAAAAGAAGACACATGCAATGACACTGGTGGATCCATATGTGGTATGTGAAAAGAACACACATGCAATGACTCTAGTTGTTGTTAGTAAAAAGAACACACATGCAATGACACTGGTGGATCCATAGGTGGATTGTGAACAGAGCACACATGCAATGACACTGGTGGATTCAATGACACTGGTGGATCCATGTGTGGTCTCTGAAGAGATCACACAATTCAATGACTCTGGTTGTTGTTAGTAAAAAGAACACACATGCAATGACACTCGTGGATCCATGTGTGGTCTCTAAAGAGAACACACATTTCAATGACTCTGGTTGTTGTTAGTAAAAAGAACACACATGCAATGACACTCGTGGATCCATGTGTGGTCTCTGAAGAGAACACACATGCAATGACTCTGGTTGTTGTTAGTGAAAAGAGCACAAATGCAATGACACTGGTGGATCCATTGGTGGATTGTGAAAAGAACACACATGTAATGACACTGGTGGACCCATATGTGGTATGTGAAAAGAACGCACATGCAATGACTCTGGTTGTTGTTAGTAAAAAGAACACACATGCAATAACACTGGTGGATCCATAGGTGGATTGTGAAGAGAGCACACATGCAATGACACTGGTGGATCCATGTGTGGTTTCTGAAGAGAACACACATTTCAATGACTCTGGTTTTTGTTAGTAAAAAGAACACACATGCAATGACACTGGTAGATCCATGTGTGGTCTTGTAGCATCCCTATTGTCTAACAATTGCAATGCTACTAGCCTAGTCTACATATATGCTACTTCCTACATATAATTGTTGCATTATTATTATATCATGCTCATGTCATCATGCCACCTTGCATTTGAGCATCTCATAAAACCCTTTTCATTTGGTTCTTATATCATATGCATTATTAATTGTAGTTGCTTCTTGATACTTTGTATTTGGATTTTGATATATGTTAAATGCCCAACTGGAGATGGGGGCATATCTTTTAGTTTCCTTCCATCCACTAACTTGCCATATCATCTTCTATTGAGATCATCTTCTTTTTCTACCATACTTTTGTATGTGGCATTGGTATTTACTTTTGGTACTTAAATCAAGCCATATATAAAAGATGTGGATCCTTTCTCTATTCCTTCATGCTACATCTTGATTGATCCAACTATTCTACATTTCCATGTACCTAGCTTCATACACTACATCGATCTATCCTAAGCAAGTCATATTCCTATAGCTAGCTAAAAAAAAACCAACACTCCTAATTTCTACCGTGTGTCTACTTCTACTCGATCCACACCAACCAGCTATCCTATCTAGGACATGAACCCCCACCTGATCAGCTACCGATCAGTGCCCCTCGCCGGCCCAGTTCAACCCGATCGCACACCACCTCAGCCCTCGCTCAGACCTGGTGCCCAACCTGGCTTGACCGCACCCCCTTGGACACCGACGCTGCGCCCTGTTTCTCTTCCCGACAGATGATCACGTGCACCGCGCCATCCTCGTGATCTCTCTGTCTCTCTCTCGCTTTTGTTAAAATAGGCAGCAGGACACCCTCAACCACCCAACCACTCCCTGCCCAGATCGACACCTCCCCTCCTTGTTTCTTATACGCAAAGCAAACCACATCTAGTAGGCCGCGCCCATTTCATCGTCGGCCTTGTGTCGCTCGTCAACACCCCGCGGTGAGCATCCTCCGCATCCCCTGCACCCCTGCCACCCTGATGCATCTCCTAGTCCCATCACCATCGTCTTCCTGTCCCTGGAGCTATTCCGTGCTCCGGAAGAGGAGGAGAAGGCCAGCGGTACGTCTTTGCCCCGCCGCCATTGTCGTGAGCTTCTTCCTCTCGCCGCCATCGGGCCCTCCGTCACACCTCCGTGTCTGCTAGTCTCTTGGTGAGCGCCACCTCTTTCTCAACCTCCATGCATCCTCTCGCCATCTCTCGCCACGCCATACCTCTGTCTCGCCGCTGGCCGTGAGCGCAGACAGAACGCAGCGCCTTCCAAGCGTCGAACAGCAGCAGCGCCGCTGTAGTTAAATGCCCGCTATCCCGTCCAAATTCTGGCGTCCCTGGTCAACCTCCGGCCAAACCTGCTGAACCAAAATCGGAGCCCAACCTTCCATCTTTCCATCAAGCCGTCGCACGCCTCAATCTGTGAAGAAACGAGACCGCCATCGTCCCAGCAAGTCGGCACAATCATGTTGTGTCGTTTTCTGTTTTTCTGTTAGCTGCAGCCGTTTGGAACCTCTTTGTTCGTCGAGGTATTCCCAGAGTTGTAGTCGTTTTCTCTTGACACTTCCTTAATGGAACTTGTAGTGCTTGCTCCCATCTACAACTTTGATTTTTGCGGCATCTTCAAATTCCCAATGTATCGCTCGACATCTTCCTTCGAAATCAAAATTAGCTAACCTTTTCCGCGTGTAACAATTTCAGTTCTGCCAATCGTCGATGACGCTTTTGCTCGCAGCCCCTGGAGTTTTCAAAGTTTCATCATGCCTGCTCGGCCGATTGTCGCTGGGCGCATGCAAGACGCCAGTGGCGCCCGACCCTGGCGTGTGACCACCGTGGGTAAGTCTGAGCCGGTGACAAAAGTTCTAGATACTTTTTCTTTTAATAAAAATAATTCCTGAAAATATTTAATATGTTTTAATATCCAGAAATTAATCTCTTTTAATTAATAAATCCAGATAATACAAATGATATATGTTTTTGACTCAGAAAAATGTGAGGATTTCAAATATGCCATTCAAAATAATGTTTGACTATTTTAAATTTTCGAAATTGTTTAATTGCAATAAAAATGCCTTTTCTTAATTACTTAATAACTTTAATTCTATAACTCCAAATTTGATAAATGACATGTCTAAATCGATCAGCGCGACAAGCCCGTTCTAACTACGCATTCGATGATATGAATTGGAGCATGCATCATATAAATATTAAGTGGACAGCAGGTGTTATGGGAGCAAAGCATGACTAAAAACTTAATAAAATGATTTATTCTTGTCCCCACACCTCACCCTTGCCACGCTACATTATTGCCATGTAAATTGTGCATCATTCATCACGGCATGCTTGTTTGCTTGTCGCATTTTATTTATATGCTTGTGCACTTTATTTATGTTGGCCCTTGTTTGTTTGGTTCTTCTTTCGAATAGGCCTTGAGTAGAAATACAGGAATCGTGAGTACTAACGGATCCATCCTCGCTCAATCGAGCTGCTGTGCAAGCACTACCACATGCTTGCATACATATAGTACCTATTGCTTCTATCTTATTCTTGCATCATTTAGTCGCGATTGCATTAAATTGAATCCTATGTACTGCATAGCCTTTATTTTTAAACACCACCGAAGCTTGTTCCTCCATCCTATGAGCCATTACTACAGGAGTTCTTTGAGCCATGCGAGTCGTAGAACAGCATGTGTAGGCTATGTGAGAGTCTGATGCATAACGAGGTACATAAACAACTTAACCTGAGTAGTAATGGGATAACTAATGAAAGAGGCACCGGTGAGCAATATCTGTTATTTGGTTTTTCATGCTCACTTGTGTCCCGTAGGACCCCGAGTACTTGATTCCTTGACTATCGCTATTCATCACTATCCACATCCGGGAGGCCTTATGGACCCCCCTGAGCCAGAGCTTGATTCATGTCTATTTCTTGGGGCCACAAAGTAGTTTGGGGCTTTATTACTATCCAGTACTTATGCCATGCTTTACGGTTTTATTTAAGATTGTGCGTGGAGCACCTGTACTGTTTTGGATGCACAGTGTTTTCGCTGTATCGACAAGCCCAGTCCCATTTCCGGGTTCCCAGTTGTTTACAGTCATTGACGCAAACCTTGGGTCCGTCTCGGAGTCAGCCAACTTCGTTTCGGGTAGCTTAATGGGGTGGCCCCCTAAAATATTTTATGAATCCTGTGATCGCTTTGTCGTGAATGCCTCGTTGGGTTTTGAGTTGGTTTTTCCGAGGTTGATCGAGTGTGTGTTGCTATTTGTGCACCCTTGTAGGGTAAATCTTTCTAAAAGCCGTGTCCGCGGTTATGGACGACTTGGAGCACAGTTTCTCGATCATAGACAAGTATAACTAAAGTACCGTCCTTAATTTGACTAAATATCTGACTAGTAAATAGTGCCATATTCATGGAATGAGTAATAAAACTGCCAACGGATGGGTTGTTCGTCCGCTTTCTCGTTGGTAAGCGAGAAGGAGGATGGATCTGTTACTTTATACTGTTATAACTGTTGTTACTAATTAACGGACATCCGCCTATCTTTTGTTAGGCGGATGGTTAGCAAGTATCTATAGGCTTGTTAGTTATTATCTTTTGCTGCAATTGCGTCACCCCAGGTATATGTCCCCTTTAGAGGCATAAAGACTTGCTGAGTACCCCTAGGTTCCCACACAATAAATTGTTTGATTCAGATGAACAAGTGTATTCGCAAGATGGATACTGGGTGGAGGAGACAGATGATGTTGGCAACGATCACTCGGTGTAGAGATTCCGGGGATGGGGATCCATGAGATCTGTGGGCGGGATGTGCATACTTATGTGGCATCTTATGCCGATTTGCTTCTTGTCCGTACTCAGATCTTGTTTCCCTCTTCTGTTGGATACTCTATTGATTGATGTATGAGGAGCTATCCTACACTATTATCTCTATCTAGGATATTTGGATCTTGTCGTATGGCGTTGCAATGTTTCTATTTCTTTTAGATGGTATGGCTTTGAGAACTGTTGTAAGGTAACTTGCATACATACTCACTTGTGTGTGTATTTGATCTCTTCGCTTGTTGCCTACCCCGCTCGCTCTTGTCCCGATGCCTTGGAAGTGGTTAGGGCGGCCGATGGGCCTACACATGGGTGGCCCGTGGGCCCCCGCTGTACTACTTTAACCACTTTTGGTTCATCCAGGCTTGAACTTAGAGCGTAGGGTCCGAGGTTGTTACAGGTCTCTAAAGAGAACACACATGCAATGACTCTGGATGTTGTTAGTGAAAAGAGCAGACATGCAATGCCACTGGTGTATCCATAGGTGGATTATGAAAAGAACACACATGTAGTGACACTGGTGGATCCATATGTGGTATGTGAAAAGAACACACATTTCAATGACTCTGGTTGTTGTTAGTCAAAAATCACACATGCAATGACACTGGTGGATCCATAGGTGGATTTTGAAAAGAGCACACATGCAATGACACTGGTGGATCCATAGGTGGATTGTGAAAAGAACACACATGCAATGACACTGGTGGATCCATATTTGGGATGTGAAAAGAACACACATTTAAAAGATTCTGGTTGTTGTTAGTAAAAAGAACACACATGGAATGACACTGGTGGATCCATGTGTGGTCTCTGAAGAGAACACACATTTCAATGACACTGGTGGATCCATATGTGGTATGTGAAAAGACACACATGAAATGACTCTAGTTGTTGTTAGTAAAAAGAACACACATGCAATGACACTGGTGGATCCATAGGTGGATTTTGAAGAGAGCATACATGCAATGACACTGGTGGATTCAATGACACTAGTGGATCCATATGTGGTATGTGAAAATAACACACATGCAATGACTCTGGTTTTTGTTAGTAAAAAGAACACACATGCAATGACACTGGTGGATCCATGTGTGGTATCTAAAGAGAACACACATGCAATGACTCTGGTTGTTGTTAGTAAAAAGAGCACACATGCAATGACATTAGTGGATCCATAGGTGGATTGTGAAAAGAACACACATGCAATGACACTGGTGGATCCATATGAGGTATGTGAAAAGAGCACAAATTTCAATGACACTGGTGGATCCATATGTGGTATGTGAAAAGAACACACATGAAATGACTCTAGTTGTTGTTAGTAAAAAGAACACACATGCAATGACACTGGTGGATCCAGCGGTGGATTATGAAGAGGGCATACATGCAATGACACTGGTGAATCCATGTGTGGTCTCTAAAGAGAACACACATGCAATGACTCTGGTTGTTGTTAGTAAAAATAGCACACATGCCATAACACTGGTGGATCCATATGTGGATTGTGAAAAGAACACACATGCAATGACACTAGTGGAAACATATGTCGTATGTGAAAAGATAACACATTTCAATGACTCTGATTGTTGTTAGTAAAAAGAACACACATGCAATGACATTGGTGGATCCATGTGTGGTCTGAAGAGAACACACATGCAATGACTCTGGTTGTTGTTAGTGAAAAGAGCACACATGCAATGACACTGGTGGATCCCTAGGTGGATTGTGAAAAGAACAGACATGCAATGCCACTGGTGGATCCATATGTGGTATGTGAAAAGAACACACATTTCAATGACTCTGGTTTTGTTAGTAAAAAGAATACACATGCAATGACACTGGTAGATCCATAGGTGGATTCTGAAGAGAGCATACATGTAATGACACAGGTGGAATCAATGACACGGGTGGATCCATGTGTGGTCTCTGAAGAAAACACACATTTCAATGACTCTGGTTTTTTTAGTAAAAAGAACAACATGCAATGACATCAGGATCCATGTGTGGTCTCTGAAGAGAACACACATGCAATGACTCTGGTTGTTGTTAGTAAAAAGATCACACATGCAATGACACTGGTGGATCCATAGGTGGATTGTGAAAATAACACACATTTCAATGACCCTGGTGGATCCATATGTGGTATGTGAAAAGAACACACATTTCAATGACTTTGGTTGTTGTTAGTAAAAAGAACACACATGCAATGACACTGGTGGATCCATGTGTGGTATCTGAAGAGAACACAAATTTCAATGACACTAGTGGATCAATATGTGGTATGTGAAAAGAACACACATGAAATTACTCTAGTTATTGTTAGTAAAAAGAACACACATGCAATGACACTGGTGGATCCGTAGGTGGATTGTGAAGAGACCATACATGCAATGAAACTGGTGGATCCATATGTGGTATGTGAAAATATCACACATGCAATGACTCTGGTTGTTGTTGGTAAAAAGAACACACATGCAATGACACTGGTGGATCCATAGGTGGATTGTGAAAAGAACACACATGCAATGACACTGGTGGATCCATATGTGCTATGTGAAAAGAACACACATTTCAATGACTCTGGTTGTTGTTAGTAAAAAGAACACACATGCAATGACACTGGTGGATCCATAGGTGGATTTTGAAGAGAGCATACATGGAATGACACTGGTGGATTCAATGACACTAGTGGATCCATATATGGTATGTGAAAATAACACACATGCAATGACTCTGGTTTTTGTTAGTAAAAAGAACACACATGCAATGACACTGGTGGATCCATGTGTGGTATCTAAAGAGAACACAAATGCAATGACTCTGGTTGTTGTTAGTAAAAAGAGCACACATGCAATGACATTAGTGGATCCATAGGTGGATTGTGAAAAGAACACACATGCAATGACACTGGTGGATCCATATGAGGTATGTGAAAAGAGCACAAATTTCAATGACACTGGTGGATCCATATGTGGTATGTGAAAAGAACACACATGAAATGACTCTAGTTGTTGTTAGTAAAAAGAACACACATGCAATGACACTGGTGGATCCAGCGGTGGATTATGAAGAGGGCATACATGCAATGACACTGGTGAATCCATGTGTGGTCTCTAAAGAGAACACACATGCAATGACTCTGGTTGTTGTTAGTAAAAATAGCACACATGCCATAACACTGGTGGATCCATATGTGGATTGTGAAAAGAACACACATGCAATGACACTAGTGGAAACATATGTGGTATGTGAAAAGATAACACATTTCAATGACTCTGATTGTTGTTAGTAAAAAGAACACACATGCAATGACATTGGTGGATCCATGTGTGGTCTCTGAAGAGAACACACATGCAATGACTCTGGTTGTTGTTAGTGAAAAGAGCACACATGCAATGACACTGGTGGATCCATAGGTGGATTGTGAAAAGAACAGACATGCAATGCCACTGGTGGATCCATATGTGGTATGTGAAAAGAACACACATTTCAATGACTCTGGTTTTGTTAGTAAAAAGAATACACATGCAATGACACTGGTAGATCCATAGGTGGATTCTGAAGAGAGCATACATGTAATGACACGGGTGGAATCAATGACACGGGTGGATCCATGTGTGGTCTCTGAAGAAAACACACATTTCAATGACTCTGGTTTTTTTAGTAAAAAGAACAACATGCAATGACACTGGTGGATCCATGTGTGGTCTCTGAAGAGAACACACATGCAATGACTCTGGTTGTTGTTAGTAAAAAGATCACACATGCAATGACACTGGTGGATCCATAGGTGGATTGTGAAAATAACACACATTTCAATGACCCTGGTGGATCCATATGTGGTATGTGAAAAGAACACACATTTCAATGACTTTGGTTGTTGTTAGTAAAAAGAACACACATGCAATGACACTGGTGGATCCATGTGTGGTATCTGAAGAGAACACAAATTTCAATGACACTAGTGGATCAATATGTGGTATGTGAAAAGAACACACATGAAATTACTCTAGTTATTGTTAGTAAAAAGAACACACATGCAATGACACTGGTGGATCCGTAGGTAGATTGTGAAGAGAGCATACATGCAATGACACTGGTGGATCCATATGTGGTATGTGAAAATATCACACATGCAATGACTCTGGTTGTTGTTGGTAAAAAGAACACACATGCAATGACACTGGTGGATCCATAGGTGGATTGTGAAAAGAACACACATGCAATGACACTGGTGGATCCATATGTGCTATGTGAAAAGAACACACATTTCAATGACTCTGGTTGTTGTTAGTAAAAAGAACACACATGCAATGACACTGGTGGATCCATAGGTGGATTTTGAAGAGAGCATACATGCAATGACACTGGTGGATTCAATGACACTAGTGGATCCATATGTGGTATGTGAAAATAACACACATGCAATGACTCTGGTTTTTGTTAGTAAAAAGAACACACATGCAATGACACTAGTGGATCCATGTGTGGTATCTAAAGAGAACACACATGCAATGACTCTGGTTGTTGTTAGTAAAAAGAGCACACATGCAATGACATTAGTGGATCCATAGGTGGATTGTGAAAAGAACACACATGCAATGACACTGGTGGATCCATATGAGGTATGTGAAAAGAGCACACATTTCAATGACACTGGTGGATCCATATGTGGTATGTGAAAAGAACACACATGAAATGACTCTAGTTGTTGTTAGTAAAAAGAACACAAATGCAATGACACTGGTCGATCCAGCGGTGGATTATGAAGAGGGCATACATGCAACGACACTGGTGAATCCATGTGTGGTCTCTAAAGAGAACACACATGCAATGACTCTGGTTGTTGTTAGTAAAAATAGCACACATGCCATAACACTGGTGGATCCATATGTGGATTGTGAAAAGAACACACATGCAATGACACTAGTGGAAACATATGTGGTATGTGAAAAGATAACACATTTCAATGACTCTGATTGTTGTTAGTAAAAAGAACACACATGCAATGACATTGGTGGATCCATGTGTGGTCTCTGAAGAGAACACACATGCAATGACTCTGGTTGTTGTTAGTGAAAAGAGCACACATGCAATGACACTGGTGGATCCATAGGTGGATTGTGAAAAGAACAGACATGCAATGCCACTGGTGGATCCATATGTGGTATGTGAAAAGAACACACATTTCAATGACTCTGGTTTTGTTAGTAAAAAGAATACACATGCAATGACACTGGTAGATCCATAGGTGGATTCTGAAGAGAGCATACATGTAATGACACGGGTGGAATCAATGACACGGGTGGATCCATGTGTGGTCTCTGAAGAAAACACACATTTCAATGACTCTGGTTTTTTTAGTAAAAAGAACAACATGCAATGACACTGGTGGATCCATGTGTGGTCTCTGAAGAGAACACACATGCAATGACTCTGGTTGTTGTTAGTAAAAATATCACACATGCAATGACACTGGTGGATCCATAGGTGGATTGTGAAAATAACACACATTTCAATGACCCTGGTGGATCCATATGTGGTATGTGAAAAGAACACACATTTCAATGACTTTGGTTGTTGTTAGTAAAAAGAACACACATGCAATGACACTAGTGGATCCATGTGTGGTATCTGAAGAGAACACAAATTTCAATGACACTAGTGGATCAATATGTGGTATGTGAAAAGAACACACATGAAATTACTCTAGTTATTGTTAGTAAAAAGAACACACATGCAATGACACCGTGGATCCGTAGGTGGATTGTGAAGAGAGCATACATGCAATGACACTGGTGGATCCATATGTGGTATGTGAAAATATCACACATGCAATGACTCTGGTTGTTGTTGGTAAAAAGAACACACATGCAATGACACTGGTGGATCCATAGGTGGATTGTGAAAAGAACACACATGCAATGACACTGGTGGATCCATATGTGCTATGTGAAAAGAACACACATTTCAATGACTCTGGTTGTTGTTAGTAAAAGAACACACATGCAATGACACTGGTCGATCCATAGGTGGATTTTGAAGAGAGCATACATGCAAGGACACTGGTGGATACAATGAAGCTATAGGATCAATATGAGGAATCTGAAAATAACACACATGCAATGACTCGTTTTGTTAGTAAAAGAACACACATGCAATGACACTAGTGGATCCATGTGTGGTATCTAAAGAGAACACACATGCAATGACTCTGGTTGTTGTTAGTAAAAAGAGCACACATGCAATGACATTAGTGGATCCATAGGTGGATTGTGAAAAGAACACACATGCAATGACACTGGTGGATCCATATGAGGTATGTGAAAAGAGCACACATTTCAATGACACTGGTGGATCCATATGTGGTATGTGAAAAGAACACACATGAAATGACTCTAGTTGTTGTTAGTAAAAAGAACACAAATGCAATGACACTGGTCGATCCAGCGGTGGATTATGAAGAGGGCATACATGCAACGACACTGGTGAATCCATGTGTGGTCTCTAAAGAGAACACACATGCAATGACTCTGGTTGTTGTTAGTAAAAATAGCACACATGCCATAACACTGGTGGATCCATATGTGGATTGTGAAAAGAACACACATGCAATGACACTAGTGGAAACATATGTGGTATGTGAAAAGATAACACATTTCAATGACTCTGATTGTTGTTAGTAAAAAGAACACACATGCAATGACATTAGGATCCATGTGTGGTCTCCAAGAGAACACACATGCAATGACTCTGGTTGTTGTTAGTGAAAAGAGCACACATGCAATGACACTGTGGATCCATAGGTGGATTGTGAAAAGAATGTACATGCAATGCCACCGGTGGATCCATATGTGGTATGTGAAAAGAACACACATTTCAATGACTCTGGTTTTGTTAGTAAAAAGAATACACATGCAATGACACTGGTAGATCCATAGGTGGATTCTGAAGAGAGCATACATGTAATGACACGGGTGGAATCAATGACACGGGTGGATCCATGTGTGGTCTCCAAGAACACACATTTCAATGACTCGTTTTTTAGTAAAAGAACAACATGCAATGACATCAGGATCCATGTGTGGTCTCTGAAGAGAACACACATGCAATGACTCTGGTTGTTGTTAGTAAAAAGATCACACATGCAATGACACTGGTGGATCCATAGGTGGATTGTGAAAATAACACACATTTCAATGACCCTGGTGGATCCATATGTGGTATGTGAAAAGAACACACATTTCAATGACTTTGGTTGTTGTTAGTAAAAAGAACACACATGCAATGACACTGGTGGATCCATGTGTGGTATCTGAAGAGAACACAAATTTCAATGACACTAGTGGATCAATATGTGGTATGTGAAAATAACACACATGAAATTACTCTAGTTATTATTAGTAAAAAGTACACACATGCAATGACACTGTTGGATCCGTAGGTGGATTGTGAAGAGAGCATACATGCAATGACACTGGTTGATCCATATGTGGTATCTGAAAATATCACACATGCAATGACTCTGGTTGTTGTTGGTAAAAAGAACACACATGTAATGACACTAGTGGATCCATAGGTGAATTGTGAAAAGAACACACATGCAATGACACTGGTGGATCCATATGTGCTATGTGAAAAGAACACACATTTCAATGACTCTGGTTGTTGTTAGTAAAAAGAACACACATGCAATGACACTGGTGGATCCATGTGTGGTCTCTGAAGAGAACACACATTTCAATGACACTGGTGGATCCATAGGCGGATTGTGAAAAGAGATTTTCCCTCTCTATCGGTCACAAATCTCACAAAAGCCCAAACGTGTGGAGATCCCAAACATGTGCCCACTCTAGGTGCTATGCCCTGATTGGCTGACACAGATGTCACGCAGATCGTCTGCACCAACCGTTGATCCTATGTGATCCAACGGGCAGGATAACCCCTCCCTTCTCCACTTTTTTTGTGCATGGTCAATCTGTGCAACCTCTCTATCCGTGCCACCGATACTTTACCTCCATAAACAAGTGAAAATCCATCCATCTAACTAAAATAAATAAAATAAATGATCATATTTCAAAGAAGCCATCGTCTTTGTCTCCCGGTTCGTCCTCGTCTTCATCAACGCCATGGTCCCTACCATCACCGCCGTCGGTGTCCTCCTCTAACGACTCGACACCGCCCCCTTCCTCGAATAAGCGCGCTATCTCCTTGTCGAGTCCTCCTCCTCCTCTTCGTAGTCCCACGGGTCCATGTCACTCTCCTCCACTTCTGCCTCCAACTGATCGATGAACGCCTCCTTGTTGGCCGAGTCGGACTCGTCCAAATAGCTATCTCCTCTCTTCTTCTTGGACTTATTCTCGTTCCTCTTCTTGTCCGTACTCGCTGGTGCAACACACGCCCCCGTCCTAGCTGCTTCTTTGTTCTCGTCCGACACTGCAGGTACCCCATGGTCCTCCTGCGTGGCCAGTACGAGCTTCGACATCGCGGTGTCCTTGAGTGCCGATGTCGATGGATCCTGGCGCGGTTGGACACGACGTGCTGCCTCAGCAGGCGACTCGCGAGTGCGAACGATGCAGCAAAGAGCCGGGAACACAGGACGGTCAGTGGATGGCTTGGACCTGCCATTGCCACGGCGAGGGGGCATCGTGCTCGAGGTAGTTGCTCCGAATGGTCGATGGCGGGTACACAGAGTGGGGTGCCGATCTGATCAAGGACTAGCAGTAGTTTCGTGCGTCGTGTCCACGCATGCATTTGTCGATTATCAAAAAAGAAGAAGAAAGGAGTAATATCTCGCGTACTGAACATAATTTGATCACAACAAAAGTGGCACAGTGTATTCTAGACTCGTAAATATCCCGTGTGTGCATGTCACGTGGAGTTTGACGGAGTTCGACATGATCGTGTAATAGTTGCGCACGTCATGGCCCCATCAACACGTGACACACGCACGCGGGATGTGCACGCTGATTCCCGTGATGACCACCCGGCTCGCACTCCCCTTATTATATACTGGATTTTGGGCGACGCCGAAGACCATTGAAGTGTCCATCGCAATAAAGACAAGTCCCATCGATTCCCTACCCCTGCCTCCCTGGCTTATTTGAGAAGGTAGACCGTACACGGTGGTCTTGTATAATAGTACTAGTACTACTGGATCACGGCCTGTACTCTTTGACTCTTCTCCCACACTAATCACTATCTCCTTCCTCCTGCCGCCGCCACACTCACCCTGCAAGGCATGGCTCCACTGAGGAGGGGGAGAGGCCGGTCGACGATCCTCGCGGAGAAAAGGAAGAGAAATCGCCGTGAGGCACTTCTTGCTCTACCAGCCGCTCAAGCCCACCCTCTCATCAAGGCCCAATCTCCCCTGACAATGGCGCTGAATGTTCTAGCAGGCGAGGGCTCCTCCCAGTACGGTCTTCTTGTTCTACTTCTTCTCCATCTCCCTCTCCATCATGATCTTAATCAGCTTCTTCTTGTTTTTCTTCTTCTTCTGGCTCTTCCTCTTCTACGTATTACAGGCTGACCGTGGAGCCCGAATCCACCACGACGGAGGCGTTGCAGGACCCGTTCGTCCCCGTTCCATGTCTCAGTGAGGTAGCAAATCTCCACACTATTATTTCTCCGAGTTGTGATGTGGATTTCTTAGATCCTGTCCGCCCCACATTGGTTTTTCTTCTTCTTTTGCGAGTTGTATTAGTTTTCATGAATATGACTGGATCTCTTGGTCTTTCCTTAATACCACTGTTCATAGATTCACTATGGATTTTTTGTGATTAGGATTAGTTTATCGTGGTCATGAATAGATCTCTAGGTCCATTTTTTAACAATGCAGCCAATAGATTCAACGGGGATTTTTTTTGATCTTTATTAGTATTCACCTGGGACCTAGAGTGTAATTGTAGAATTCCTATTTCAATTAACATGAACGATGCAGCGATCGAAGGACGAGTACCGTGACAAGGTGGCCACGATCAGTTCCAAGATTGCCAACCAACATGAGCTTGCACGCTCCCTCAACCAAGCTAATGAGAGCCTACGCAAGCAATTATCTGTGTAGAAGGAGATCTCGCTAGATTTTGCACGCGACGTTGTTAGGCTGTAGAAAGTGCTCGACCGTAACTTGAACAGGCAAGAACAGGCCATCAAGATAATCAATGAGCTCACAGAGGAGAAGAAGAATCTCGTGGAAAGGTGTATTCTCCTGCAGGACAAAGTCAGCGAGGCACTCAGAGGACGCGTCGAGGACACCAAGGCTACCATCAGAGCCTACCATGATAGGAACCGTTGCCTAGATGCAGTCACAGAGATCAAGGCGGACATGAGAAGAGGGATCATCGTACTCAAGGGTGTTCAGAAAGAGAACGAGGAGCTAAGGGCATGTCTAGAGGCTTATCGAAGCAATGCCCAAGTCTGATTCCCATTAGCGGTGACACGAATATCAGTTCGTCCTCCACTCCTTTTGTAATGTTTAGGATTCAAGGAGCAATGCCCATGTCTGCTTCCCATTATAGGGTGCAATAAGAATCCTAGGGCAACTCCTTATCTATCTGGACATGTGTTGGTGTTCATGTTCATGAATGGACACCATGTTCTCTTTCCATTATGTATCTGGACATGGGTTTCTGCATTATGAGTTTGCCACTCTCCCACTACTATTTGGTGATATTGGGAAAAACCCACAGCACACTAAACCGCAGATAAATCTTATTTGTCTTTGAAATTGAAATTATGACAGTGCCACTAGTCGATTCATAAATGTTGATTAGTCCTAGATTACTTATTCCTTGAAATTATGACAGTGCCACTAGTTGATTCAGTTAATTATGGAAACTAACCAGCTTGTCCTGGTGAACTGAACAAACCATACTATCTATTTTGTTACAGGGAAAGAGGCGAAAGATCGACCAGGACCTGGCGACCTGGCTTAATGACAAGATAGCAATCCAAAGGGAGAAGCATAATTCCTGATCGGCCTTTGACCAACTCCGCGTCAACTCATGGTCCTTTCCGACAAGTGCCGTAAATCAAGGAGTTAAACACCGGGGCGGTTACACAAAGGAAGGTCGCTACCGGCTAGGAAGCGACGGAGATCATGAAAGGGATCTTGAAGGAAAATCATATGGCTACGGACAAAATTCTCCAATCCATGACGGAGCTACTGGAACCTACAAAGCCGAAGCACATAGTAATCAAGGAGCTGGCTAATCTTAGGAGGAAAACAGCCCGCCAGGCTCGCTTGAACACAACATATGTCTATTTAGTACTGAACTGCCTGGTTTATCCTCTAAAGTGGTGATTTTGTAAGCGTGAACTTAACTCTATGCACGATATATGTGTTCGTCTAAAATTAGTTTGCTTGAGGATTGAGTTTGGCTTAGTTTGGAAAGCGCAACAAAAAGTCTTACAATTAACTAGTTTTAGGCATTGGCACAACATAAATTATTCATCTCGAATTTCCTTTATCCTCTATAGACTGTCCTTGTTCACCCTTGCGCGCCTTCTTTAGTTCCTTCAACAGATCCGCAATGCAGTACTCTAGCTTCTTCTTGTCTTCCCTGAGCTGCTCCCTCTCCTTTTCTGCATTATGAATCAACAACCTGTGACTATCCTGAAGCTTCTTTGCAGTTCCAACAACCAAGCTCCCATCGATTCCATCAGTTAGCTCTGGCTGCAAATTCTCGATTTCTTGTTCCAGCTCCTTATTTCGTACCGACAGCTTGTAATTTTTTTCTGCTGCATCACTTACATCAGTAAATCTCCCCGACCTTTCCAACTCATACATCTCCCATAACCGTGTCAAACATTTCTTAAGTGCATCTGGCCACTCAAGATCCACCCACTCTACTGCTTTACACACCGGGCCAACCTAAAAACACACACACTATAGTGTTATGAACATGCATGATACATTTTACTTCATGTCACAGTTGCACATCATGTAAATAAACCTGATTTGTACAACCCAAAAACCTTCTCCCAGTGTTACTGCCTTCGAATGCAACATATCTCCTTAGTTTTAGCCCATGGTCACATGGCACTTCTCCATCGAGATCTAGGCCCTCCCATTCAGAGTCGTAGATCGTCCATGGTACCTATAGGTAAATGCAAAGCTGAAATCTAACACGATTGCATGCACATATGGAGCTTAGATCGAGAGATTTACCATTTCCTAACCCTAGACCGAGAAAACAGAGGAACTCACATCATGGAAGGAATACTCGATTGAGAGAAGGATGCCGCTGCTCGACTGGTCGTCCTCGCTATTCAAGGATAGCATGGCAAATGCGTCGTCGTAGGCAACGACGTCAGCGTTGGCGTCGGCAAGAGAGCGAGCGAGCGAGAGAGAGAGAGAGCAGCCCTTCCACCGCTACAACAATGACTAAATTGGCATGTTACAATAGTTTAATGGATACCATGCCCTTTCCTTGGATTACTGTCTCCTACCTGATATGGATTCTCTTTGCACATTCTCATTTCAAATATTAAACCTGCACTCCCTCCATCCCAATTTCATTGCCTAACAAAAACATACCAGTATATTACATCATCTAAAGAAACAAAATCATGTCAACTACAAGGTACTTATGCATCACTTCTTCAGTCATGGTTTCACAAAACATTACATTACAATCTCTCACCAAACATAATCACAACAAGGTTTCACAAAACATGACATTACAATCTCTCAACAAACGTAATCACAAAAACAAGTATATTACATGAACTCAAGAAACAAAATCATGTCGACTACAAGGTACTTACACATCACTTGTCCTGTCATGGTTTCGCAAAACATTACATTACAGTCTCTCAACAAACAGAATAACAGAAACAAGTACAGTACATCATCTCAAGAAACATAATCATGCCAACTACAATGTAATTATGCATCACTAGTCCAGTCATGGTTTCACAAAACATTACACTACAATGTACCAACAAACATAATAACAGAAACAAGTACGGTACGTCATCTTAAGAAACATAATCATGTCAACTACAATGTACTTGTGTCGTATTACAACAACGATGGTTTCAGTGAGTGACATGTCCGAAAATATCAACAGCTTGCACAACATTTTATCGCAATCTCTCAACAAAAATAATCACAGAAACACGCTCTAAATGCAACCACAGTCAATATTACAAATACAGGCAGGGGAACCCCGCGGTCCATATGACAAGCCCAGGGTAGCAGCTCTCATCAGATCTCATCAACGTCGACCACCACATTCTGTTCAGCCACTACAGGGGCATCTACATCCACTATAACCTGTTCAACAACATCAGAAATGGTACCAAGGAAGAACACCTTCCTGGTTCGCTTCTTTCGTCGCATAATCTTCATAAGATCTTCACTATCCAAAACATCTATGAATTTCTGCTTCTTATGATGCCACCACCGGATTTGTGCCATCTGCTTAGGGCCAATACTGATTTCCTTACCGATCATCTCTCTCATTTCATCAAGAGTTATGTTTTTGGAATCGACAGTGATCTCCACAATACATGACGAAACTGGCTTATTAACTCCCTCATCAAGTTTTTCCATGTATGAATCCACCTCTATACGTATACTGAACTTATCTAGATCAGCATCTATTGGTCCGTATTCTCTAGGAGCAGAAGCTCTAGCAGCAAGATCTCCAACATCTGCATACATATCATCAATCATCGCTTCGACGTTCACCTTACGATCAGCTGCACAACACTCCCAAACCAGCTGAACCTCATGGGAGTGCTCAATTTGCTGATAGGTATCATTCATGTTGCGCCACACCAATTTTGTCCTCTGTCTAGAACCCCAGGGAATTCTAGCGGCAAGCATATCTACCAGCTGCGAAACAGACACAACCTCTTTGCAATTAACAAGCAGATGCACATCTTGCCCGAACACAACCCTCTCGCAACCAAAATCAAGTTTTGCAGTGTACTGCCGAACATGAACTGTGAACTCATATAGGTCCCTTGTATCAAAGAAGTGCCTAATTTGATTAAAAGGGGGAACATTTCAGTTCATTCGATTCTATTATGCCGTAACTAATACACTTGCAAGATAAGGCACAGATAAGAAAAATTCACCTCTCGCTCTTCTCCCGGGTTTTTTCTTCGAGGTCTGGGTGCTACATCCGCCAACTGGAGCCGAACAATCCGCCGTCGGCCTTGCTTTTCTCTTCAACCCGCTGGTCGTAGGTACCTTGGGAGCAGAATCCTTGCTGGCCTCCTCGCTAACCGGGGCTGAAGACCTCGCCGCTACTACGCGTTGAGCCCCAGACTTGGGCCCCGCCGGACCCGAATCAGTCGGCGACGTACCTACAACCTTTGCCTTGCAAGACATGTTGGGCCGCCGCTATCGGATTCAGTGTGACGGGAGGGAGAAAAAAGGTCCACCGCTGCCGGCAGAATTACGGTCAGGGAAGGGAAGAAAAGGGACCACCGCCATCGCTGCAGCAAGATTCAGTGTCGAGAGTTAGGAAAGTACAGTAATGGATTTGCCCCTACGGCACGTGCAGGGTGGCTAAGAAGAGTGACCGGCGAAGGAGGGGCACAGCAGGAACTAGTGTAACAGAATATCCTAACTTAACGGGCACGATTTGAAAATATTGGGTTTGGCCATCATTCACTCGAAAGACCCCTCTCAGCAATTGGCACCCCAACTTTTCAAATCGCGGTGATAAAAATCAACTTGGGTACTGCGTTGCCTAGGCGACCCAACTTTCGGGCCGCAAAATGATATTCTCCCAGTCAGGGAGAAGAGACGGAGTCCAGTCCGGCTATGTCAAGGCCCAAAAGACTTACCGACATAGGCCCATAGTTTTACTTGTAGTCCAAAATGTACTCTGTAACCGACTCTTAGTCGTAGCCGGATATATCTCTCCTGTAAACCCTAGGCCGGATATCAATATAAGCTGTCCTAGGGAGAGCCTTTAGGGCACCCTGACAATAGTCTACAATCTCAACTCGCACAGGCGAAACCCTTATAACCCATATCCTGGCTCTACCGTATTACTGGATTGCTAGCAGGAGTAGGATCCATCCAAAGCCAGTGGATTCGAACCTACACCATCATGTCTTTTGGTGAGATCAATGTTTACATCGGTTTCGCTGAACCTGTCCCACCCACCCCAGCGGTGATGATAGAGGCAGAAGAAAATTCGGGTTCCCCTTTGTCCGCGGAGGTGGCAGAGTTCCGGATCTCAGAAATCCCTAATCCTGCCCAGCCCTCACCCGTTACGGAGATAGTGGAGAAAGCTGAACCTGAAGCAGATCTTGTAGTACAAGTCAAATCTAGAGTGGATCTCCCTAGCGAGGTTGAATCCCAGATTGATCCACCTGCAAAGGTCGAAGTCCAGGAACAACAATAAAACAACTCTGGTTCTGGCTCTGATAGTACCGGAACTGATAGACCCTTCCTGAGATACACGTTGAGGTGCATGATGATGCAAGACACAAGCATGGATGATATTCTCGAGACCATCAGGTGTTTCGAGGAAGCTGACCGCGAGAGCCACAACTATCTCAAGAGGCACGCGTCGCACTTTGTCGGATATGTTGGATCCAGATCTGGCTCTACCGATGCTGGGGACAACGAAGACTTAGTGTTGGAGGCAATCGGAACAAGCGTCGACTTAACGGCATCTTCGGATGATTCCATGATGTCGGTAGATTTCTGGAAGTTCTCCGCGGAATATGAAGAGGAGCTTAACTCCACAACTGCAGAAGAAGGAGAAGCCATGGACGAAGGATCCGGAGAAAACTCACCTAAAGCGCAGGACAACATGGATCTCAGAGATAATCCCGAGGACCAAATGGCCGAAAGTACCGATCAGAGTTTAACTCCGAGAAAGGGGCCAAAGCCGTATTTGCTACTGGCGCTGCCAAGAAGGCAAAGAAGAAGAATAAGAAGAACAAGACCCCGGTAAAAGATCTTCCGACAGAGTAAGTGATTGCCGAGGAATATGAGGAAGACTCGGATGGAGCACTTATCCCGGACGAGCCCAAAGAAGAATCGGTGGATGGACATGTGGTCACCGCAGGTGCGCGTAAACTCATCAATGCTGCATTAACTACACCTATCCCTACAGGTGTAGAACCTACTGCTAAAGAACTGGAGGAAAGGGCCCAAGCCCTAGAAGCGCGTCGCCAAGTACTCCTGGATGAGGCCAACAACATCGAGGAAGAAAAGAAACACATGGGAATTGCGGAGAAGTACATCTCTCGGTAGCATCAAAAGACCTGGAAACGCCACACGTGTGACGATCAATTTCCGGAAGTTCACAAGGTCCTCTTTGAAGGAGACCTAGGGATGCCTCGACTCAACATCAAGGGATATCTAGTGTACCCAATGCTGGTGCAAAACACTGTTGTAGCTTGAGGTATCCTGGCAAATAATCTAGGCCTAGAACAGGTTCGATTGGGCATTAAGCTACTCACCAAGGGTCTAGAGAAGTAGAAGGCCGCGAAATCCGGAAGCAGAAAACTGGTCTCCCAATCCGACCAATGTCGCACGGATCCGGCCTGGAATGACATAAGACGCCAATGGGTTCTGGAACAGCATCACCGTTCCGACCGTCGGGAAGACAACTACTCAAGAACTGGATCTTCAGGACAGCATCACAGAACTGCACGTGACTGGCGCACCGTCGCTCCAGCTGCTGAGCAAGAGGCAATTGCTGCACTGTATCCGAGGAATCCTCCCCGGCGAGATTTGAACGATCACAGGGAAGAAGACAAAGAGAAGCGTCGGGAGGAGGACCATCAAAGAATGCCACCTGCTAGACCTACAAGTCGTCCGGCTGAGCCCCACCATGGTGGGAGTGATAGACAAAGAAACAATCGACACCGTGCCGAGACAAGTCGGCAGGAGGCTCGTCGTAATGAAGACCCTCCCCGGAACCGGAATAATGATGCTCTGGACGGAGGCCGGCGATCAGCCGGAAACAATCCAGCTGCCCCACCTTCTCCACCAAGTAGCCATCCCAACGGCTCTCAAGGAGGCCAAGGAGGGCGTCGTGGCGGAGGAGGTGGTAGAAGCTAAAGTCCGGCTCCAAGGCACCGTGCCCATAGTCGTCACTCAGGATGGCGATCTTTGTCTCCAAGTGACGCAAGACACCGGATTAACTCCAACATAGCGGCACGATGCTATGAAAATGGTGTTATATACGTGGGCCCAAAATGCTTCGGACCACGAATTCGACAAACACATTTCCCGGAAGGATTTGCTATCTCAAGACACATTCAAGCCTACGATGGTGTGGCCCGGCCGGACACTTGGCTCTAGGATTTTTTCCAGGCTTGCTGCATCGCCAAAGGCGGAAATAGCTTGGTCGCAACCCGATATCTCCCACTTATGTTGCGGAAGACGGCGCGATCATGGCTCAAAGAACTTCCAGAGAACACCATCCACAACTAGTATGACATGCAAAGTGTGTTCTTTCAGAATTTCGAAGGCACATATCGGAGGCCCTGTACGGTAGGAGACCTATAGCGTCGCACCCAGAAAGCCGTAGAAAGTTGCCGAGATTATCTCGGACAATGGATCGATACTAAGAACTCCTGCGAAAAAGTAAATGACCAAAATGCGATTGAAGCCTTCATTGCAGGTCTCCCAATTGGTTTACTACGTCATCGATTGAAGTGTGACCAGGTCACTGATCTGGGAGAGATGCTAGAAACAGCGAGCAAGTATGCAGATGCTGATGACAACGCAGAGTGATTATTGAACGCCCTAGCTGTGCCACAGTCAGCAAAACAACCAAATCAGCAAGCTCAGAAGCGCAAGAACACCTCGGAAGAAAAACCCAACACGGAAACGGTAGTAGTTACTACTACTTTCGGGTCTGGAGGACGAGGAGGATGTGGCGGTGGCCGTGGATGCGGTCGTGGGACATCAAGAGTCCAGGGTAGAGGAGACCAGCAACCTGGCAAAACCTATTCTTGGGCCGACATTGCCAATAACCCATGTGTGCATCATTTAGATGCCAATGGGGGCTCGTCTCACACAAGCACCGAGTGTTATTTTAATGACGACATCAAGAAAGACGATACTGCTGGCTACAGGGCTATGCGGAAGAAGGGAAATAAGAATCCCAAAAAAGATAAAGAGACCAAGGAAGATTCCGACATGGAGGAAGCTGATCCTTCAAATCCCAAGCCGGAGGGGAAGAAAACCTTCCCCACAAGGAAAGACACCTACATCACCTTCCTCGTATCTCAACCAGCTAAGGTCAAGAAAGCAGTTCTGCATGAGCTCAACGCAATAGCTCTGGCTGTCCCTCAGTACCTGGACTAATCGGAAGTAGCAATCACCTTTGACCGTGCTAATCATCCGCCTAAGTTGCACATGCGAGGAAAATACACCTTAGTCGTTAATCCACTTATTGACGGCTATGGTTTCGCCAAGACTCTCATGGACGGTAGTAGCAGCATCAATATTCTGTATGTCGAAACACTACGCCGGATGCGAATCTCGGAGACCCAGCTGAATCACAGCTCTGTGATCTTTCATGGAGTTGTCCTAGGAAGACAAGCAAATTCCCTAGGAGAGATCACTTTGGATGTTACCTTTGGAACTCCAAAGAACTATCGGACGAAGGCACTTTCCTTCGAAGTGGTCCCGTTCAAGAGCGCGTACCACGCTATATTCGGACGTCCGGCTTATTGGGCTTTTATGGCTCGTCCGTGTTACATTTACAATATGATGAAAATTCCAGGTCCCAACAGCGTGATCACCATCAGGGGAGACCGAAGAAAGCGCGAGAGTGCGAAGATGGAAATGCCTCCTTTGCCGAAGTCTGCTGCACGCCTAGGAGTACCAGGAGAACAAGAAGACCATATATCCATCCGAGATGCCCGCAATGAAGAAGGAGGTGACAAAGCCGAATCCGGAGTTCAAGGGATTGAAAGAGACGAAGAAGACGCCGTTGAAGGATGATGACCCCTCCAAGGTGACCCAGATAGGCATAGGCCTAGATAGCGCATAGGAAAGCACGCTCGTCAAGTTCCTCCAAGCAAACCAAGACATCTTTGCATGTCAGCCATCTAACATGACCGGAGTATGTAGGGAACTTGCCGAGCACTCTCTAAATGTAAACCCGAATGCTAAACCCGTCAAACAGTCTCTACGATGTTTTAGCAATGTAAAGCGTAAGGCAATAGCTAAGGGACTAGCCCGGCTTGAGTTAGCCGGATTCATAGAAGAGATCATCCATACTGATTGGTCGGCCAACCCTGTAATGGTCCCTAAAAAGGACACCACTAATTTAAGGATGTGTGTTGATTATACTGCCTTGAACAAGGCTTGTCCCAAAGATTCGTTTGCTCTTCCTAGAATTGATCAAGTTATCGATTCTATGGCAGGCTCGAAACTCCTCTGTTTTCTCGATGAATATTCCGGTTATCACCAAATTCGGATGAAGGAATCGAATAAAATCAAAACTTCATTCATAACTCCCTTCAGAACCTTTTGTTTCGTTACGATGCCCTTTGGGCTCAAGAACGCAGGATCTACGTAGCAGCGCACTATGCAGCGTTGCTTCCATGACCAAATTGGACGCAATGTACATGCATATGTGGATGACATTGCGGTGATGTCCAAAAATAAGGAAACATTAATTTCCGACTTGGAGGAAACATTCGCCAATCTACAAAAATACAACATAATTCTTAATCCGAAGACATGTTACTTTGGAATCCCAGCCGTAAAATTGTTAGGTTTCACCGCGTCTCAAAGAGGCATAGAGTTGAACTGAGACAAGATCAATGCTATACTCAATATTTCCAGGCCAACTCGCCTGAAGGATGTTCAAAGACTAACTGGTTGCATTATTGCAGTCAGTCAGTTTGTAAGCCGGCTTGGAAAAAGAGCCGCACCACTTTACAAGCTCCTGAAAAAGACCAAAAAATTCGTTTGGACCGATGAAGCTGACGCTGCACTAGAAGACCTGAAAGAAGTACTCTTGTCTGCTCCCATCCTTGCAGCACCCGAACCAAGGGAACCAATGTTGCTCTATCTTGCTGCGACAAATAGGTTCGTCGATGTCGTTATGGTAGTGGAGAGACCAGAGGAAAATCAGGAACACCTGGTGCAGCGTCCGACATACTATCTCAGCGAGGTCTTAACTAAATCGAAGCAGCGGTATCCGCACTATCAAAAGCTAGCTTATGGTGTGTTTTTTGCATCTCGTAAGTTACGACACTATTTTCAGGAACATCCAATTACTGTGGTCAGCATAGCTCCCATGAGAGATATAATCAACAACAGCGAGGCTACAGGATGTGTCGCAAAATGGGGCATAGATATTTCAGCTTTCGACATTGAGTATAAACCTCGAACAACAATCAAATCCCAAATCCTTGCTAACTTTGTTGCTGATTGGACAGAGACAAAGCAGAATATGATCCTCCCTGAGTAAGAATATTGGACCTTATATTTTGACAGGTCTAAGGCTCGAGGGGGCTCGGGGGGTGGCGTGGTGCTCAAATCACCCCAAGGAGATAAAATTCTATATGTGTTGTATATCCACTTCACAACGACAAATAACATTGCAGAGTATGAAACAATGTTGCATGGAATCCGGATTGCTAAGGATATCGGCATCCGACGTTTGATGTGTTACGGAGATTCGGATCTTGTTGCTCAACAAGTATAGGATATCTCTAATGCAAATAACCACATGGCATCATATAAAGATGTCGTGGATGATCTATCTAAATCGTTCGAAGGGTTTAAGGTTCAACACATCCCTTGAGCAGAAAATGAAGAAGCAGATGCATTATCTCGAATAGGCTCTACACGGAAACATGTCGCAGATGGTATTTTTTAGAGCACCTCAAAGTTCCCTCTATAAAGGGAGTAGACGAGGAATATCCGACAAAATCCAACTCACCTTTAGTAGCAGTTCTGGCTATAATTCCCAGCTGGACTCAACCATACCTTGATTACTTGGTAGATGGCAAATTACCCAAAGACGAGGTTCTGAGCCGGCAGATCGTCTGACGAGCAAAAGCCTATACTATAATTAGTGGTGAGCTCTATAAGTGGAGTGCGTCTGGGGTCTTTCAGCGCTGTGTATCTCCGGAAGAAGGAGTGGAAATCTTACGAGAAATCCACGAAGGCGAGTGTGGTCACCATGCTGTAGCCAAATCTTTAGTGGCAAAAGCTTTTCGACACAGTTTTTTCTGGCTTATAGCCAAGAAAAATGTCGAACGGCTGGTCAAGACGTGCAAAGCCTACCAAAAATACGCCAAACAAGCTCATGTTCCGACTGATCAGTTGTGAACAATACCCATAACATGACCTTTTGCGGTCTGGGGGCTTGACATGGTAGGACCGTTTAAACAGGATCCAGGTGGATTTACTCACCTCTTAGTGATGGTGGATAAATTCACCAAATGGATTGAGGCTAAACCCGTCACTAGTTGTGATGGAGCAACAGCCAGAATATTTGTCGACGATGTTATAATCGATATGGTTATCCGCATAGCATTATAACGGACAACGGGAGTAACTTCTCTATGGGAGAGCTTGCCGAATTCTGCAATGAACAAAATATCTGGCTTGACATTGCATCAGTCGCACATTCGCAGGCTAATGGACAAGTCGAAAGAGCGAATGGTTTAATCCTACAAGGCCTAAAACCAAGACTCGAAGCACCACTGAGACGTGCTGCGGGGGCTTGGGCAGCGGAATTACCTTCTGTAATATGGAGCTTGCGAACAACTCCGAACATGTCAACCAAATACACACCTTTCTTCTTGTTCTATGGTGCTAAAGAAGTTCTTCCTAGTGATTTGATTCATGCCTCTCCTATAGTTGCCGCGTATATCGAAGAGGATGCCGAGATTCCTTGACAAAATGATCTCGACTTAGTCGAAGAAGTTTGCGTCAAGTATTGCACAATGGTTCATACTACCTAACTGATATGCGGCTAGTCAAAGAAAGACCCGCTACTAAGAAAAGAAAGAGAGCTGGAGGCAGTACAAACCTGGAAGAATTAGACAGACCATGGAATATTGCTTAGCTACGTCCCTTTTATTCTTAGTTTATTCTTCTTTGTAATCATATGTGTACATGTTCAATATGAAATAAAGTATTGGTTCCCTTAAATTTTTCTGAGAAGTTTATTACCATCTTATTTCCAAATGATCATGTCACAGTCAAAAATCCCAGAATACTTGAAAGTACTTTATGCTCATGATTGTTCTGGTTTAGATTTCCGATTCTAAAATTGCTACCCTCAGGTATAGATTTAAATTTCATAGTCTGGGCTTTGGTTATTTATCTGATTGCTGGATGCGGGAATTTTCCGAGTAGTGAATTGTTGGTATTGGAAGCCGGCTTTGTTTCCGAGTTTAAACTGGTTTAGCAATTGAGCTTCGTTGCTCGGCAAAGTTTCCGTGCTAAAGGTTAGCTGGCTCACGAAAGGGACGAGGCAGAAAGCCAGATAAACGATAAGTGTAGACAAAAAACACAAGTGCTTATGCAAACATTTCAAGCACATAACACTAAAACCAAAAGTGCTAAATAGAGATAATAGAATCTTAGCACTAGCAAAAGTATCATACTACTTATTTACAGACCCAAATTGTTTTCAGAATAACACATTGTTCTTTTTGATACTCTATGATGCAGGGGGAGAGGTAGGAGCTGCCGGCTCACTGGATACATCAGCCTCGCCTTGATAACGTTTGGAGATGTTCAAACCTGATGCGGTTTGTTCATCGTCAGAAACTTCTGTTGTTTCTTCGGCAGGCAGAGGTGGCATGTCCACGCGGGTGAACAAAGGAGTATCGTAGCTGGTTAAGTCGGCTACGTGACATCCATATCCAGTGTAGGAATCCATGATAGCCTTGATGTCTCGCTCCTAGCCGTCTTCATCCACTTTGTAGTACCCTCTGGTTACTTGCCAGATTTTCATCTTTCCATGGTGGCTCATAACCATGGTGAGAGTGTTCTGTGCCGCGGTTCGCGTGTAGGACATGTTCTAGTCCTAGACAAGCTGCGGTATCTCCTTAGCCTTGTCTCACACCTCAAAACCGGACATGCTATGCATATCCGGAACCCTGAGAACCTCGCCAATATCTTCAATGGATTGGCGGAAGTCATGAAGCCGATCGCCAACTTGTGTAAGCCGGCTGGTGCGAGATTTGGCGGAGGCTGAGTCCAGTAAATTCAGAGGACTTGCGCATGTAATGCAAAATGGTTAATAAAAGAAATCCGACATGGAAAGAGTCAAAAGACGTAGAAACGTCAGAAAGCTGGAAACATACCAAGGATGACATCGTCGACTTTGGTTTTCTCTTCCCATAGACTCTGGAGTTCAGCCCAGAGTGCTTCGGTGATATCCTTCTCTCTGAACAATTCATTATTGAGATCTGAGATTTTCTTATCCTGGAGCGCAATCTTATGATCATGTTCCTCGGTGGCCGTGGAGGTGGATTTGAGAACTTGTGCAATGCTTTTCTCATGATCCCCCTTAAGCTTATCCAGCTCTTGGCGGAGGTCCTTGTTTTCCACCACTAGGGTTTTAAGATTCTCAGCCTCTTCAATCATTGCAAAGGACTGCTTTACTAGTGTTGTAGTCAAAGCAACAATAGTTGAATAAAAATTCGACTATGAACTAAAAAGCAAGGTTTGAGTACTGGAATATTTTACCTTTAGCCTCATCCCTGGAAACTTTCAATTTAGCATTTTCAAGCCAGCGAGCTTTGATCTCTCTCCGCTTGTTACCGATATTCTTCAACAATTCCTAGTTATATGAATTAACTTTCTGTAAGTCAGAATACCCAGAGTCAGAAGTCTACTAAAGACTTGGGCTAATATTTTTTACTAAATATCAACACGACCCTTGGGGGCTACACTAGTTCATTCTTTGGCATCCTAATAAAGCATAAATCAGGATTTATCTATCCAACTTCATGCTTGGGGGCTAGAGGATATGATATTAAATGACATAAAGAAAAATGTGAGTTGGAATTCCGACTTACATGTTGTTCATGTGTGAGCTTGCTCAAGCACATGTTCACCTCAGTTGTAACCTTGTCGGCGATGGTGAGCGGGATCACTGGTGGAGGTGGTAGCACGCCAGCTCTCAGTCCCTCGTCATGAAGACGAACTTGCTTGAGGAGTTCGGAGTACTTGATATCCTCCGCTTCTTGTGCTTCTTCTTCGGCAGTAATGGTCCTACTTTCTAAGCATTGCTGGGCTAGCCGTTGGATTTCCTCCGCAGATTTCCTAGAAAGGCCAAGTTTGTCAAGTCCCGAATTTCTTAGGAGATTGTCGGCAAAGATCTCTGCCAAGGGATCATTACCCAAAGAGGGTTCACCCTTATCAAGACCAAAGTCACCCATGGTGACGTCATTTTGCGACTCAAGGATCACTGACTCTAATGTTTGAGCCGGATCTTCTATAGCGTTCGGAGATGGAGTAATCTCCGGCACTGCAGAAGGTTGAGGGGCAGGAGTCGGAGGAGCTACGGCAGGAGAAGACAAGTTTAGCTTCTACTGGCGTAGGGGCTTTGAGGTAACTCCCTTCCCCTTGCCCTTGATGAGCTGTTTAGATCTGAGAAGGTAATAGAACAAAGAACATTGCATCTTGGAAAGAATTAAGAACAAAGTACAAAGTCGGAATTTGTGAGGAAAGTTACCTCTTCACAATGGGTACCTCCTTTGTGCCGATAGCCACTATCGGAGCTTTATGCTTCTAAGGAACAATGTCCTGCAGTGGAACCAACTCTCCCTCATCTTGAGAAAACTTAGGAGGATATCCCTGGATAGGAGCAAGCTCCGACTCGGGGAGGTCGGCAAGCTAAAAAGAAGAAGTATCTCGGTATTGCAAAATAATATAAAGATGAACACATAAAACGAGTTACTGTTGAAGTTTACCAACACCACGGGATTTTCCACCGTATGCATGTATAGAGAAATCCCCGGAATCTTCCTCTCAATCTGTGCCCTTATCAGCCATTTGATTTGACATACATAGTCCTTTTCCAAGTAGGCCTTGGGGCTAATTCAGAGGGAATCTTTCTTGGACGACATGATGGAGTGCATCAGTCGATCTCCATGATGTTGGAGAGGCTGGATCCGGCGTGCCACCCAGCATTGAACTAAGTCGGACCCTCTTAGGCCCTTGTGTTTCATCAAATACTCAATCCACCTCTTGGCGAGAAGCAGATCATCACTAAGAGCTGGTGCAACCTCATCCCAGGAATCTCAGGGCGTGGCGGCTCCGTCGATGAAAGCCGGCAAAGAAGTAGCTTTGCCGGAGTAGGAATATCCTTGTGATAGAAGAAAGTGGACAGCCATTTCTTGAACAACTCACTGGCTATAATCCGAGGATATACGCGCTCTCTTTTAACGGAAAAACTAATAGTACCGGTAATATAAGGATTACCGGCAGTAATGGAATTTGTCTGGACATGGAAATAGAACCGGAAAAGAGTAAGGCTCGGCCTAATGCCGAGATACCCCTCACACAAAGATGCGTACGCGCTCATCTCTAAGAGAGAGTTTAGGGGAAGATGGTCGAGGTAAACTCCGTAGTGATCTATGACCTCAGAAAAGAAATCTGAGGGAGGAAAGCTCAGACCTTTGTCAAGGTGAGTGCCGAAGTGCACTCTCTCGCTGTCGCGAGGGTTAGGGATGGTTTCGGCGAATCCGCTCCGCTAGTCACCGGCACGGAGGAGCCCTTCTTCTTCGATGCCATGGAGCTTGGCGTCATCGAGGATGCATGACATCCAAATCCCGCGATTGCTCTCTTTCTCCACTGCTGCTGCCGTTGCTGATGTCGCCGCCGTGCCGGAAGATGATGCAGAAGCCACTTTGCCTGTTTACCGGTGACCTTGGATGGGCGGCTCTAGAGATTTCTAGGGAGCAGAGGAGCTCTGGGTTCGTGGGAGATGTAGGTGTTGGGGATATACTTTTCGGGTATCCTCACAGTTCCTCACTAACCAGGGTGGCCCACTTCGGGTTAAAGCTTTGCTTCATGGGCGACCTAGTAAGGGAAGAAAGAAGGAGTCCAATCCAGCTACGGGAAGGCCCAGAAGACTTACCGACTTAGGCCCATCGTGTTACTTGCAGTTCAAGATGTACTCTGTAACCAACTCTTAGTCGTAGCTGGATAGATTTCTCCTGTAAACCCTAGGATGGATATCTATATAAGCCGTCCTAGGGAGAGGCTTTAGGGAACACCTCAATAGTCTACAATCTCGACTCCACAGGCGAAACCCTTGTAACCCATATTCCGGCTCTGCCGTATTACTGGATTGCTAGCAGGAGTAGGATCCGTCCAAAGCCGGCGGATTCGAACCTGGGTAAACTTGTGTGCTCACTGATACATTGCAAATGTATCTATAATTTTTGATGTTCCATGCTTGGTTTTATCCACTTTCTTGTGTTTTGTTCCGACTTTGGAGTACTTTTCATATGATTTCTTGGACTAACCTATTAACAAGAGCCACTGTGCCAGCTGCTTGTTTTCTGCTGTTTTTGGTTCTAGGAAAGTCAGAAAATGAATATTCTCGGAATTGGACGGGACAAAAGCCAAAGTGACTATTTTTCTAGAAGGGATCAAGTGCCAGAATACGATACGGAGAAGGGCCAGGGAGCCACCACCCCACCGTGGCAGGCTGGCCCGCCCGCGCCAGGGGGTGGTGTGGCCGCTCCCGGCACCCTCTCGGCCTCTCCTTCCGCCTATATATTGCCCTCGGGACAAAAACCCTAAGTGCCTGATCAAAAATCCATGAAAGAGTCTGTAGCCGCCGTCATCCCCATCCCTTGATCGAGAGGGATCTGAAGCTCTTCCCGGCACCCTGCCAGAGAGGGGAATTCACCCTGGAGGCCTTCTTCATCACCATGCAAGCCTCCGCTGTGATGCGTGAGTAGTTCATCCTTGGACTACGGATCCATGTAGTAGCTAGATGGCTAGTTCTACTCCTTTGTGCTTTCATGTTTAGATCTTGTGAGCTCCGTTCATGATCAAGATCATCTATTTGTAATTCATACATGTTGTGTTTGCGGGGATCCGATGGATATTGAGATGCTATTTCAGCTTGATTATTGATTCCATCATGTCTTTGTTATTTGTGATCTTGCATGCTTTCCGTTGTTAGTAGCTATCTTGTCCAAGTAGATGCTAGCAACTCCAAGAGTTAGTATTTATGCTCGATAGCGGGTTCATGCCTCTGGTAATCTGGGGAAGTGACAGAAGTCTCTAAGGTACTAGATGTGCTATTGCTACTAGGGAGAAAACAACAATCCTTTATTCATAGAACAATCGTATTGTTTACTTTACACGCAGTTCGTAAACCAATAATCTGTTGCTTGCAACTTAATGCTAGAGGGGGTTCGGATGATAACCTGAAGGTGGATTATTAGTCATAGATGCAGTTGGATGGCGGTCTATGTATTATGTTGCAATGCCCAATCAAGTCTCAAAGGAGTCAAGATGATTAGTATATGCATGTATTGCTTTCTCGGTGTTTGTCAATTGCCCCGCTGTAATTTGTTCACCCAGCATGTTATCTATCTAAGGAGAGCCACCTCTAGTGAACAATGGATCCCGGTCCTTTCTCTTTACATACAATCTACAATCTTTTACTGCTTTGTGTTTACTTTCTGCAAACTTTTACTTATTTCCATTGGATACG
This sequence comes from Avena insularis, assembly GCA_023614405.1. Taxonomy (NCBI): domain Eukaryota; kingdom Viridiplantae; phylum Streptophyta; class Magnoliopsida; order Poales; family Poaceae; genus Avena; species Avena insularis. Next base: position 272,015,749 of record CM042694.1, on the reverse strand, counting down.
TTTAATCCTTTGTTTTCTGCAAAACACGGTGAGATTGAAAACCTCATCGCAAGTTGGGGACAAAGTTCTGTGGTTGTGTTGTGCAGGTCTCCATGTTGCTACTAGCACCGGTAGTGCGCGCTGCCAAGGCTCAGCTAGCAACACCTTTGGGGTGTTTCCTTGCTCCTACTGGTTCGATTAAACCTTGGTTTCATAACTGAGGGAAAACTTGTTGTTGTGCTCATCATACCTTCCTCTTGGGGTTCCCAACAAGCTCTATGTCGAAGGGCGAGCACATCAAGATCTTTTCTGGCGTTGTTGCCGGGGAGTCAAGGGCATCTTCACAAGGGGAGTCCCTCATAACCAATCTCTTTACTTTGTTCTTTTTGTTTTGCTTAGTTTCTTTTTGCTTTGTTTGCTTGTTTTGTTCTTCAAAAAACACAAAAAAATTAGTTTTACTAGTTTGCTTTCTTATTTGAAAACCCAAAAAAATGACTACTCTTGAAAACACTAAGTTGTGTGACTTCACTAGCACCAACAACAATGATTTTATGAGCACACCTATTGTTCCACCTGTGGCTGAAAATACTTTCTTTGAGATAAAACCTGCTTTGCTCAATCTTGTTATGAGAGAACAATTTTCTGGTATTGGTAATGAAGATGTTGCTTCCCATCTAAATAACTTTGTTGAACTTTGTGAGATGCAAAAGCATAGGGATATAGATGGTGATATTATTAAGCTGAAATTGTTTCCTTTCTCTTTGAGAGGAAAAGCTAAAGAGTGGTTGAATTCCTTAACTAGGAATAGTATTGATTCTTGGACTAAATGCAAAGATGCTTTTATTGGAAAATACTACCCTCCTGCTAAGATTATATCCATGAGAAGTGAAATAATGAAGTTTAAACAACTTGATAATGAACATGTTGCTCAAGCTTGGGAAAGAATGAAATCTTTGGTAAAGAATTATCCCACTCATGGACTGACTGCTTGGATGATCATCCAAACTTTTTATGCAGGATTGAACTATTCTTCAAGGAACCTATTGGATTCAGCTGCTGGGGGTACCTTTATGACCATCACTTTGGGTGCTGCAACAAAACTTCTGGACAATATGATGGTTAATTATTCTGAATGGCATACTGAGAGAGCTCCACAAGGTAAGAAGGTAAATTCTGTTGAGGAAACCTCCTCCTTGAATGATAAGATTGATATTATTATGTCTATGCTTGTTAATGGGAAAACCCATATTGATCCAAATAATGTTCCTTTGGCTTCTTTGGTTGCTCAAGAAGAGCAAGTTGATGTGAACTTCATAAGAAATAACAATTTTGGTAACAATGCTTATAGAAACAATTTTGGTAACAACAATTATAAGCCATATCCTCCCAACAATGGTAATGCTTATGGAAATTCTTACAACAATAATAAGAGTGCTCCCTCTGAACTTGAAGTTATGCTTAAAGACTTTATTAGTAAGCAAACTGCTTTAAATAAAACTATTGAGGAAAAACTCTCTAATGCTGAAAGAAATATAGCATCTTTAGCTGAAGCTCAATCTTTTTTGAATAAAATGGCTGCTAAACCTGAAACTAATGAGAATCCCTTTGCAGCTACTAATGCTATACAAGTAAGAATTGATGAAAATGTTAGACTATTAGCTGAATTACATGCTAAGTGGGAAAGAGAAGATGAAATTAGTAGAAACATTAGTGTTTCTACTATTACCACCACTAGTGTTGAGGCTAGTAATAGTTCTACTACTTTAGATGATAAATTTGATTTTGATCTTGATGGTTGCAACATCTCTGAAGTTATTAAGTTCCTACAAAAGCTTGTTAAAAGTCCTAATGCTAGTGCTATGAACATGGCCTTTACAAAACACATTACTAATGCTCTCATAAAGATTAAAGAAGAAAAGATGAAACATAAAGCTTCTATTCCTATAAAACAAGAAGATGGTTGGGAACCCATCATTAATATGAAAGTGAATGACTTTGATTTCAAAGCTTTATGTGATCTTGATAGTAGTGTTTCTATTATGCCTAGAAGGATTTATGATATGCTTGATTTGCCTCCTCTTGAAGATTGTTATTTGAATGTCCCACTTGATGATAATGTTAAAAAGAAACTCATGGGGAGTCTTAATGATGTTCGTATTATGGTTAACAATTCCTATGTCCTCGTTGATTTCTATGTTTTGGATGTTGAATACAATGCTTCTTGTCCTATTACTTTGGGAAGACCTTTTCTTAGAACTGTTGGTGCCATCATTGATATGAAAGAAGGCACCATTAAATATCAACTCCCATTCAAGAAAGGTATAGAACATTTCCCTAAAAAGAGATAAAAAATTTCTTTTGCTTCTCCTATGAAAACAAAATTTGGTCTTAATGTTTCTTCATTTGAGAATACTTGATTCTTTTTTCTTGCTTCTTATGCCTAACTTAAAGGCGTTAAAGAAAAGTACTTATTGGGAGATAACCCAAAAGTTTTAGATGAGTCTTGGAAGTTATTACTTCAGTAATAACCTCTACTTATCCTTTTTATTTGCTTTTTGTGCCAAGAGTAACCTCTAATGAGAGAGAAGTAATGATTGGGAAAGTTGCTGCCCGAAACAGATTTTTGTGCTTCACCGTAAAAATTCGTGAGAGAGATCTGTATGTCGGATTGAGCTGTAATTGTTTTTGCTTCTGCCCCAGGTTGTTATATAACTTTCGTTAGTTCAACACTTTTCGATTTGAGCAACAAAACATCTTTGAAAAAATTCGTCTTTACCTGCTGGTCTGTTTTGACAGATTTCTGCCATTTTCTGCATTTGCTTCTTGTGGGTTCCTTTTTGAGTTCTTTTGGAGAATTGAGCTTTTTGAGGGAAGTTCTACAGTAGCTAGTGTTCTAATGGAAGTTTATTTGGTGTTATAACTGAACCTTGAGACTTATTTATCCTGAGTGCACTAATGTTGCTAATAAAGATTGTGTGAATTAAGTTTTGTATGAAGGAAAATTTTCAGGTGTATGGAAGGAATGAGTAATGAGATGAAGGATGGACTAAAGCTCAAGCTTGGGGATGCCACGCGTGTCACCCCAAGAAATACAAGCATCAAAGCTTGGGGATGCCCAAGGCATCCCCTTCTTCATCAATAAAAATCCCAGGTTTCTTCCAAACGCTTCATTTTTATTGTTTCATGCACAGTTGTGTTGTTCTTGGAGCGTCTTCTTTTTCGTTTTCGTTTTGGTTTTTATTTTGCTTGGTTTGCTTAGTTTTCTTAATAAATTGGTTGGACCCCCTCTTTCATACATTGGTTTGCAAGTAGTTTGGTTTGGTTTGGAAAAGAGTAGGAAAGTTCATACTTATGTGGTAAAAAGAGCTCATTTTTTACTATGGCCTGTGCTTTGTCATGCCATGCTTGATATTGTTTTGGCTTTATGCTTAGTATTCTTTGCTGTAGCATGACTTGTTATAAACAATTGAGATTGCTTAATGTGCCTTAGATGAATCATGCGTTGTTTTAGCATATTAAAGCATAGTATAGTAGTATTCTCCTTTGATGCTTTATTTCGGTTGACCTGGCGCATGCTCACACCATGTTATGACTGTCTCAAGTCACCATAGCCTTTATGATCCTTTAGTTTTCAACTTTTAGTATCACTTTATGCTTTGATCAATGATGTTTTGTCGCTCTGCATGATTATGGCCATTATTGCTCTCTTAGTTTGTCGCTCCCAGTCGTTTGCTAGCCTCCACAACCAAGAATGAGTTCCACTCATGCATCCAACTCCCTAAACCAAGTTTTTCCAAAGAGTCTACCATACCTACCTACTAGCTTATGCTATTGCAAGTATATTCATGCTTTTTTTTACCTTCCAAATTAAACTTGTTATGAGAAAACTAGTGATTAAAGCACTCACGAACTTGATGGCACACTTTACTTTATTGCCTCTAATAAACTTGAACCATTGGGTCCTTCTTTGTTGCGTATATGCTTGCGCTTTATAAGTTGAAATTAGTAGAACCATGTTTCATGGGGAACGCTTTCAACATTGCACTTGTACTTTGTATCCTGTTGATATCATGTTCTTTTGCTTACGGATCCCGGGGGTGTGAAATAAAAGTGGAACTTGTAAGATCATGGAGTTTGTATGTGTGTTAGAGAAACGCCTGGGCCGCTAGCCTAAGCCATGCCTAATCATGGTGGAAACATGCAGCATCACCATAATGAGCACTCTATGAAGCATCCTCAATAAAAACCTATGCAAATAGCAAATAAAAAGATCGCTGAGATGCTCATTGTCTGCTTGCCTTGTCATTTTGATTATGGGAAAGCTCCCGTATCATGTGAAAGGGGTACCCTGTTGGCTGTTCTTAATGATACACATATACTTACAATGACAAGAGCTTACTCGTGACTGAAGTTGAGTAGCATGAGGATCGGTCTTCGTAAGTAAGGGGCATGAGATTTCGGTTTATAACTTGTCAAGCATATCCTCTTAGTTGTGTCACTTTCACCATAATAACTTTCAAGATGCTTATGATAGGGGCAATGCGAGCTGAAAGCTATAAGTACCATAATTTTTGGAAGCTCTTTATGAGACTTGAATCCCTACATCCTTTTACAAGGCCTTTCTTCCACCATAATATTGAGTATCCACCTTCTATCTTTATGCACCTACCTTGAGAGCATAGTGGCCATTCTTAGTTCTATGTGCATTGTCCCAAGACTAGTTGATTGATGCATAACTTGATATTGCTTGTTTAAACTATTGTATCTAGTCACTCTTATGAACTTTGAAGGTGTCCTATGCACTTATATTTGCTACTCTATTGAGGGACAAGCTGAATACTTTTATGCTATGTTTTCTTTATGTGAAACAAACAAACGTCTTGCAAAGCATTGTTATTCATGAATCTTTTGTTTGTGCCTTTTCATGTTGCATCATAGTTTCTTTGTCTTATTGCTAGAAATTTGTCTTTCATGCTATGATTGAAGTACTATGATCCCAGCTTTGAATGTTTTGCAAATACTTTGATCAAGTCTTTGATGGTGCATGTCACCACAAAAATTATTCTTTCTTTTTATCACTTACCTACTCGAGGACGAGAAGGAGTTAAGCTTGGTGATGTTGATACATTGCAAATGTATTTATAATTTCTGATGTTCCATGCTTGGTTTTATCCACTTTCTTGTGTTTTGTTCCAACTTTGGAGTTCTTTTCATATGATTTCTTGGACTAACCTATTAACAAGAGCCACAGTGCCAGCTGCCTGTTTGCTGCTGTTTTTGGTTCCAGGAAAGTCAAAAAATGAATATTCTCGGAATTGGACGGGACAAAAGCCAAAGTGCCTATTTTTCGGGAAGGGATCAAGTGCTAGAATACGAGACGGAGAATGGCCAGGGAACCACCACACCACCTGGTCGCGCGGCCAGGCCTGGCCCGCACCAGGGGGTGGTGTGGCCGCTCCCGGAACCCCCTCGGCCTCTCCCGTCTATATATTGCCCTCGGGATGAAAACCCTAAGTGCCCGATCAGAAATCCACGAAAGAGTCTGTAGCCACCGTCATCCCCATCCCTAGATCAGGAGGGATCTGAAGCTCTTCCCGGCACCCTGCAGGAGAGGGGAATTCACCCTGGAGGCCTTCTTCATCACCATGCAAGCCTCTGGTGTGATGCGTGAGTAGTTCATCTTTGGACTACGGATCCATGTAGTAGCTAGATGGCTGGTTCTCCTCCTTTGTGCTTTCATGTTTAGATCTTGTGAGCTCCGTTCATGATCAAGATCATCTATTTGTAATTCATACATGTTGTGTTTGCGGGGATCTGATGGATATTGAGATCCTATTTCAGATTGATTATTGATTCTATCATGTCTTTGTTGTCTGTGATCTTGCATGCTTTCCATTGTTACTAGCTATGTTGGCCAAGTAGATGCTAGCAACTCCAAGAGTTAGTATTTATCCTCGATAGTGGGTTCATGCCTCTGGTAATCTGGGGAAGTGACAGAAATCTCTAAGGTACTATATGTGTTGTTGCTACTAGGGAGAAAACAACAATCCTTTGTTCATAGAACAATCGTATTGTTTACTTTACATGCAGTGCGTAAAGCAATAATCTGTTGCTTGCAACTTAATACTAGAGGGGGTTCGGATGATAACCTGAAGGTGGATTATTAGTCATAGATGCAGTTGGATGGCGGTCTATGTATTATGTTGTAATGCCCAATCAAGTCTCAAAGGATTCAAGATGATTAGTATATGCATGTATTGCTTTCTCGGTGTTTGTCAATTGCCCCGCTGTAATTTGTTCACCCAAGCATGTTATCTATCTAAGGAGAGCCACCTCTAGTGAACTATGGATCCAGGTCCTTTCTCTTTACATACAATCTACAATCTTTTACTGCTTTGTGTTTACTTTCTGCAAACTTTTACTTCTTTCCATTCTATACGTTTAATCCTTTGTTTTCCGCAAAACACGGTGAGATTGACAACCTCATCGCAAGTTGGGGAGAAAGTTCTGTGGTTGTGTTGTGCAGGTCTCCATGTTGCTACTAGCACCGGTAGTGCGCCCTGCCAAAGCTCAGCTAGTAACACCTTTGGGGTGTTTCCTTGCTCCTACTGGTTCGATTAAACCTTGGTTTCATAACTGAGGGAAAACTTGCTGCTGTGCTCATCATACCTTCCTCTTGGGGTTCCCAACAAGCTCTACGTCGAATGACGAGCACATCACTCACCGTCCCGAAACACCGTACGTCTCACATCCCTCTCTTCCGCACGCCTCGAGGACCACCTCATGGCGTACTTGTCCTCAATCCGACGACAGTTGGTGCCCACCGTGGGGCAGGTGAGCTTCGGATCTGCGTTCCGAGCGGAATCTGCAAGAATCGGAATCAGCAAGACTATCACCGTCGGTCGCATCCTCTATGCCAGCAACGTCCCTCTCATCGTTCTCGACGAGACGTGGATTCCGGCTAGGGAGGCCATGACTGCCTACATAATCATGTCTTTTGGAGAGATCGATGTTTACAACAGTTTTGCGAAACCTGCCCTACCCACCCCAGCGGTGATGATAGAGGCAGAAGAATCTTCTGGGTCCCCTTTATCCATGGAGGCGGCAGAGTTCCGGATCTCAGAAAACCCTAATCCCACCCAGCCCGCACCAGCTATGGAGATAGTGGAGAAATCCAAGTCTGAGGAAGACCTAGCGGTCAAAGTCGAATATGGAGTGGATCTCCTAGGAGAGGTCGGATCCCAGATCAGCCCACCCGCGGAAGTCGAAATCCAGGAGGATCTCATCAACGACACTGATTCCGGCTCTGATGACGCCGGGACAGACAGGCCTTTCCTAACGTACACACTGCAACGTATGATAATGCAAGATGCAAGCGCAAATGCAAATGCAATTCTCCATCAAAAGTTTCGACATGGCTGATCACGAGAGCCACAGGTACCTCAGGAAGCACGCGTCGCACTTCGTCGGATATGTGGGATCCGGATCCGGCTCTGCCGATGCTGGAGAAAACACCGACTCTATGCTGGAGGCAATTGGAACAAACACCGACGTACCCACATCCTCGGATGAATCGATGACGTCAACGCATTTCTGAAAGTTCTCTGCGTAATATGAAGAGGAGTATAACTCCAAAGCCGTAGAAGAAGGAGAAGCCATGGATGAAGGATCCGGGGAACACTCTCCCAAAGCGCAGGATGACATGGAAGTCGGAGATAATCCCGAGGTCCAGATGTCCGAAAGTACTGATCAGAGCTTGACTCCGGGAAACGGACCCAAAGACGTCTTTGCTACCGGCGCTGCCTAGATGGCAAAGAAGAGGAATAAGAAGAACAAGACCCCGGCAAAAGACCCTCTGACAGAGGAGGTGATTGCCGAGGAATATGAGGAAGACTCGGATGGAGCACTTATCCCAGAAGAGCCGAAAAAAGAAGAATCGGTGGATGGACACTTGATCACTGAAGGTGCACATAAATGCATCGATGCTGCATTAACCACACCTATCCCTACAGCTGCAGATCTCACTGCTGAAGAGCTGGACGAAAGGGCCCAAGCCCTAGAAGCGCGTCGTCAACAACTCCTAGATGAAGCCAAAAACATCGACGAGGAAAAGAAGCGCATGGCAACTAAGGATTACATGTCTCGGTTGCATCAGAAGACCCGGAAACGTTACACAGGTGACGGTAAGTTTCCGGAAGTGAACATGGTCCTCTTTGAAGGAGATCCAGGGATGCCTCGTCTCAACAGCAAAGGAGACCTGGTGTACCCAACACCGGTACAAAACCTAGGCCCAGAACAGGTTCGATTGGGCATAACCTAGGCCCAGAACAGGTTCGATTGGGCATCAAGCTACTCACCAAGGGTCTGGAGCAACAGATCGCTGCGAAATTCGGAAGTGGAAAACTGGTCTCAAAATCCGACCAATGTCACATGGACTAAGCCTAGAATGATATAAGGCCCTAGCATGGTCCGGAATAGCGTCACCGTTCCGACCAATGGGAAAACAATTACTCCAGAACCGGATCATCAGGACAGCATCACAGAACCACGCGTGACTGGAGCAACATCGTTCCAGGGGCCGAGCAAGATGCCATTGCTGCATTGTATCCGAGAAACCCTCCCTGACGAGAGTCGAACAATCGAAGGGGAGAAGATAAAGAGAAACGTCGGGAGGAGGATCGTCAAAAAATGCCACCTCCTAGACATACAAACCATCCGGCTGAACCTCATCGTAGTGGGAACAACGAACGAAGGAACGGCGGAAACCATGCCAGGACAAGCCGGCAGGGGGCTCGTCGTAGTGAAGACCCTCCCCGGAACTGGAATAATGATGCTCCAGACGGAGGCCGGCGAGCAGCCGGAAATAATCCAGCTGCCCCACCCTCTCCACCAAGTAGTCATCACAATGGCTCTCAAGGGGGACAAGGAGGTCGACGTGGCGGAGGAGGTGGTGGCAGAAGCTGAAGTCCGGCTCCAAGGCACCGCAGCCACAGCAGACATTCAGGACGATCTCTATCCCCGAACGACAAAAGGCACAGGATCAATTCCAACATAGAGGCGCGGCGCTACGAAAACGATGGTATCTACGTGGGCCCAAAGTGCTTCGGACCTCGCATCAGAGCTACAAGATTCCCGGAAGGATTTGCTATCTCAAGTCATATCCAAGCCTACAACGGCATTGCTCGGCCAGATACCTGGCTACAGGATTTTTTCCAAGCTTGCTGCATCGCCAAAGGCGGAAACAGCCTGGTCGCGACCCGATATCTCCCACTTATGTTGCGGAAGACGGCACGATCATGGCTTAATGAACTTCCAGAGAACACCATCCACAACTGGTATGACATGTAAAGTGCGTTCTTTCGGAATTTCGAAGGCACACATCGGAGGCCCTGTACGGTCGGAGACCTACAACGTTGCACCCAGAAGGCCGGAGAAACTTGCCGGGATTACCTCGGACGATGGATCGACACCGAGAACTCCTGTGAAGGAGTAAATGATCAGACTGTGATTGAAGCCTTCATCGCAGGTCTCCCAATTGGTCTACTGTGCCATCGCTTGAACTGTGACAAGGTCACTGATTTGGGAGAGATGATAGAAACAACGAGCAAGTATGCAGATGCCGACGACGATGCAGAGGGATTACTCAATGCCCTAGCTGTGCCACAGTCGGCAAAACAACCAAAGCAACAGGCTCAGAAGCGCAAAAATACCTCGGAAGAAAAACCCAACACAGAAATGGCAGTGGTCACTGCTACTTTCGGGTCCGGAGGACGAGGAGGACACGGTGGAGGCCGCGGGCGTGGGCGTGGAACTTCAAGAGTCCAAGGTAGAGGATACCAGCAACCAGGAAAAACCTACTCTTGGGCCGACATTGCTAATAACCCATGTGTGCATCACCTAGACGCTAATGGGGGCTTGTCCCACACCAACGCCGAATGTCGTTTCAACGACGACATCAAAAGAGATGACACCGCGGGCTACAAAGCTAAGTGGAAGAAGGGAAATAAGAATCCCAAAAAAGAAAAAGAGAAGAAGCTGATGCTTCAAATCCCAAGCCGGAAGGGAAGAAAAAAATTCCCACAAAGAAAGACACTTATGTCACCTTCCTCGGATCTCAACCAGCAAAGGACAAGAAAGGAGTTCTACATGAGCTCAACGCGACAGTTCCGGCTGTCCCCCAATTCTTGGACTGGTCAGAAGTGGCAATCACATTTGACCGCGCTGATCATCGGCCTAAGTTGCACAAGCGAGGAAAATAATGCCTTAATCGTCAATCCACTTATTGATGGTTATGGTTTCTCCAAGACCCTCATGGACGGCGGCAATAGCATCAATATTCTCTATTTCGAAACGCTACGCCGGATGAAGATCTCGGAGACCCAGCTGAACCATAGCTCTGTGATTTTTCACGGGGTTGTCCCAGGAAGACAAGCCAATTCCCTAGGAGAGATCACTTTGGATGTTACCTTTGGAACTCCAAAGAATTATCGGACGGAGGCACTTTCCTTTGAAGTGGTCCCGTTCAAGAGCACATACCAAGCTATATTCGGACGTCCGGCTTACTGGGATTTTATGGCTCATCCGTGTTACATTTACAATATGATGAAAATTCCAGGTCCCCATGGCATGATCACCATCAGGAGAGACCCGAAGAAAGAGCGAGAATGCGAGGATGGAAATGCCGCCTTTGCCGAAGCCGTGCTGCACGCCTAGGAGTACCAGGAGATCAAGAAGAGTATAGATCCGTCTGAGATGCCCGCATCAAAGGAGGTGAAAAATCCAAATTCGGAGTTCAAGGCATCAGAAGAGACGAAGAAGACGCCGTTGAAGGATGATGACCCCTCCAAGGTGACCCAGATAGGCGTAGGCCTAGGTAGCGCATAGGAAAGCGCGCTCGTCAAGTTCCTCCAGGCAAATCAAGATATCTTCGCATGGCAGCCATCTGACATGACCGGAGTACCTAGGGAACTTGCCGAGCACTCTTTAAATGTAAACCCGAACGCCAAACTCGTCAAACAATCCTTACGATGTTTTGGTGATGAAAAGCGTAAGGCAATAGCTAAGGAACTAGCACGGCTCGAGTTAGCCGGATTCATAGAAGAGGTCATCCACACTGAGTGGTCGGCCAATCCTATAATGGTCCCTAAAAAGGACACCACTGATTTAAGGATGTGTGTTGATTATACTACCTTGAACAAGGCTTGCACAAAAGATCTGTTCACTCTGCCTAGAATTGATCAAGTAATCGATTCTACGGCAGGCTCGGAACTCCTCTGTTTTCTCGACGCATATTCCGGTTATCACCAAATCTGGATGAAGGAATCTGACAAAGTCAACTACATTCATAACCCCTTTCGGAACCTTCTGTTTTGTTACAATGCCCTTTGGGCTAAAGAACGCGGGAGCTACGTACCAGTGCATGATGCAGCGTTGCCTCCATGACCAACTCGGACGCAACGTACATGCATACGTGGATGATATAGCGGTGATTTCCAACAAGAAGGAAACGCTGATTTCCGACTTGGAGGAAACATTCGCCAATCTACGAAAATACAACATCATGCTTAACCCGAAGAAATGTTTCTTCGAAATACCAGCAGGAAAATTGTTAGGTTTCATCGTGTCTCAAAGAGGCATAGAGGTAAACCTGGACAAAATCAAGGCTATACTCAATATTTCCAGGCCAACTCGCCTGAAGGACGTACAAAGACTAACGGGTTGCATTGCTGCAGTGAGTCGGTTTGTAAGACGGCTTGGAGAAAGAGCCGCACCATTATATAAACTCCTGAAAAAGACCAAGGATTTTGTTTGGACTGATGAAGCTGAAGCTGCACTACAAGACCTGAAGAAAGTACTCTCATTTGCTCCTATCCTTGCTGCGCCGGAACCACAGGAACCGATGTTGCTTTATCTTGCTGCGACAAACCAGGTCGTTAGTATCGTCATGGTAGTGGAGAGACCGGAGGAAAATCAGGAACACCTGGTGCAGCGTTCGACTTACTTTGTCAGCGAGGTCCTGACAGAATCAAAACAGCGATATCCGCACTATCAAAAGTTGGCTTACAGTGTTTTTCTAGCATCTCGTAATTTACGGCATTATTTTCAGGAACATCCAATTACCGTGGTGAGCACAGCTCCCATGAGAGATATAATCAATAACAGTGATGCCACAGGACGCGTCGCCAAATGGGGCATAGAGCTTTCAGCTTTTGATATTGAGTATAAACCTCGGACAACAATCAAATCCCAGATCCTTGCTGACTTTGTCGCTAACTGGACAGAGACGAAGGACAACATGACCCTCCCTGAGTCGGAATACTGGACCCTCTACTTTGATGGGTCTAAGGCTCGAGGGGGCTCGGGGGCTGGCGTGGTGCTCAAATCACCCCAAGGAGATAAACTTCTATACGTGTTGTAGATCCACTTCATAGCGACAAATAATATTGCCAAGTATGAAGCACTGATGCATGGAATCCGGATTGCTAAGAATATCGGCATCCGACGTTTGATGTGTTATGGAGATTCGGATCTTGTTGCTCAGCAAGTGTCGGATATTTGTAATGCAAATAAACACATGGCAGCGTATAAAGCTGTCGTGGATGATCTTCTAAATCGTTTGAAGGGTTTGAGGTTCAACACATCCCTCGAGCAGAAAATGAGGAAGCATATGCACTATCTCGGATAGGCTCTGCATGGAAAGAGGTCCCGGATGGCGCTTTTTTAGAGAACCTCAAAGTTCCCTGAATAAAGGGAGTAGATGAGGAATATCCGGCCAAATCCGACTCACCTTTTATAGCGGTCCTGGCTATAATTCCCAGTTGGACCCAACCCTACCTTAATTGTCTGGTAGATGGCAAATTACCCGAAGACGAAGTTCTGAGCTGGCAGATCATCCAACGAGCAAAAGCTTATACTATAATTAAAGGTGAGCTCTATAAGTGGTGTGTTTCTAGGGGTTTTCAGCGCTGCGTATCTCTGGAAGAAGGAGTTGAAATCTTAAGGGAAATCCACGAAGGCGAGTGTGGTCACCACGCTGCAGCCAAATCTTTAGTGGCAAAAGCTTTTAGACACGGATTTTTCTGGCTTACAGCATAGGCAGATGCCGAACAATTAGTCAAGATGTGTAAAGGCTACCAAAAGTACGCCAAACAAGCTCATCTTCTGGCTGATCAGCTGCGAACAATACCTATAACATGGCCTTTTGCGTTGGGGGGCTTGATATGGTAGGACCATTTAAACAAGCTCCAAGTGGATTTACTCATATCTTAGTGATGGTGGATAAATTTACCAAATGGATTGAGGCTAAACCTGTCACTAGTTGTGATGGAGCAACAGCCAAAAGCTTTGTCGAGGATGTTATAATCTGTTATGGTTATCCGCATAGCATTATCACGGACAACGGGAGTAACTTTTATATGGGAGAATTGGCCAAATTCTGCAACGAGCAAAATATCCAGCTTGACATTGCGTCAGTCGCACATCCACAGGCTAACGAACAAGTCGAAAGAGCAAATGGTTTAATCCTGCAAGGCCTAAAACCGAGACTCGAAGCACCATTACGACGTGCTGTGGGGGCTTGGGCAGAGGAATTACCCTCTATAATATGGAGTTTACGAACGACTCCGAATAGGTCAACCGGATACACACCTTTCTTCTTGGTCTATGGCGTAGAAGCAAGTCTTCCTAGTGATTTGATTCACACTTCTCCTAGAGTGGCCGCGTATATTGAAGAGGATGCCGATATTTCTCGACAAAATGATCTCGACTTAGTCGAAGAAGTTCACGTCGTTGCTGGAATGAGATCAGCAGCCTATCAGCAGAAGTTACGCAAGTCTCATAGCTAGAGAGTCAGAAACAGATCTTTCAATAAAGGTGATTTGGTTATCCGGCTTGTGCAGCAAAGAAAGCACAAACTTTCCCCAGTATGGGAAGGGCCCTTTTTAGTTAGTCGAGTATTACACAATGGTTCGTATTACTTAATTGACATGAGGCCAGGTAAAGAAAGACCTGCTACTAAGAAGAGAAAGAGAGCTGGAGGCAGTACAAATCCGGATGAGTTAGACAGACCGTGGAATATTTCTCAGCTACGTCCCTTTTATTCTTAGTTTATCCTTCTTTGTAATCATATATATGTACATGTTCTATGAGAAATAGAAGTTTTGGTTGCCTCAAATTTTTCTGAGAAGTTCTTACCATCTTATTTCTGAATGATCATGTTATAGTCGAAAATCCCAGAATGCTTGAAAGTACTGTATGCTCATGTTCGTTCTGGTTTAGATTTCCGATTCTAAAACTGCTACCCTCGGGTATAACTCTAAAGTTTCTAGTCTTTGCTTTGGTTATTTGTCTGATTGCCAGATGCGGGTATTTTCTGAGGAGTGAATTGTTGGTACTAGAAGCCGGCTTTGTTTCCGAGTTTAAACTGGTTTAGCAATTGAGCTCCGTTGCTCGGCAAAGTTTCCGAGCAGAAGGTTTAGCTGGCTCACGAAAGGGACGAGGCGGAAAGCCAGATAAACGATAAGTATAGGCGAAAAAATTTCAAGTGCTTATGTAAACATTTCAAGCACATAAAAATTTAAAGCCAAAAGTGCTGAATAGATCAAAAGCTTAGCACTAGAAAAATTATAGCATTTCATATTTACAGACGCATCATGTTTTTTCAGGATAATACAAATGTTTCTGGCAATCTATGATGCAGGAGGAGATGAAGGAGCCGCCGGCTCGCTGGATACGTCGCCTTGATATCGTTCCGAGATGTCCACATCCGAGGTGGTGCGTTCATCGTCGGAAACTTCTGCTGCTTCTTCTGGAGGCGGAGGCGGAGTGTCCACTTGACACCCATATCCGGCACAGGAGTCCATAATGGCCTTGATGTCCTGCTCCTGGCCATCTTCATCCACTGTAGTGTACCCTCTGGTCACTTGCCATATCTCCATGCTTCCAGGGTGGCTGATGACCATGGTGAGAGCGTTTTGCGCTGTAGATCGCGCGTAGGACATATTCCAATCCTGGACAAGCTGCGGCATTTCCTTCGCCTTGTCCCGCACCTGAAAATCTGACATGCTATGCATGTCCGGAATCTTGAGAGCTTTGCCAATATCCTCAAGGGATTGGCGAAAGTCATGAAGCAGGTCACCGAATTGGGTAAGCCGGTGGGTGCGGGGCTCGGCGGAGGTGGAGTCCGTCAAATTCAGAGGACCTATACACAAAACAAGTTAAGAAAATCTGACAATGAAAGAAGTCGAAGAAAATGGAAAAGTCAGACAGATGGAACGTACCGAAAATGACATCGTCAATTTTGGTCTTCTCCTCCCGAAGACTCCGGAGTTCAGCCCGGAGCACCTCGGAGAGGTCCCTCTCTCTGCACAGCTCATTATTGAGGTCCGAGATTTTCTGATCTTGAGCAGCAATCTCGCAATCACGCTCATCAGTAGCCATGGAGGAGGACTCGAGAACTTCAGCTATTCTCTTCTCATGATCCGCTTTGAGCTTATACATCTCTTGGCGAAGTTCCTTGTTCTCAACCACTAAAGTTTTGAGGTTCTCGGCCTCTTCAATCATGGCGCAGGATTGTTAACCAGCGCTGTAAGTCAAAAAGAACAACAGTTCAGGAAAAAATTCGACTACGAAAACATCAAAGACAAGGTTTGAGTCTCGGAATGTTTACCTTCGGCCTCATCCTTGGAGACCTTAAATTCAGCATTTTTAAGTCGGAGAGCCTTGATCTCTCTCCGCTTGTCACAGACATTTTTCAACAAATCCTGGTTATAGGAACATACTTTCTGTAAGTCAGAATACCCAAAGTCAGAAGTTTACTAAAGACTCGGGCTAATATTTTTACTAATATCAGCACGAGCCTTGGGGGCTACACTAGTTCATTCTTTGGCATCCTAATGAAGCATAAACCCGGATTATATATCCTACTTCATGCTTGGGGGCTAGAGGATATGATATGAAATGAGGGAAATACAAGAGTTATAATTCCGACTTACATATTGCTCGCGAGTAAGTTTATCCAAACTCGCGTTTACCTCAACAACAACCTTCTCGACGAGTGTCAGAGGGATCACTGGTGCTGTTGGAAGTTCACTGGTCCTTATCCTCTCGTCACGAAGACGCACTTTTGCAAGAAGGTCGGAGAACTTGATGTCCTCTGCCTCTTGTGCTTCTTCTTCGGCAGATAAGTTTCTTTTCTCCAAGCATTGCCTGGCCAGCCGCTGGATCTCTTCCGCAGATTTCTGGGACAAGCCGAACTTGGCAAGACCCGGATTGTTGACAAGGTTTTCGGCGAAGATCTCTGCCGAGGGATCATTACCCGAAGAGGGTTCACCCTTATCTTTAGCTGACTCACTCATGGTGACATCAGTTTGTGATTCAAGGATCACAGGCTCCGTTGAAGGAGCTGGATCTTCTGCGACAGCCGGAGAAGGAATGATCAATGGTGTTGCAGAAGGTTGGGGGGTAGGAGTCGGAGGAGCCATGGCGGGAGAAGCTATGGAAAGCTTCGTCTGTCGCAGGGGCTTCGAAGAAGTTCCCTTCCCCTTGCCCTTGATGAGCTATTGAGCTCTGAGAATGAGATAAAGTTGAAAACATTACATCTCGGAAGACAATTCGAGTAAGGTACAAAGGCGGAAATTGTGTTGAAAGATTACCTCTTCACGATGGGCACCTCCTTAGTGCCGACAGCCACTGTCGGAGCCTTGTGTTTCTTAAGCGCAATGTCTAGCAATGGGACCAGTTCCGCCTCCTGAGAAAACTCCGGAGAATATCCTTCGAGAGGAGCAAGTTCCGACTCGGGAAGGTCAGCAAGCTGAAAAGAAGAAAACATATCAGTATTGCAATATAAATTAAAGATTGAAACACATAAAAAGGTTTGTTGATAGAAACTTACCGGCACTACGGGGTTTTCCGCCATATGCATATCTAGAGAAACCTCCGGGATCCTCCTCTCGATCCGCTCCCTTATCAACCATTTCATCTGGCTTATATAGCCTTGCATGGTGTAGGCTCTAGGGCTAATGCGGAGGGAGTGTTTCTTGGACGACGTGATGGAGTGCATCAGTCGGTCTCCGTAGAACTGAAGGGGCTGGATCCGGTGTGACACCCAGCATTGGACCAAATCGGATCCCTTCAGTCCTTTGTGTTTGATCAGATATTCGACCCGCCTCTTAGCGAGGATCAGATCGTCACTGAGAGCCGGAGCGGCCTCGTCCCAAGACGGTTGGGCCGTGGCAGCTCCGTCGACAAAAGCCGGCAAAGCAGTAGCTTTGTCGGGAGCCGGAATATCCTTGTGATAAAAGAATGTGGCTGGCCACTGTTTGACCGAGTCACTAGCTAAGATTTTGGGATATGAGCGCTCGTGTCTAAGTGAAAAACTAATGGTACCGGTGATATAAGGAACACCGGCAGTAATAGAATTTCTCCGGACATGAAAGTAATACCGGAATAAGGTCAAACTCGGCCTAATGCCGAGAAATCCCTCACACAAAGAAGCATAAGCGCTCATCTCTAGAAGAGAGTTTGGAGGGATATGGTGGAGTTCAGCACTATAATGGTCAATCACCTCGGAAAAGAATTCTAAGGGAGGGAATGACAAACCTTTGTTGAGGTGGGTGCCGAAGTGGACCCGCTCGCCGGCACGCGGGTTGGGGACGGTTTCCCCGAAGCCGCTCCACCAGTCGCCGGTGCAGAGGAGCCCTTCTGAATCCACGCCGCGGAGCTTCTCATCGTCAAGAACGCAGGGGATCTAGACCCTGCGAAAGCTTTCCTTCTCTGCCGCCGCTTCCGTTGCCGCCATCACTGCCGCTACCGCCAAGCCGGAAGAGGATGAAGAAGCCATTTCTCCGGCGAGCAGATGACCTAAGATGGGCTGCGCTGGGAGTTTTTGGGGGAAAGCAGAGGATCTCTGTGCACGCGGGGATATTTGGAGGAGAGGAAAAGGCAAAGGAACAGGTGAAGAAAGGAGGACGAGAATCCTCACCCCTTATATCTACCTAACCGCGCCAAGATTCGTGCAAAAGCTATAGTACAATCGCCATGCGTCGTGGAAGGAACTGGGAAGGACCCACGCGATGATTACGTCGCCTCGATCTCCATGCAGGCATTAAAACGGTGCCTCGGTTCCACGAACCATGGACCCACCAATGGTCGTGCTGACAGGATGTCTGTCAGATGACGTGACTTGACCATGACTTGTGTCAGGTGGCGTTAGAGGCCAAATTACGTCTTAGTTTGAAATCAAGCTGGAAAATCCGAGTAACCTGTTGATTGGTCTGAATTATTTTTAAGACCCGGATCGTATTTTTTGTTGTGAAGTTTCAGGAACCCTTTAAGATTCTGCAAGCCAAAGATCAAGCAAGACGATGATAAATCCGAATCTGGATCTTGGAGACTTCCGGGGGCTGCTGTTGGGGATATACTTTCCGGGTATCCTCACAGTTCCTCACTGACCAGGGTGGCCCACTTCGGGTTAGAGCTTTGCTTCATGGGCGGCCTAGTCAGGGAAGAAAGACGGAGTCCAATCCGGCTACGGGAAGGCCCAGAAGACTTACCGACTTAGGCCCATCGTGTTACTTGTAGTTCAAGATATACTCTGTAACCAACTCTTAGTCGTAGCCGGATAGATCTCTCCTATAAACCCTAGGATGGATATCTATATAAGCCGTCCTAGGGAGAGCCTTTAGGGATACCTCAATAGTCTACAATCTCGACTCGCACAGGCGAAACCCTTGTAACCCATATTCCAGCTCTGCCGTATTACTGGATTGCTAGCAGGAGTAGGATCCGTCCAAAGCCAGCGGATTCGAACCTGGGTAAACTTGTGTGCTCACCATCCCGGAAAACCGTACGTCTCACACCCCTCTCTTCCGCACGCCTCGAGGACCCCTTCATGGCATACTTGTCCTCAATCCGACGACAGTAGGGGAGAAGGAAATAGTGCAAAGTGCTGATGAAGGAGATGGGGAAAAGGATCCTTACCACCTATATCCACCGGACGCGTCAAGATTCGTGTAAACGCTATAGTGAACGTGCCACATGTTGTGGAAAGAATTGGGTAACCCCCCGCGCGATGATTACGCCACCTCGATCTCCACACACGCATTGAAACGGTGCCTCGATTCCGCGAAAGGCGAACCCACCAACGGTCATGCTGACAGGAAATGTCTGTCAGTGACGTGACTTGACCATGACTAGTGTCAGATGACGTCAGAGACCAAGTTCTGGCTTAGTTTGAAATTCAAGATGGAAACCCGAGTAACTTATGCATAGGTGTGACTCATTTTTGAGACCCAGATCATATCTTTTCTTTTGAAGTTTCAGGAACCCTTCAAGGTTCTGCAAGCCGAAGATCAAGCTAGATGATGATAAATCCGACTTTGGATCTTGGAGGCCTCCGGGGGCTGCTGTTGGGGATATACTTTCCGGGAATCCTCACTGTGCCTCACTGACCAGGGTGGCGCACTTCGGGTTAGAGCTTTGCTTCATGGGTAGCCCAGTCAGGGAGAAGAGATGGAGTCTAGTCTAGCTATGGGAAGGTCCAGAAGACTTACCGACATAGGCCCATAGTGTTACTTGTAGTTCAAGATGTACTCGATAACTGACTCTCAGTCGTAGACGGATAGATCTCTTATGTAAACCCTAGGCAAAATATCTATATAAGCCGTCCTAGGGAGAGCCTTTAGGGCAACCAGACAATAGTCTACAATCTCAACTCGCACGGGCGAAACCCTTGTAACCCATATTCTGCCTTTGCCGTATTACTGGATTGCTAGCAGGAGCAGGATCTGTCCAAAGCCGGCGGATTCGAACCTGGGTAAACTTGTGTGCTCACCGTCCCGGAATACCGTACGTCTCACACCCCTCTCTCCCACACGCCTCGAGGACCCCCTGATGGCGTACCTGTCATCAATCCGAGGACAGGTGGATATAGGTGGTGAGGATCCTCTTCCCCATCTCCTTCATCAGCACTTGGGGGCCGTTTCCTTCTCGCTTACATCTCCCACGAACCCAGAGCTCCTCTGCTCCCCAAAAATCTCTAGCGCCGCCCATCCAAGGTTGCCGGCACACAGGATAAATGGCTTCTGCATCATCCTTCGGCATGGGGGCAACGTCAGCGATGGCACCAGCAGCGGAAAAAGAGAGCGTCCTCGACGACGCCAAGCTCCGCGTCATGGAGGAGGAAGGGCTCCTCTACACCGGCGACTGGCGGAGCGGCTTTAGAGAAACCATCCCCAACCCTCGCGACGGCGAACGAGTGCACTTAGGCACTCACCTCGACATAGGTTTGAGCTTTCCTCCCTCAGATTTCTTTTGTAAGGTTATAGATCAGTACGGAGTTCATCTCCACCATCTTCCCCCAAACTCTCTCTTAGAGATGAGAGCATACGCATCTTTGTGCGAGGGGTATCTCGGCATTAGGCCGAGACTTACTCTTTTCCGGTTCTATTTCCATATCCGGGGAAATTCCATTACTGCCGGTAATCCTTATACACGGTACTATTAGTTTTTCTATTAGAAGAGAGCGCGTCTATCCCCGGATTATGGCCAGTGAGTCGGTCAAGCAATGGCCTTCCACTTTCTTCTATCACACGGATATTCCTACTCCCAGCAAAGCTACTGCTTTGCTGGCTTTCGTCGACGGAGCCACCACACCCGGAGATTCCTGGGATGAGGTCACACCAGCTCTCAGTGACGATCTACTTCTTGCCATGAGGCAGATTGAGTATTTGATGAAACACAAGGGCCTGAGAGGGTCCGACTTAGTCCAATGCTGGGTGGCACGCCGGATCTAGCCTCTTCAACATCACGGAGATCGGTTGATGCACTCCATCACGTCCTCCAAGAATGATTCCCTCTGCATCAGCCCCAAGGCATACTCGACAAAAGATTACGTATGTCAAATTAAGTGGCTGATAAGGGAGCAGATTGAAAGGAAGATTCTGGATCTGTCACTGGACATGCATACGGCGGAAGATCCCGTGGTGCTGGTAAGCTTCAGCAGCAAATCGTATTATGTGCTCTTCTTTATATTATTTTGCAATACTGAGATACTTTTTCTTTTCAGCTTGCCGACCTCCCTAAGTCGAAGCTTGCTCCTATCGAGCGATAACCTCCTGAGTTTTCTCGTGATGAGGGAGAGTTGGTTCCACTATCGAATGTTGTTCCTCGGAAGCGTAAATCTTCGACAACAGCTATTCGCACAAAGGAGGTGCCCGTTGTGAAGAGGTAGCTTTCCTCACAAATTCTACCTTTGTACTTTGTTCTTAATTCTTTCCGAGATGTAATGTTCTTTGTCCTATTACCTTCTCAGAGCTAAACATCTCATCAAGGGCAAGGGGAAGGGAGTTACCTCGAAGACCCTATGCCAGTCAAAGTTGAACTTGGCTTCTCCTGCCGTAGCTCCTCCGACTCCTGTCCCTCAACCTTCTGCAGCGCCGGAGATTACTCCATCTCCAAACGCTACAGAAGATCCGGCTCAATCATCAGAGCCAGCGATCCTTGAGTCACAAACTGACGTCACCATGGGTGACTTAGGTCTTGATAAGGGTGAATCCTCTTCGGGTATTGATCCCTCGATAGAGGTCTTTGCCAACATTTCCAACTAATCCGGGACTTGCCAAACTTGGCCTTTCTCAAAAATCTGCAGAGGAAATCCAGCGGCTGGCCCGACAATGCTTAGAAAGCCGGACCATTACTACCGAGGAGGAGGCACCAGAAGCGCAGTATATCAAGTACTCCGAACTGATCGAGCAAGTTCGTCTTCACGACGAGAGACTAAGAGCCAGCGTGCTACCACCTCCACCAGTGACCCCGCTTACCCTCGCCGAGAAGGTTACAACTGAGGTGAACATGTTCTTGAGAAAGCTCACACATGAACAACATGTAAGTTGGAATTCCAACTCACATTTTTCCTTATGTCATTTTATATCATATCCTCTAGCCCCCAAGCATGATGTTGGATAGATAAATCCGGATTTATGCTTTATTAGGATGCCAAAGAATGAACTAGTGTAGCCCCCAAGGCTTGTGCTGATATTAGTAAAAAATATTACCCCGTGTCTTTAGTAGACTTCTGACTCTAGGTATTCTGACTTAAGAAAGTTAATTCATATAACCAGGAATTGTTGAAGAATATCTTTAACAAGCGGAGAGAGATCAAAGCTCTCTAGCTTGAAAATGCTCAATTGAAAGTTTCTAGGGATGAGGCTAAAGGTAAACATTCCAGTACTCAAACCTTGCTCTTTAGTTCATAGTCAAATTTTTATTCAACTATTGTTCCTTTGACTACAGCACTGGTAAAGCAGTCCTTTGCAATGATTGAAGAGGCCTTGAATCTGAAAACCCTGGTGGTGGAAAACAAGGACCTCTGCCAAGAGCTAGATAAGCTTAAGGCGGATCATGAGAAGAGCATTTCTCAAGTTGTCGAATCTGCCTCCATGGCCACCGAGGAGTGTGATCATAAGATTGCGCTCAAGGAAAAGAAAATCTCGGATCTCAATAATGAATTGTTCAGAGAGAAGGATATTACCGAAGCACTCCGAGCTGAACTCTAGAGTCTTCGGGAAGAGAAAATCAAAGTCGACGATGGCATCCTTGGTATGTTTCCATCTTTCTGACTTTTCTGCATCTTTCGACTCTTTCGATGTCAGATTTCTTTTTTTAACCATTTTGCATTACATGTGCAGGTCCTCTGAACTTACTAGACTCAGCCTCCGCCGAATCTCACACCAGCCGGCTTACAGAAGTCGGCGATCTGCTTCATGACTTTCGCCAATCCATTGAAGATATTGGCGAGGTTCTCATGATTCCGGATATGCACAACATGTCTGGTTTTGAGGTGCGAGACAAGGCTAAGGAGATGTCGCAGCTTTTCTAGGACTGGAACATGTCGTACGCGCGAACCGCAGCACAGAATGCTCTCACCATGGTTATGAGCCACCATGGAAACATGGAAATCTGGCAAGTAACCAGTGGGTGCTGGAAAGTGGATGAAGACGGCCAGGAGCAAGACATCAAAGCTATCATGGATTCCTGTGCCGGATATGGATGTCACGTAGCCGACTTAACTAGCTATGACACTCCTTTCTTCACCCGCATGGACACGCCACCTCCGCTTGCCAAAGAAACAGTAGAAGTTTTCGACGATGAACAAACCGCATCAGGTTTGAACATCTCGGAACGTTATCAAGGCGATGCTGATGTATCCAGCAAGCCGGCAGCTCCTACCTCTCCCCCTGCATCATAGAGTATCAGAAAAGAACAATGTGTTATTCTGAAAACAATTTGGGTCTGTAAATAAGTAGTATGATACTTTTGCCAGTGCTAAGATTCTATTATCTCTATTTAGCACTTTTGGTTTTAATGTGATGTTCCTGAAATGTTTGCATAAGCACTTGTGTTTTTTGTCTGCACTTATCGTTTATCTAGCTTTCTGCCTTGTCCCTTTCGTGAGCCAGCTAACCTTTAGCACGGAAACTTTACCGAGCAACGGATCTCAATTGCTAAACTAGTTTAAACTCAGAAACAAAGCCGACTTCCAGTACCAACAATTCACTACTCGGAAAATGCCCGCATCCGGCAATCCGACAAATAGCCAAAGCACAGACTATAAAATTTAAATTTATACCCGAGGGTAGCAATTTTAGAATCAGAAATCTAAACCAGAACAAACATGAGCATAAAGTACTTTCAAGTATTCTGGGATTTTCGACAGTGACATGATCATTCGGAAATAAGATGGTAAAAAACTTCTCAGAAAAATTTGAGGCAACCAATACTTCATTTCTTATTGAACATGTACACATATATGATTACAAAGAAAGAGAAACTAAGAATAAAAGGGACGTAGCTGAGCAATATTCCATGTTCTGTCTAATTCTTCCGAGTTTGTACTGCCTCCAGCACTCTTTCTTTTCTTAGTAGCAGGTCTTTCTTTGACTAGCCGCATATCAGTTAGGTAGTATGAACCATTGTGCAATACTCGACTAACTAAAAAAGGCACTTCCCATACTGGGGAAAGTTTGTGCTTTCTTTGTTGCACAAGCCGGAGAACCAAATCGCCCTTATTGAAAGACCGGTTTCTAACTCTCTGGTTGTGATACTTGCGTAACATCTGCTGATAGGCTGTTGATCTCATCTCAGCAACAATGCGAACTTCTTCGAGTAAGTCGAGATCATTTTGTCGAGAAATATCGGCATCCTGTATGATATACGCGGCAACTCAAGGAGAAGTATGAATCAAATCACTAAGAAGAACTGCTTCAGCACCATAGACCAAGAAGAAAGGTGTGTATCCGGTTGACCTGTTCGGAGTTGTTCGCAAGCTCCATATTACAGAAGGTAATTCCTCTGCCCAATCCCCATTTGCACGTCTCAGTGGTGCTTCAAGTCTTGGTTTTAGGCCTTGTAGGATTAAACCACTTGCTTTTTTGACTTGTCCATTAGCCTGCAGATTTGCGACTGACGCAATGTCAAGCCGGATATTTTGTTCATTGCTGAATTCGGCAAGCTCTCCCATAGAGAAGTTACTCCCGTTGTCCGTGATAAAGCTATGCGGATAACCATATCGGATTATAACATCCTCGACAAATCTTCTGGCTGTTGCTCCATCACAACTAGTGACGGGTTTAGCCTCATTCCATTTGGTGAATTTATCCACCATCACTAAGAGGTGAGTAAATCCACTTGGAGCCCATTTAAACAGTCCTACCATGTCAAGCCCCCAGACCGCAAAAGGCCATGTTATAGGTATTGTTCGCAACTGATCAGCCAGAACATGAGCTTGTTTGGCGTATTTTTGGTAGCCTTTGCACGTCTTGACCAGCCGTTCGGCATCTGCCTTGGCTATAAGCCAGAAAAAACCGTGTCGAAAAGGTTTTGCCACTAAAGATTTGGCTGTAGCATGGTGACCGCACTCGCCTTCGTGGATTTCTTGTAAGATTTCCAATCCTTCTTCCGGATATACACAACGCTGAAAGACCCCAGACGCACTCCGCTTATGGAGCTCACCACTAATTATAGTATAGGCTTTTGCTCGTCGGACGACCTGCCGGCTCAGAACCTCGTCTTCAGGTAATTTGCCATCTACCAATAATCAAGGTAGGGTTGAGTCCATATAGGAATTACTGCCAGAACTGCTACTAAAGGTGAGTCGGATTTGGTCGGATATTCCTCGTCTACTCCTTTTATAGAGGGAACTTTGAGGTGCTCTAAAAAAGCGCCATCCGGGACCTGTTTTTGTGTAGAGCCTATTCAAGATAATGCATCTGCTTCCTCATGTTCTGCTCAAGGGATGTGTTGAACCTCAAACCCTTCGAACAATTTAAATAGATCATCCACGACAGCTTTATATGTTGCCATCTTCTTATTTGCATTATAGATATCCGATACTTGCTGAGCAACAAGATCTGAATCTCCGTAACACATCAAACGTCGGATGCTAATATTGAAGGAAATATGTCCTAGAGGCAATCATAGAGATGATTGTATTTCATATGTATCCATGAGTTATTATAATGTTCCTTGAATATCCATATATCAGGCAACTTGTATTGATTGGCAACTTGTATTGAGGACACACGTGAATATTAGAATAGTGCATCGATTGGTTGATGACTATGTTTCGCAAGTCATAGACATGGAGATGTCAAACCAATGATGTGGACACATGTTATGAACATGGGGTCGGACTGACCCAACATGAGACTGGCAATAATACTTGCAGCTCTCTCTACACATCGTGTATGTTTTGTCCTTAGACCTTAGATTGTCGCATGTACTTGAGAGGTGGATCGACCTACTTTGGGTCTATCAAACACTACTCCGTAACTAGGTAGTTATAAAGGTAGCTTTCAGGTTTGTCCTGATACATGCTGCAAGGCATCGGTAAATCAAGATGGGATTTGCCCATCTCTACTTGAGAGAGATATCTTTGGGCCCCTCGAGTGATCGGATCCAGAAATGCATGGTCGTGCTACATATGGTTAAGAGTTAACCTAGTAAAGGGATTCCGAATCACAGTATCGAGAAAGAGAGGTCAGCTTGGAGCTAGACCAAATATCGTGAGGCAAAGGGAAAAACATGTACTCAACCTTGTGATGGTTCGTCCGAATGATCTTTATATGCGTTTAGGAGTTGGCACGTCTTGCTAGAGGCCGCTACCAACTATTGATGGATTAAGTGTACTCGTGTCATGTCTATACGTGTATGAACCTATAGGCTTACACACTTTAGGGGCTAGAAGCCTAATAAGGATTGGATCCGAATTAGACCAGGCTTAGGCTGCTAATGGGCTGCTAATGTAGAAGCCCACCAGGGATGCCTATATAAGAGAGAGTGGGGCGAGCTGAATAGGGTTGAGCATTCCACCCAGCCGCCACTCCTCTTCCGCCTGTGTTGCATGTAACTACCTCGGTAAATTACGCTCTTAGTTACATGTCTGGATGAGCGAAAATGGTTAAAATAGTACGGTGGGGCCAAGGGCCACTCACAGGTAGACCTTTCGGCCGTCCTAACCATTTCCAGAACATCGGGACAAGAACGAGCGGCGTAATCGGCAGGCGAAGGGATCAACTACATACACAAGTGAGTATGTATGCAATCCACATACAACAGTCCTCAGAGCCATTCCATCTAAAATAAATAGAAATATTGCAACGCCATACGGCAAGATCAAAATATCCTAGATAGAGATAATAATTTAGGATAGCTCCTCATACATCAAACATCAGAGTATCAGGCGGAAGCGGAAAACACGATCCGAGTACGGATAAGAAGCAAATCGGCATAAGATGCCACAGAAATAAACACATCCCGCCCACAGATCTCACGGATCCCCGTTCTCGAAATCTCTAAACCGAGTGATCGTTGCCAACATCATCCGTCTCCTCCACCCATTATCCATCTTGCGAATACACCTGTTCATCTGAATCAAACAATTTATCGCGTGAGACCCTAGGGGTACTCAGCAAGTCTTTATGCCACTAAAGGGGACACAACCTGGGGTGACGCAATTGCAGCAAAAGATAATAACTAACAATTCTATAGATACTCGCTAATCATCCGCCTAACCAATGATAGACGGATGTCTGTTAATTAAGAACAACAGTTATAACAGTATAATTAACAGATCCATCCTCCTTCTCGCTTACCAACCAGAAAGCGGACGAACAACCCCCCATCCGTTAGCAGTTTTATTAGCCATTCCATGAGTGTTGCACTATTTACTAGTCAGGTACTTAGTCAAATTAAAAGTGGTACTTTAGTTATACTTGTCTATGATCGAGAAACTGTGCTCCAAGTCGTCCATAACCGCATGAACCACTTTCGAGAAGATTTACCCTGCAGGGGTGCACAAATAGAAACACACACTCGATCAACCTCGGAAAAACCAAATCAAAACCCAACGAGGCATTCACGACAAAGCGATCACAGGATTCAGAAATGTTTTAGGGGGCCACCCCATTAAGCTACCCGCAACAAACTTGGCCGGCTCCGAGACGGACCCAAGGTTTGCGTCAATGGCTGTAAACGACTAGGAACCCAAAAGTGTGACTGGGCTTGTCGATACCGCGAAAACACTCCGCATCCAAAACAGTACACGTGCTCCTCGCACAATCTTAAATAAAGCAGTAAGCATGGCATAAGTACAGGATAGTAATAAAGCCCCAAACTACTTTGTGGCCCCAAGAAATAAGAATGAATCAAGCTCTGGCTCAGGGGGGTCCATAAGGCCTCCCGGATGTGGATAGTGCGGATAGTCAAGGAACAGGAATCAAGTACTCGGGGTCCTACGGGACACAAGTGAGCATGAAGAACCAAATAGCAGATATTGCTCAACGGTGCCACTTTCATTAGTTATCCCATTACTACTCAGGTTAAGTTGTTTAGGTACCTCGTTATCCATCAGACTCTCACATACCCTACACATGTTGTTCTCGACCGCATGGTTCAAACAACTCCGTAGTAATGGCTCATGGGATGGAGGAACAAGCTTCGTGGGTTTTAAAAGTAAAGGCTGCAAGACTTGGGATTCAATTTAATGCAATCGCTTGAATGATGCAAGAATAAGATAGAGGAAATAGGTACTATATGTATGCAAGCATGTGGTAGTGCTTCTTGCACAGCTCGATTGAAGCGAGAGTCGGATCTGGGTAGTGCTCCTGGGAGTCCTGATATATCCCCTGCTCAGCGTCTATTCGAAGAAGAACCAAACAATCAAGGGCCAACATAAATAAAGTGCACAAGCATATGTATTGAAATGCGACAAGCAAACAAGCATCCCATGATGAATGATGCACAATTGCATGGCAATAAAGTAGCATGGCATGGGTGAGGTGTGGGGTACAAGATTAAAGCATTTTATTGTGTTTTTATTCCGGTTTGCTCTCATAACACTTGCTGTATACTTATTATTTATATGATGCATGCTGCAATTCAGAACATGGAATGCATAGTTAGAACGGGCTCGTCGCGCTGATCGATTTAGACATATTATTTGTCAAATTTGGAGTTATAAAACTAAAGTTATTAATTAATTAAGAAAAGGGCATTTTATTGTGATTTTAATTAGCTCGAAAATTTAAAGTGTTCAAACAATATTTTGAATAGCATTTTTTAATTCCTCACATTTTTCTGATTCCAAAACATATATCATTTGTATTATTTGGATTTGTAATTTTAAAGTTATTTAAAACAGATTTGAATTTGTATATAAACATTTACTGAAAACATTTATTAAAACAGAGAAACCTCAAGACTTTTTACACTCAGACAGAGCTAGCCTCAGCCACAGACAGGTGGGGTCACTACTGACTGGTCAGATTCGGCGCGCAACACCTTTCCTTACTGCGAGCTTACCTAGCCTATGCGGTTGACAGGTGGGGCTGGCGCTCATGAGTCCTGGTCCACTTGCGGCTGCTTAGCATGCGACACGTCGCGGATCCGGGGATTGCGGGTTGAGGTGGTGGAACCCTGGGGTGTTTTCCGTAAGATAGCTAGGGATGCTGACCGGTGGACCCAGAGGTATCGCGGGTTAAGGGAAAATAAAAAGGGGGGTGATTTGACAAATGACCACAGGCCCCTGTAGATCTTCCTGAAAACCGCGGACAGGACGGTGCTCGACCACGATAGAGCACGGCGCGGGGGCTCGATCCCGCGACGCGGGGCGTCCGCGCTGAGGGTGGAAACCAGTGCGGTAGACGTGGGGATGGTGATGGTGGACAGGGCTTGGTGGCAGCGAGGCTTGGTATGCGAAACGCAGAGACGCCACAGAGGATGTTTGGTTTTTGGCCCGGCGAGGCCAGATGACGACGGCGAAGATGGGGGTGTCCAGGAGGAAGAGGGTCTTACCGTGGAGAGATCGGTGTGGTCGGATCGTGCGGGGAAGCGATGCAGCGAGGAGGACGCAGAGGCCGGGGAGCTAGGGTTTCGGAGGCGAGGGTGTCGGCGATGCAGCACAGGGTCTGGCTCCTCCTCGCTGGGGCATGCAGGGGCGACGTCGTGGAGGCCGGCCGCTTCCCCGACAACCCTAACAACCGCCCGCCGCCGAGGGTTTCGTGGAGGAAAAGGAGGAGACCGAAGGTGGTTCGCCGGGGTGGATATGGGGTAGCAGGGGAGGTAAGGAATGGCGTAGCGGCCAGGGGAGGGATGTTGGGACACGGCAGAGACGGGGTCGGTAGGGGGATAAGAAGGAGGGGGCGCAGGGAGATGCCGTGGGGGCGACGGTGGGTAAAGGTGGCTTCGGCCACCTTTTGCCTCGCTCTCACGTGCACGACGTGGGAGGCCAGGCAGAGGGGCTGCCGGTGGGGCTCGGCCGAGGGAGGGAAGGCCTGGCTCGGGCTGTGGGGCCAGCATGGCAGGGATCGAGGTAGAGAGAGAGAGGAAGAGGGTCGGGTGGAGCTAGGTTAGGAGGGAGTAGATGGCTAGGGTTGGGGATATCTTCGGCATGGGGAGAGAGGAGGGCTAGGAGGCCCTGCTGGTAACGTGAGAGAGGTGAGAGAGCAGCTAGGGAGATGGGGCTCGGCATGGGGAGGGTTTTGTAGTTACGGTTTAACTAGGTATGGTGATTAGGGTTAGGGAGGCGAGTGGAGAGAGGTGTTTAGGGTAGAGAATGGTATGGTGGTGACGGTTTTACTCATGCCCCAAGCAAGATCAAGCATGAAGGAGAGGAGGAGTAGGGTTTGATGGGGAGGGTTTTTCATGACCATGCATGGCATTACACTTGTGAGGGTGGCTTGATGGGAACATGGCAAGGATAAACCAACCGAGGTGGAAAGGATTGAGAGAGAAGAGAGAGCTCAAACGAGATAAACCACCCAAAATCCAAGTAAAAATCCAAAAGAATGGAATAGGGTGATGGTTGCATGGCCCATGCATGTGTGATAAATGCCATGTTTTATTCTTGTGAAAACAAAATAAATAAACATGGCTTTTATACATGTCCATTCCAAAATGATGGAGTAAGGCCAAGCTAAAAGAATAAAAGAATGTTCCATGTGGAGTCGATGGAGATGCTCATATTTGAATAAAAATGGGACATGCTAGTGTGTATGTGCCACTAGGTATTTAGTGAGCCCAAAAATATCCCAACATGAACATAAGTCCATAAAACCCATATGAAAGCTAGGAAAAAGGGGAACCACTCATAATGCATGCAAAGGTGGCTCCACATATTAATAATGTGAAAACAACATGATGCAAATGTGAGAGCATGTGGAAAAATAGAATTGGATCCATCCCAACACACATGAGCTAGAGGTAAAACCAAATAAAATGCAATGCTCACATATGGTGGAATGATAGAATGATGGGGTGGTGACAAGAAAGGTGGTGGAGTTAGAAAAAAGATATGCCCCCAACTCAACTTGGGCATGAAGCATTTATCAAGAACCAAATACAATTAATAATGCATATGGGATAGAACCAAATGACAAGGGTTTTATATGATGCTCAAATGCAAGGTGGCATGATGACATGAGCATGATATATTTATGATGCAACAATTATATGTAGGAAGTAGCCATATATTACTAAACCATGTCGCATTACATATGTTAGACAGATGGGATGCTACATTGCATGTGTAGACCTAGCAGTCTGGTGTGTGACAGCTTCCACTCCGAACGTGAGGATACCTCGGAGGTGCTGCATCTGTAGAAATTGGACGAGCCGCGCAAAGGGGAGCTGCTCATGGGACGAGGACGAGGAGGAGATGTAGAACATCTATAGTGTCGTGACGTGCTTCATCGAGTTCCGCACATGCGCTTCTAGCAGTAATCCCGTGATCTATGACAATAGTATTCCTGGTTGACGCGGTAGAAAATTTTGATTTTACGCTAGTGTAGCCTACCCGTTCCCCTACAGTGGTATTAGAGCCGATGCTATTCCGACGAAGGTTCGGGAAGTTTGCATATGGTGATATGTAGATTGATATGAATGATGTGATCGTTTGTATGGAAGTGGTTCTGGATTGATCTATGATCTTACTTTCCGTGATCATGATTCTAAGGTCATCGAACGACTTACCCCTACCGGTCGGTTTCCGCCATCGGGGTAGACAGTGACACATAAATCCTTTTGAATCACGCGAAGATCAATATGATTAGTCGAATCGGGAATTAGATCTGAATCGACGTACCGTGATCAAAGGAGTTTGGTCGAATCGAAACTATGGTCGATTTATGGTAAATTTGATTTGCTGATCAAAATCCTTAAAGAAAATTGTATAGATTTGATCTCTCATTTTTCACAAGAAAATTTTATAAATTTGGTACCGCGAGGGGTGCTGCCCCTTCGAACCCCGCAGGGGGAGACCCCCTAGACCCCCCTTAGTCGTAGCCCCTTTTGTATCATGTTTACGTTCATAGGTGCTACGATTTCACCTGATCTGGTAGAATGCGATTCTATGCACAACTTGTTTTTGCAGGATGTATGTGATCAGTATGGCCCAAAAATGTATGTGATGCATGTATGTATTTTTCATGACCTACGTGTCGTGAGTAGGGCAACACGGCTGGAGCCATATGTGTTGTCAATTATTGTAATGGCTTGCGTGCCAACTTGTGATGATCCCAATACCATGTAATTTTGATTACTAGCTGTTAGGAGTAATAGCTTGTATTAGTTCTTGGAGAACTCATCACTTGGAGGATGGCTCGCATGGAGCATAAAGATGGAGATCATCATGGTGGACAAGTTATATGGCGATGGAGATCACCATGAGAAATATGGGCCATACTGTATCACATCTATGTGAATGCTATTCTTATACGTTTTACCACTATGCATGCTTAGATGATAGAAGTAGAACGATCCGTCACAAAGTTTAAGTTAAACCATGCCCTCCCAACCAAACCTTGCACCATCCTATGCCTTGTACAATCGTTGGTGGGTCTATGAAATTAGGGTGCCGCGGTTTTCCTTGGCTGGATGGGTTTGTATTGGATACCTACACGCATAAGGGTTGGTGAGCTTAACAAGGTCATCTTAACAGTAAAGGACCTTGGGGCATAAAGGTTGGGCGCCTAGTTTTGACATAGAGATGTCACCCAACAACAAGAGTCATATGTTATACGATTAGCAAAGGTTGCTTACCGATTTACCTTGTCTTCTAGCAGTGATGCTAAAGCTCACTAGTCGACTTGTTAATTCAGGATCTTGAATCACTTAGTATCAATAGAGGGATGTTGATTTAAGTGGGAGTATATGCTATTAAATTGTTTAATATGTTTTACTCTTTCATGGTTACATGGCTTAGTATTTTGCATATTTTTTTGTTGTAGATCAATGGCACCGAACAATTCATCACCTTTTGCTTTGCGTTCGATTCTTGAAAAGGATAAACTAAATGGAACAAACTATTGATTGGGTCCAGAATCGAGAATTGTTCTCAGGGCTGAGAAAAAGGAAACTGTTCTGGATACCCCAAGCCCGGATGAACCTGCTGATAATGCAACTGCAGCCCTTAAGAATCCCTACAAGAAAGCATGTGATGAATCTCTTGAGGTTAGCTGCCTTATGCTTGCATGCATGGAACCTAATCTTCAAAAGCAGTTTGAGGATCAGGAAGCGTACGGTATGATCGTTGTGCTTAAGGACATGTTCCATACTCAGGCTAGGACTGAGAGGTACAATGTCGCTAAGTCCTTTATGGAATGCAAGCTGGTAGAGGGAGCAGCTGTAGGCCCCATGTGATCAAAATGGTTGGTTACAGCCAGACTTGCGCCCAAGCAAAAGGCTGGACCTGCAGGAGACACAGAGTGTTTCTTTTGTCATGAATATGGCCACTGGAAGAGAAACTGCAACAAGTACCAGGCTTCTTTGAAGAAGGGTGGAAGTAAGAGTACTTCCCACTCAGGTACGCTTGTTGTAAATGTTGTGGACATTTTTCTCGCAGATTCTTATGTTAACTCTTGGGTATTTGATACCGGATCGGTTGCTCATATTTGCAATTCAATGCAGGGGCTAATAAGAACTAGAGAAGTGCAGAAAGGCGAAGTGGATTTTCGCGTCGGAAATAAAGCAAGGGTTGCTGCATTGTTTGTCGGCGTCATGCAACTTCACCTTCCGTCAGGATTTATTATGGAGTTAAATAATTGTTATTACATTCCTAGTATGGGTCGAAACATTTTATCACCTTCATGTTTGATGAGGGATGGTTATTCATTCGCGAGTGCAAACAATGGTTGTGTAGTCTCTAAGAATGCTATGTTTATGGCTGATGCTCCCATTATGAATGGGTTATTTATTTTAAATCTTGATGATGCATCTGTTTACAATGTTAGTGGTAAAAGGCTTCGGCCTAATGATTTGAGTCCTACCTATTTATGGCATTGTCGTTTGGGGCATATAAGTGAAAAGCGCATGAAGAAGCTCCATGGTGATGGTCTTCTAACTTCGTTTGATTTCGAATCATACGAGACATGTCAAGCTTTTTTACTTGGAAAGATGACCAAGACGCCTTTTACGGGTTTTCTCGAGAGAGCGACAGACTTGTTGGAACTCATACATACTAATGTATGTGGACCAATGAGCACGACAGCCAGAGGAGGATATCACTACTTCATTACTTTCACTGATGATTTCAGTAGATATGGCTATGTCTACTTGATGAAGCATAAGTGTGAAACTTTTGAAAAGTTCAAAGAGTTTCAGAGTGAGGTAGAGAATCAACGTGGCAAGAAAATAAAGGCCTTGTGATCTAATCGTGGAGGTGAATATTTGAGTCATGAGTTTAGCAGTCATCTTATGAGTTGCGGAATTGTTGCACAGCTCACGCGGCCCGGAACGCCTCAAAGAAACGGGGTCTCTGAATGGCGTAATCGAACTTTGTTGGACATGGTTTGATCAATGATGAGCCAGTCGGATTTACCACTATCATTTTGGGGTTACGCGCTAGAAACATCAGCTTTCACACTAAACAGGGTACCATCTAAATCCGTAGTTAAGACACCATATGAGATGTGGACCGGAAAGAATCCTAGTTTGTCTTTTCTAAAGATTTGGGGTTGTGATGCATTTGTCAAGCGACTTCATTCGGACAAGCTAACACCCAAATCGGATAAGTGCATTTTTGTGGGATACCCAAGGGAAACCTCAGGGTATTACTTCTACAACCGAGAAGAGGGCAAAGTGTTTGTCACTCGTAGTGGTGTTTTCCTAGAGAAAGAGTTTCTCATAAAGGGAACGAGTGGAAGGTCGGTGCGACTTGAAGAAGTTCAAGATGAGCTAGTCGGGGATGCTTCTACGAATGATTCTATTGTAGCAGAACAAGTTGAGGAACCCATGGCAATAGAAGCACCACAACCACGAAGGTCGGCGAGGCTCCACGAAGCACGAGAGTTATTATTCTTAGACAATGATGAGCCTGCGACCTATGCAGAAGCGATGGTGGACCCAGACTTTGAGAAATGGCTGATTGCCATGAGATCCGAGATAGAGTCCATGGGAGACAATCAAGTTTGGAACTTGGTTGACCTGCCTGATGGTTTTAAAGCCATCGAGTGCAAGTGGATCTATAAGAAGAAGATTGATATGGATGGAAATGTTCACATCCATAAAGCTCGACTTGTTGCAAAAGGTTTTCGACAAGTTCAAGGAGTTGACTACGATGAGACTTTCTCGCCCGTAGCAATGCTTAAATCTATACAGATCATTCTAGCCATTGCTGCATATTTCGATTATGAGATATGGCAGATGGACGTCAAGACGGCTTTCTTAAATGGAATCCTTACTAAGGACGTGTATATGATGCAGCCCGAAGGTTTGGTCGATCCAAACAATGCTGGAAAGGTAAGCAAACTTCAAAGGACTATTTATGGGCTGAAGCAAGCATCTCGGAGTTGGAACATTCGATTTAATGAAGTTGTAAAGGAGTTTGGCTTCACCAAAAACGAACAAGAACCTTGTGTGTATAAGAAAGAAAATGGGAAATCACTTGTGTTTCTAATCTTATATGTGGATGACATATTATTGATTGGAAATGACATTCCTATGCTCGAGTCTGTTAAGACCTCATTGAAAAATATTTTTTCTATGAAGGACTTGGGAGAAACGGCATATATTCTGGGCATCAAGATCTATAGAGATAGATCAAGGAGGCTAATTGGATTAAGCCAGAGTACGTACATTGACAAAGTGTTGAAACGGTTCAGCATGGAAGAGGCTAAGAAGGGGTTCTTGCCCATGTCTCACGACATTAAACTTAGCAAGACTCGGTGTCCTTCGACCACTGATGAGCGAGAGCCAATGAGAAGGGTTCCATATGCTTCGGCTATTGGATCCATCATATATGCGATGACATGTACTCGCCTAGATGTTTCCTATGCTCTAAGTGTTACGAGTAGATACAGGCTGATCTAGGTGAGAGTCACTGGACAACGGTAAAGAATATCCTTAAGTACATGAGAAGGACTAAGGATATGTTCCTAGTTTATGGAGGTGAGGTTGAACTCAGTGTAAAGGGTTACATAGATGCGAGTTACCTTAACGACTCAGATGAGTCGAAATCGCAATCAGGTTATGTGTTTGTCATGAATGGTGGTTCTGTGAGCTGGAAAAGTTCCAAGCAAGATACAGTGGCCTCCTATTCAACATAAGCTGAATATATTGCTGCCTCGGAGGCTGCAAAGGAAGATGTTTGGATTAGGAATTTCCTGATCGCTCTTGGTGTGGTTCAGGGCTCGTCCAATCCCTTGGACGTTTATTGTGAAAACAATGGTGCTATTGCACAGGACAAGGAACCTAGACAGCACCTGAAGAACAAACATATTCGCATGCATTACCATCTGATTCGTGAGTTCATTGATGATGGTAGTGTCATGTTATGCAAAATACATACAGACTCAAATGTTGCTGATCCCTTGACTAAGCCACTCCCGCAGCCTGCGGATGAAGCGCACACAAGAGCAATAGGTATTAAATACTATCTAGATTGACTCTAGTGCAAGTGGGAGACTGAAGGAAATATGCCTAGAGGAAATCATAGAGATGATTTAATTTCATATGTATCCATGAGTTATTATAATGTTCCTTGAATATCCATATATCAGGCAACTTCTATTGATTGGCAATTATGTGAATAGTTTGTGAAACTCTTTACTTGTATGGTTATATAATAGTTGGCCCTAGTCAGAGTTCATGTGAGGACACACTTGAATATTAGACGAGTGCATTGATTGGTCGATGACTATGTTTCGCAAGTCATAGACATGGACATGTCAAACCAATGATGTGCACAAATGTTATGAACATGGGATTGGACTGACCCAACATGAGACTGGCAATAATACTTGCAGCTCTCTCTACACATCATGTACGTTTTGTCCTTAGACCTGAGATTGTCGCATGTACTTGAGATGTGGATCGACCTACCTTGGGGCTATCAAACACTACTCCGTAACAAGGTAGTTATAAAGGTAGCTTTTAGGTTTGTCCTGATACATGCTGCAAGGCATCAGTAAATCAAGATGAGATTTTCCCCTCTCTACTTGAGAGAGATATCTCTAGGCCCGTCGAGTGATCGGATCCAGAAATGCATGGCCGTGCTACATATGGTTAAGAGATAACCTAGTAAAGGGATTCCGAATCACAGTATCGAGAAAGAGAGGTCAGCTTGGAGCTAGACCAAATATCATGAGGCAAAGGGAAAAACATGTACTCAACCTTATGATGGTACGTCTGAATGATCTTTATATGCGTTTAGGAGTTGGCACGTCTTGCTAGAGGCCGCTACCAACTATTGACGGAGTAAGTGTACTCGTGTCATGTCTATACGTGTATAAACCTATAGGGTCACACACTTTAGGGGCTGGAAGCCTAATAAGGATTGGATCCGAATTAGACCAGGCTTAGGCTGCTAATGGGCTGCTAATGTAGAAGCCCACCACGGATGCCTATATAAGAGAGAGTGGGGCGAGCTGAATAGGGTTGAGCATTCCACCCAGCTGCCACTCCTCTTCCGCCTGTGTTGCACGTGCAGACCTAGCAGTCTGGCGTGTGACGGCTTCCACTCCGGACGTCTGGATACCTCGGAGGTGCTGCATCTGTAGCACTTGGACGAGCCGCGCAAAGGGGAGCTGCTCGTGGGACGAGGACGAGGAGGAGATGTAGAACATCTACAC
The DNA here is from genome assembly GCA_023614405.1 of Avena insularis. Classification (NCBI taxonomy): domain Eukaryota; kingdom Viridiplantae; phylum Streptophyta; class Magnoliopsida; order Poales; family Poaceae; genus Avena; species Avena insularis. Next base: position 271,978,151 of record CM042694.1, on the reverse strand, counting down.
TGCCGCGACGTGCTTCATCGAGTTCCGCACATGCGTGTCTAGCGGTAATCCCGTGATCTATGACAATAGCATTCCTGGTTGACGCGGTAGAAAATTTTGATTTTACGCTAGTGTAGCCTACCCGTTCCCCTACAAATATCCTTAGAAATTCAGATTCCATGCAGAAGTGCTTCATACTCGGCAATGTTATTTGTCGCTGTGAAGTGGATCTGCAACACATATAGAAGTTTATCTCCTTGGGGTAATTTGAGCACCAGGCCAGCCCCCGAGCCCCCTCGAGCCTTAGACCCATCAAAATATAGGGTCCAATATTTCGACTCAAGGAGGGTCATATTCTCCTTTGTCTCTGCCAATCAGCAACAAAGTTAGCAAGGATTTGGGATTTGATTGACGTTCGAGGTTTATACTCAATGTCGAAAGTTGAAAGCTCTATGCCCCATTTTGGGACGCGTCCTGTAGCCTCGCTGTTGTTGATTATATCTCTCATGGGAGTTGTGCTCACCACGGTAATTGGATGTTCCTGAAAATAGTGTCATAACTTACGAGATGCAGAAAAACACACAATAAGCTAGCTTTTGATAGTGTGGATACCGCTGCTTTGATTCAGTTAAGACCTCGCTGAGGTAGTACGTCGGATGTTGCACTAGGTGTTCCTGATTTTCCTCTGGTCTCTCCACTACCATAACGATACTGACGACCCTGTTTATCGCAGCGAGATAGAGCAACATCGGTTCCCTTTGTTCCAGTGTTGGGGATATACTTTCCAGGTATCCTCACAGTTCCTCACTGACCAGGGTGGCCCACTTTGTGTTAGAGCTTTGCTTCACGGGCGGCCTAGTCAGGGAGAAGAGACGGAGTCCAATCCGGCTACGGGAAGGCGCAGAAGACTTACCGACATAAGCCCATAGTGTTACTTGTAGTTCAAGATGTACTATGGACCAACTCTTAGTCGTAGCCGGATAGATCTCTCCTATAAACCCTAGGCCAAATATCTATATAAGTCGTCCTAGGGAGAGCCTTTAGGGCATAACCTACCTTGACAATAGTCTACAATCTTAACTCGCACAGGAGAAACCCTTGTAACCCATATTCCGACTTTGCCGTATTACTGTATTGCTAGCAGGAGTAGGATCCGTCCAAAGCCGGCGGATTCGAACCTGGGTAAACTTGTGTGCTCACCATCCCGGAACACCGTACGTCTCACACCCCTCTCTTCTGCAAGCCTCGAGGACCCCCTCATGGCGTACTTGTCATTAATCCGACGATACTTGGCGCCCACCACGGGGCAAGTGAGATTCAGATCTACGTTCCGATCGGAATCTGCAAGAATCAGAATCAGCGAGACTATCGCCGTTGGTCGCATCCTCTACGCTAGTGACATCCCTCTCATCGTTCTCGACGAGACCTAGATTCCGGTTAGGGAGGCCGTGACTACCTACACCATCATGTCTTTCGGTGAGATCAATGTTTACATCGGTTTTGCTGAACTTGTCCCACCCACCCCAGCAGTGATGATAGAGGCAGAAGAAATTTCTGGATCCCCTTTGTCCGCGGAGGCGGCAGAGTTCTGGATCTCAGAAAACTCTAATCCCACCCAACCCGCACCTATTGCAGAGATAGTGGAGAAAGCCGAACCTAAGGCAGATCTCGTAGTGCAAGTCGGATCTGGAGTGGATCTCCCTAGCGAGGTTGAATCCCAGATTGACCCACCTGCGGAGATCGAAATCCAGGAGGAGCAGGAAAACAACCTTGGTTCTGGCTCTGGTAATACAAGGACTGATAGACCTCTCCTAAGATACACGTTGAGGCGCATGATGATGCAAGACGCAAGCATGGACGATATTCTCGATACCATCAAGTGTTTCGAGGAAGCCGATCACGAGAGCCACAACTATCTTAGGAGGCATGCGTCACACTTCGTCGGATATGTTGGTTCCGGATCCGGCTCTACCGATGCTGAGGACAACATCGACTCAGTAATGGAGGCGATCGGAACAAACACCGACGTACCTGCATCCTCAGATGATTCAATGACGTCGGCGGATTTTCGAAAGTTCTCCGCGGAGTACGAAGAGGAGTACAACTCCAAAGCTGCAGAAGAACGAGAAACCATGGATGAAGGATCCGGGGGAAACTCTCCCAAAGTGCAGGATGACATGGATACCGGAGATAATCCTGAGGTCCAGATGTCTGAAAGTACCGATCAGCGCTTGACTCTGGGAAACAGACCCAAAGCCGTCTTTGCTACCGGCGGTGCCAAGAAGGCAAAGAAGAAGAACAAGAAGAATAAAACCTCATCGAAAGATCTTCCGGCAGAGGAGGTGATTGCCGAGGAATACGAGGAAGACTCGGATGGAGCGCTTATCCTAGACGAGCCCAAAGAAGAGTCGGTGGATGGACACATGATCACTGAAGGTGCGCGTAAACTCATCGATGCTGCATTAACCACACCTATCCCTACAACTGCAGAACTTATTGCTAAAGAACTGGATGAAAGGGCCCATGCCCTAGAAGCGCGTCGCCAAGTACTCCTGGATGAAGCCAAAAACATCGAGGAAGAAAAGAAACGTATGGAAACTATGGAGAAGTACATCTCTCGGCAGCACCAGAGGATCCGGAAACGTCACACGCTTGACGATCAGTTTCTGGAAGTTCACAAGGTTCTCTTTGAAGGAGACCCAGGGATGCCTCGACTTGATAGTAAGGGAGATCTGGTGTATCCAACACCGGTGCAAAACACTGTTGCAGCTCGAGATATCCTGTCGAACAATCCAGGCCCAGAACAGGTTCGATTAGGCATCAAGCTATTCACCAAGGGTCGGGAATAGCAAAGGGCCGCGAAATCCGGAAGCAGAAAACTAGTCTCCCAATCCGACCAATGTCGCACAGACCCGGCCTAGAATGACATAAGACCCCAACATGTTCTGGAACATCATTACCGTTCTAACCATCGGGAAGAAAACTACTCAAGAACTGTATCTTCAGGGAAGCATCATAGAACTGCACGAGACTGGCGCAACGTCGCTCCAGCGGCTGAGCAAGAGGCAATTGTTGCACTCTATCCGAAGAATCCTCCCCGACGAGAGTCGAACGATCGCAGGGAAGAAGACAAAAAGAAACTTCAGGAGGAGGTCCGTCAAAGGATGCCACCTCCTAGACCTACAAGCCATCCGACTGAGCCCCACCATGGTGGGAGTGATGGACGAATGAACGATGGACACCGTGCTGAGATAAGCCGGCAGGGGGCTCGTTGTAATGAAGATCCTCCTCGGAAACGGAATAATGATGCTCCGGACGGAGGCCGACGATCAGCCGAAAACAACCCCGCCGCTCCACCCTCTCCAACAAGCAACCATCACAATGGCTCCCAAGGAGACCAAGGAGGGCGTCGTGGTGGAGGAGGTGGAGGCAGAAGCCGAAGTCCGACTCCAAGGCACTGCACCCATAGCCATCATTCGGGACGATCTTTATCCCCAAATGACGCAAGGCACAGGATCAATTCCAACATAGAGGTGTGGCACTACGAAAATGATGATATATACGTGGGCCCAAAATGCTTCGGACCACGCATAAGAGCTACAAAATTCCCTGAAGGATTTTCTATCTCAAGACACATTCAAGCCCACGACGGTATAGCTCGGCCAGATACTTGGCTACAAGATTTTTTCTAGGCTTGCTGCATCACCAAAGGCGGAAACAGCCTAGTCGTGACCCGATATCTCCCACTCATGTTGCGGAAGACAGCACGATCATGGCTCAATGAACTTCCGGAGAACACCATCCACAACTGGTATGGCATGCAAAGCGCGTTCTTTCGGAATTTTGAAGGCACATATCGGAGGCCCTGTACGGTAGGAGACCTACAGCGTTGCACCCAGAAAGCCATAGAAACTTGCCGAGATTATCTCGGACGATGGATCAACACCAAGAACTCCTGTGAAGGAGTAAATGACCAAACTGCAATTGAAGCTTTCATTGCAGGACTTCCAATTGGTTTACTACGTCATCGCTTGAAGTGTGACAAGGTCACTGATTTGGGAGAGATGATAGAAACAGCGAGCAAGTATGCGGATGCTAATGACAATGCAAAGGGATTACTGAACACCCTAGTTGTACCACAGTCGGCAAAAGAACCAAAGCAACAAGCTCAGAAGCGCAAGAACACCTCGAAAGAAAAGCCCAACGCGGAAACTGCAGTGGTCACTACTACTTTCAGGTCTGGAGGACGAGGAGGGCATGACGGTGGCCGTGGACACGGTCGCAGGACATCGAGAGTCCAGGGTAGAGGATACCAACAACCTGGCAAAACCTACTCTTGGGCCGACATTGCCAATAACCCATGTGTGCATCACTTAGATGCCAATGGGGGCTCGTCCCACACAAACGCTGAGTATCGTTTCAATGACAACATCAAGAAATACGATACCGCTAGCTATAGAGCTAAGCGGAAGAAGGGAAATAAGAATCCCGAAAAAGATAAAGAGACCAAGGATGATTCTGACATGGAGGAAGTTGATGCTTCAAATCCCAAGCCAGAAGGGAAAAACAATTTCCCGACAAAGAAGGACACTTACGTCACCTTCCTCGGATCTCAACCAGCTAAGGTCAAGAAAGTAGTTCTACATGAGCTCAACGCAACAGTTCTGGTTGTCCCTCAATTTTTGGACTGGTCGGAAGTGGTAATCACCTTTGACCGCGTTGATCATCCGCCTAAGTTGCACAGGCGAGGAAAATACGCCTTAGTCGTCAATCCACTTATTGATGGCTATGGTTTCTCCAAGACTCTCATGGACGGCGGCATCAGCATCAACATTCTGTATGTCGAAATGCTATGCCGGATGAAGATTTCGGTGACCCAGCTGAACTACAGCTTTGTGATTTTTCACGGAGTTGTCCCAGGAAGACAAGAAAATTCCCTGGGAGAAATCACTTTGGATGTTACCTTTGGAACTCCAAAGAACTTTCGGACGGAAGCACTTTCCTTCGAAGTGGTCCCGTTCAAGAGCACATACCACGCTATATTCAGACGTTCGGCTTAATGGGCTTTTATGGCTCGTCCGTGTTACATTTACAATATGATGAAAATTCTAGGTCCCAACGGCGTGATCACCATCAGGGGAGACCCGAAGAAGGCGCGAGAGTGCGAGGACGAAAATGCCGCATTTGCTGAAGTTGTGCTGCACGGCCAGGAGTACCAGGAGATCAAGAAGAGCATAGATCCGTCCGAGATGCCCGCAACGAAGAAAGAGGTGACAAAGCCGAATCCGGAGTTCATGGCATCAGAAGAGAAGAAGAAGATGCCGTTGAAGGACGATGACCCCTCCAAGGTGACCTAGATAGGCGTAGGCCTAGATAGCGCATAGGAAAGCGCGCTCGTCAAGTTCCTCCAAGCAAATCAAGATATCTTCACATGACCGGAGTACCTACGGAACTTGCCGAGCACTCTTTAAATGTACACCCGAACGCTAAACCCGTCAAACAGCCCCTATGATGTTTTGGCGATGAAAATCGTAAGGCAATAGCTAAGGAAACTAGCATGACTCGAGTTAGCCGGATTCATAGAGGAGGTCATCCATACTGATTGGTCGGCCAATCCTATAATGGTCCCTAAAAAGGACACCACTGATTTAAGGATGTGTGTTGATGATATTGCCTTGAACAAGGCTTGTCCCAAAGATCCGTTCGCTCTGCCTAGGATTGATCAAGTTATTGATTCTACGACATGTTCGGAACTCCTCTGTTTTCTCGACGCATATTCCGGTTATCACCAAATTCATATGAAGGAATTAGATAAAATCAAAACTTCATTCATAACCCCTTTCGGAACCTTCTGTTTCGTTACGATGCCCTTTGGACTCAAGAACGTAGGAGCTACGTACCAGCGCACTATGCAACGTTGCCTCCATGACCAAATCAAACGCAATGTACACGCATATGTGGATGATATTGCTGTGATGTCTGATAACCCACAAGTATAGGGGATCGTGTGTAGCCTTTTTGATAAGTAAGAGTGTCAAACCCAACAAGGTGCTAAAGGTAGGATAAATGTTCTCTCAAGTTCTATCAACCACTGATACAACTCTAGCACACTAAATGTTTGCATTATCTAGGAAATAAAACTAGAGCAACAATACGAGTAATAGAGATAGCTTTGCATGATAATAAATAACAAGAAAGTAGAGCTAGCTGCTGCAGCAATAAACTACACTAAACTAAAAGAACCATGAGTGTGGAATAGTGGTGGCAATTGTGGTGGCTTTTTCCAAGTTTAAATAGCGAATAGATCGGGTTCATTGTCTTCGATGCAGTTTTCTATGTGGGAGAGGCTAAATATACATGCTCTTCACTACTTGAAATTACATGTACTATATGATTGGATTGTTAGCAAACATCCGTAAGTACTAACCAATCCATTAAGGTTTCCCTAACCATAGCCTTAAGTTTAATGGTCCTCTTACTCTCATACGTGCAACGCGTTCGGTTCAATCCTCGTGTTTCTGTCACTCCGGCAGAACTTCCCCTTCCTCTTACACATACTACAAACCCTATGATGTTTAATCCACGCGTGCAAAAATATAATGTACATCAAAGGACTCTAACATATCAACATACAACTCTAATGAACCAAAGACGTTCAACCATTCAATCTAAGAACAAAGAAACTACACAAACATGACATAGATCATAGGATTATAACTTATAGCATTAAACACCATGTTTACATAGGACGGTACAGAGGTGTGTGGGTGGATGAACCACTGCATACTAGGAGGATTAGGTGATGGAGATGGCAGTAAAGATGGTGAAGAAGGCGGCGGCAGCCCCGGAGGCAGCGTGGGGGCTCCTTCCCCGCTGCCGGTATCATGGGGGAGCACCTCCGCTTAGCTCGCTTCCTTCATGGCTTCTTGGGAGCCCTCCCCCATGGAGATGGGATCCATGGGGGAGGCAAAAATGTGACTTTGGTGGCTGCAAATTCCTGGGTGGAGATGCCTAGGCTAATTAGGTTTCCTCCCTTTATATACCTTTTCGGATTTCCGTCACCCCATCTTGGGCTGCAGTAAATCGGGTCTAAAAGGCCCGTCCAGACCCAGAATCAGCTAAATTTTATCTCCAAAACATTTGTAGTGAAATTTCCAACAACTCTGTAGTTTAAGAGTTTTCCGTTTGACGCTGACTTCGACCCGAAACGTGACCATCTTCAAAAAGAGTTCTGAGACAGATTTCTGGAAAAATCCCAATTTGACTCCAACAAGGTTTCCACTTGTATTCTTGGTAATTCCTACACATCAAAGTGTAAAACAAGAACATTGTGCACTTTTTCAACTATTAGTAGGTTAGTCCAAATAAATCATAAAATTTATATAAAAAGGAGTGTCAAAAGCATATTATTAGCATAAAACCATCAAAAATTATAGATACGTTATGGACGTATCAACATCCCCAAGCTTAGTTCCTGCTCGTCCTCGAGTAGGTAAACGATCAAAACAATAATTTTTTTGATGTGACATGCAGACAACACAATCTTGATCGTTATTATTGTAAAAGCATTGATAGCTGGGATTAAGGTACTCTAAACATGAATCATGAAAGATAGAGTTCTAACAATAAGACATAGCAACTATGTTGTAAAATGAAAAGGCACAAACAAAAGATTCATGAATAACAATGCATTGCAAGACGTTTGTTTGTTTCATATAAAGAAAGCATAATGAGAATGGTATTCATCTTGTCCCTAATAGAGTAGAAAAACATAAATGCATAGGACACCTTCAAAGTTCATAAGGGTGACTAGATACAAATAATTTAAGAACAAGCAATACCAAAGTTATGCATCAATCAACAAGTCTTGGGACAATGCACATTAAACTAAGAATGGCCACTATGCTCTCTTAATAGGTGCATAAAGATAGAAAATGGAGACTCAACATAAAAGTAAAAGGAAGTCCTTAGTAGAAGGAAGCAGGGATTCAAGTCTCATAAAGAGCTTCCAAAAATTATGGTACTTATTAGCTTTCAGCTCTCATTGCCCCTATCATAAGAATCTTTAGGTGATTAAGGTTAAAGTGACACAACTAAGAGGATATGGTTGACAAGTTATAAGTTGAAATCTCATGCCCCTTACTTACGAGTACTGAACCTCATGCTACTCAACTTCAGTCACAAGTAAGCTCTTGTCATTGTAAGTACATATGTATCATAGAGAACCGCCAAAGGGGTACCCCTTGCACATGATATAGGAGCTTTCCCATAATCAAAATGACAAGGCAAGTAGACAATGAGCATCTCATCGATCTTTTTATTTGCTATTTGCATAGGTTTTTCTTGAGGATGCTTCATAGAGTGCTCATTATGGTTATGTTGCAAGTTTCCACCATGATTAGGCATGGCTTAGGCTAGCGGCCCAGGCGTTTATCTAACACACATACAAACTCCATGATCTTACAAGTTCCCCTTTTATTTCACAACACCGGGATCCATAAGCAAAAGAATCATGATATCAATGGAATATAAGTGCAATGTTGAAAGCGTTCCCCATGATACATGGTTCTGCTAACTTCAACTTATAAACCACAAGCATATACGCAACAAAGATGGACACAATGGTTCAAGTTTATTAAGTGCAAGAAAATAAAGTGTACCATCAAGTTCGTGAGAGCTTTAATCACTAATTTTAACATAACAAGTTTAATTCGGAAGGTAGATAAAAGCATGAATATACTTGGAATAGAAAATGCTAATAGGTAGGTATGGTGGACACTTTGGCATAACTTGGTTTTATTTGGAGTTGGATGCATGAGTGGAACTGATACTTGGTTATGGAGGTTAGCAAAAGACTGGGAGCGACCAACAAAAAGAGCAATAATGGCCATAATCATGCAAAGTGACAAAACATCATTAATTAAAGCATAAAGTGATATTACAAGTCGAAAACTAAAGTATCATAAAGGCTATGGTGACTTGGGATAGTCATAACATGGTGTGAGCATGCGCCAAGTCAACCCAAATAAAGCATCAAAGGAGAGTACCACAATAGTATGCTTTAATATGCTAAAACAACACATGATTCTTTCAAGGCACATTAAGCAATCTCAATTGTTTATAACATGTCATGCTACAGGAAAATTCAATAAGCATAAAGCCAAAACAATATCAAGCATGACATGACAAAGCATAGGCCACCTAAAAAACGAGCTCCTTTTACCACTTAAGCATGAACTTTTCCTACTCTTTTCCAATCCAAACCACACTTATTGGAAAACTAATGTATGAAAGAGGGGGTCCAACCAATTTATTCAAGCAAACTAAGAAAACCAAGCAAACGAAAACAAAAACGAAGACGCTCCAAGAATAACACAACTGTGCATGAAATAATAAAAATGATGTATTTGGAAGAAACCTGGGATTTTTATTGATGAAGAAGGGGATGCCTTGGGCATCCCCAAGCTTTGACGCTTGTACCTCTTGAATATTTCTTGGGGTGACATGGGGTGGCATCCCCAAGCTTGAGCTTTAGTCCATTCGTCATCTCATTACATCATTCTCTCCATCCACCTGGAATTTTTCCTTCATACAAAAGTTCACACAATCTTTATTAGCAACATTAGTGCACTCAAGATAATAACTCTTTAGGTTTAGTTTCAACACCAATAAAACTTCCATTAAAACACAAGCTACTGTAGCACTTTCCTCAAAAAGCTCAATTCCCCAAAAGAACTCAAAAAGGAACCAACAATAAGCAAATGCAAATAATGACAGAAATCTATCAAAACAGACCACCAGGTAAAAACCAAATTTTTCGAAGACCTTCTGTTGCTCAAATCGAAAAGTGTTGAACTAACAAAAGTTATATAACAACCTGGGGCAGACGAAAAAAAATTCACGCCTCAAAATGACGTACATAGATTTTACAAGAATATTTATGGTGAAGCACATAAATCTGTTTTAGGACAGCAACTTTCGCAATCATTACTTCTCTCTCATTAGAGGTTACTCTTGGCACAAAAGCAAATAAAAAGGATAAGGAGCGGTTATTACAGAGGTAATAACTCTCATTAGTGCTTTTCTTTAACGCCTTTAAGTTAGGCATAGGATCAAGATTCAAGTATTTTCGAATGAATAAGCATTAAGATCAATACCATAAATATCTTTATTTTTCAAGGCTTCATGCATTCCTACAAGTTTTTAACTGAAAAGCTTCCATGGAAAGATTTGTTTTGGTTTCATAGGCATGAACACAAGTGTTCAAGGTCGACCCGCACTTAACCATTACTCATCTTTCCAATCACTTTCCTTTTTGAAAATGTTTTTAGGTAACAAGTACAACTTTTTTTTGTAATTCGCATTCCTTATCCATACTAAGATAGAGAACAACTTAAAACTGAAAGTAAAACCTACTTATAAATAAAGCAAACAAGTGTACACAAGAATATTCATCCACACGCTATTGCTCCCCGGCAACGGCGCCAGAAAAGGTCTTGATAACCGACAAGTATAGGGGATCGTGTGTAGCCTTTTCGATAAGTAAGAGTGTCGAACCCAACGAGGAGCTAAAGGTAGGATAAATGTTCTCTCAAGTTCTATCAACCACTAATACAACTCTACGCACACTAAACGTTTGCATTATCTAGGAAATAAAACTAGGGCAACAATACGAGTAATAGAGATAGCTTTGCATGATAATAAATAATAAGAAAGTAAAGCTACCTGCTGCAGCAATAAAATACACTAAACTAAAAGAACCATGAGTGTGTAATAGTGGTGGTAATTATGGTGGCTTTGTCCAAGTTTAAATAGCGAATAGATCGGGTTCATTATTTTCGATGCAGTTTTCTATGTAGGAGAGGCTAAATATACATGTGCTTCACTACTTGGAATTACATGTACTATATGATTGGATTGTTAGCAAACATCCGTAAGTACTAAACAATGCATTAAGGTTTCCCCAACCATAGCCTTAAGTTTAATGGTCCTCTTACTCCCATACGTGCAACGTTCCCGTTCGCGTCCTCAAGTTTCTGTCACTCCGGCAGAACTTCCCCCGTTCCTCTTACACATACTACAAACCCTATGATATTTAATCCATGCACGCACAAATATCATGGACACCAAAGGACTTTACCATATCAACATACAACTCTAATGAAGCAAAGACGTTCAACCATTCAATCTAAGAACAAAGAAACTACGCAAACATGACATAGATCATAGGATTATAACTTATAGCATCAAACACCATGTTTACATAGGATGGTATAGAGGTGTGTGGGTGGATGAACCACTGCATACTAGGGGGATTAGGTGATGGAGATGGCGGTGAAGATGGTGAAGAAGGCGGCAGCGCTGGCGGCGCCGCGGGGGACTCCTTCCCCGCTGACGGTATCATGGGGGAGCACCGCCCCTTAGCTTCCTTCCTTCATAGCTTCTTTGAAGCCCTCTCCCATGGAGATGGGATCCATGGGGGAGGAAAAAACGTGATTTTGGTGGCTGCAAATTCGTGGGTGGAGATGCCCTGGGCTAATTAGGTTTCCTCCCTTTATATAGCTTTTCGGATTCCTATCACCCCATCTTGGGCTGCGGTAAATCGGGCCTAAAAGGCCCGTCCAGACTCGGAATCAGCTAAATTTTATGTTCAGAACGTTTGTAGCGAAATTTCCATCAACTTTGTAGTTGAAGAGTTTTACACTTGACGCCGTCTTCGACCCGAAACGTGACCATCTTCAAAAAGAGTTCTGAGACAGATTTCTGGAAAAATCCCAATTTGACTCCAACAAGGTTTCCACTTGTATTCTTGGTAATTCCTACACATCATAGTGTAAAACAAGAACATTGTGCACTTTTGCAACTATTAGTAGGTTAGTTCAGATAAATCATAAACTTTATACAAAAAGGAGTGTCAAAAGCATATTATTAGCATAAAACCATCAAAAAATATAGATACGTTATGGACATATCAATGTCCAAAAAGAAGGAAACCCTGATTTCTGACTTGGAGGAAACATTCGCAAATCTACGAAAATACAACATAATGCTTAACCCGAAGAAGTTCGTCTTTGGAATCTCAGCCGGAAAATTGTTAGGTTTTATCGTGTCTCAAAGAGGCATAGAGGTAAACCGAGACAAAATCAAGGCTATACTCAATATTTCCTGGCCGACTCGCCTGAAGGACATACAAACACTAATTGGTTGCATTGCCTTAGTCAGTCGGTTTGTAAACCGGCTAGGTGAAAGAGCCGCACCACTATACAAGCTCCTGAAAAAGACCAAGAATTTTGTTTGGACCGACGAAGCTGAAGCTGCACTACAAGACCTGAAAGCAGTACTCTCATCTACTCCCATCCTTGCAGGACCGGAACCACAAGAACCGATGTTGCTCTATCTTGTTGTGATAAACAAAGTCCTCAGTATCGTCATGGTGGTGGAGAGACCGGAGGAAAACCAGGAACACTTGGTGCAGCGTTCGACTTACTATCTCAGCGAGGTCTTAACTAAATGAAAACAACAGTATCCGCATTATCAAAAGCTGGCTTACGGTGTGTTCTTCGCATCTCGTAAGTTACGACATTATTTTTAGGAACATCCAATTACCATGGTGAGCAGAGCTCCCATGAGAGATATATTCAATAATAGTGACTCCACAGGACGTGTCGCCAAATGGGGCATAGAGCTCTCAACTTTTGATATTGAGTACAAACTTCGTACAACAATCAAATCCCAAATCCTCGCTGACTTTGTCGCTGATTCGACAGAGACAACAGAGAGTATGACCCTGCCAGAGTTAGAACATTGGACCTTGCATTTTGACGGGTCTAAAGCGCTCGGGGGCTCGGGGGCTGGCGTGGTACTCAAGTCACCCCAAGGAGATAAACTTTTCTATGTATTACAGATACACTTCACGGCGACGAACAACATTGCCGAGTATGAAGCACTACTGCATGGAATCCAGATTGCTAAGGACATCGGCATCCGACGTTTAATGTGTTATGGAGATTCAGATCGTGTTGCTCAACAAGTGTCGGATATCTGTAAGGCAAACAAGCACATGGCGGCATATAGGGTTGTCGTGGATGAATTATCTAAATCATTTGAAGGGTTTGAAGTTCAACACATCCCTCGAACAGAAAATGAGGAAGCAGATGCACTATCTTGAATAAGCTCTGCCCGAAAAAACGTCCCGGATGGCGCTTTTCTAGAGCACCTCAAAGTTCCCTCTATAAAAGGAGTAGATGAGGAATATCCGACCAAATCCAACTCACCTTTAGTAGCAGTTCTGGCTGTGATTCCTAGCTGGACTCAACCCTACCTTGATTACTTGGTAGAAGGAAAATTACCTGAAGATGAAGTTCTGAACCGGCAAATCGTCCGACGAGCAAAAGCCTATACTATAATTAGTGGTGAGCTCTATAAGCGAAGTGTATCTGGGGTCTTTCAGCACTGTGTATCTTGGGAAGAAGGAGTGTAAATCTTACGAGAGATCCACGAAGGCGAGTGTGGTCACCATGCTGCAGCCAAATCTTTAGTGGAAAAATCTTTTCGACATGGTTTTTTCTGGCTTATAGCCAAGGAAGATGCCGAACTGCTGGTCAAGACGTGCAAGGGCTGCCAAAAGTACGCCAAACAAGCTCACGTTCCGGATGATCAGCTGCGAACAATACCTATAACACGGCCTTTCGCGGTCTGGGGGCTTGACATGGTAGGACCGTTTAAACGGGCTCCAAGTGCATTTACACAACTCTTAGTGATGGTGGATAAGTTGACCAAATGGATTGAGGCTAAACCCGTCACTAGTTGTGATGGAGCAACAACCGGCAGATTTGTTGAGGATGTTATAATTCGATACGGTTATCCGCATAGCACAATGGCAGTAACTTTTCTATGGGAGAGCTTGCCGAATTCTGCAATGAACAAAATATCCGGCTTGACATTGCATCAGTCGCACATCCACAAGCTAATGGACAAGTCGAAAGAGCAAATGGTTTAATCCTACAAGGCCTAAAACCAAGAATCGAAGCACCACTACGACGTGCTACGGGGGCTTGGGCTGGAGAATTACCCTCTGTAATATGGAGTTTACGAACAACTCCAAACAGGTCCACCGGATACACACCTTTCTTCTTGGTCTATGGCACATAAGTTGTTCTTCCTAGTGATTTTATTCACGCTTCTCCTAGAGTGGCCGCGTATATTGAAGAGGATGCTGAAATTTCTCGATAAAATGATCTCTACTTAGTCGAAGAAGTTTGCATCGTTGCTGAGATGAGATCAACAGCCTATCAGCAGAACTTACACAAGTATCATAGCAAGAGAGCCAGAAACCTGTCTTTCAATAAGGGCGATTTGATTCTCCGGCTTGTGCAACAAAGAAAGCACAAACTTTCCCCAATATGGGAAGGGCCATTTTTAGTTAGTCGAGTATTGCACAATGGTTCATACTACCTAACTGATATGCGGCCAGTCAAAGAAATACCTGCTACTAAGAAGAGAAATAGAGATGGAGGCAATACAAATCCGGACGAGTTAGACAGACCATGGAATATTGCTCAGCTACGTCCCTTTTATTCTTAGTTTATTTTTCTTTATAATCATATATGTTTACATGTTCAATGACAAATAAAAGTTTTGGTTCTCTCAAAATCTTTCTGAGAAATTTTTACCATCTTATTTCCGAATGATCATGTCGCAGTAGAAAATCACAGAATACTTGAAAGTACTTTATGCTCATGTTTGTTCTGGTTTACATTCCCGATTCTAAAATTGTTACCTTCAGTTATGTAACATCCCAAAACTTTGATCCAAGCTTATCAAGATCCAAATCATCAGATTTAGGGTTAACAAAAACTTTTCCAAATTAAAAATGAAAGCATTCATGTGTATGTGCATTTAAATTAGGATTTGATTTGAATTGCCATGGTTCTGTGATTCTTTGCTTGTAAAATGTTTCTTAGGTGATTTCAACATCATCTACATCATTCCCAAACTTTTCCCAAAGAAAATCAAATAAAAAACAATTAAAAAGGAGGAATGGTCATTTTGGTCATTTTAATCCACTACACTACTTTGAGTGTTCCTAGCACTCATTTCTCAACAGAAATAATTATAGATCTTTACACCCCTTGCTAGTACACATAATGAGGTACCAAGGCCCACATTTTGATCTGCTAAAAACATTCAAATACTTATTTTAAATGGCATGTGAAAATTGAATTCAATGCATATGCCCAGATCACCCCTATTTCAAAAACCATCAATTTGAGCTCCACTTTCAAAACCCTTGCAACCAGAGACTACCTAGTACTAGTGGAGAACACTCAAAAATTTTGAAACCAAAATTCAAACTTTGGTCTCTCGCGCCCATGCCTCTGTCCGCCATGCCGATCACCCCGGAGCATCGCACTCGCTAGAGCAGCATCGGCCTCGCCTAGCTCTAGCCTTGCGTGGCAGCACCCGCAGCAGGCCCAGCAACTGCCCAGACATCCTCGTTCGCCGCCTCGCGACCAGCAGCCCGGAGGAATCGCGTCGAACACCGCCGCCCGCGCTCAGTTCACCGCACGCCCCCGACCAGTAGAGCCCTCGCCTTGCTGTGCCTTTAAGCCCCAGAGGACCGCCGGGGGACATAGAATCCATCGCCGCCCTCGCCTATGCCGAGAGCGTCCCGCATCATCGTCACCGATGACCTCACCGGAGCCCGCTCTGCCCCCTCGTCGACCCTATATAAAGCAGCCACCCCAGCCTCTATTCTCCACACTCACTTACTCCCCACCTCTCTCTGAACCTTACCCACCTCTAGCCGACGCCGCTCGAGCTCTCCCTCGCCGGAATTGGAGCCGAAGCCGCCGCAGCAGGAGGAGAAGGGCGTCTGCGATTTAGGGCACCCCAAGCTCCACCACAACCGCGCCTCGACTTGCCGTCGTCTACCAGCCGTTTGCCTGCCTTACCGACCTTGCTGGAGCCCTGGTATGCCCCCAATCGACCCCCACCGCCACTTCTAGGTCAGACTCTCGCCGGAGTAATCTGCCGTCGACGATAACTCTCCACCGTTGGATCGTCTTTAGATCGTGTGGCCTAGGATGCTAGATACCGTTTCGGTGCTTTTGTGCCGCTGACAGGTGGAGCCCGCATGTCAGGCAGCCTGTTGCGTGTACTGTGCGTAGCTGGGCCGGCCCAGTTAGTTCCCGCGTGAGTTAGAAATTCAAATTTAGTTTTATCTATTTAGAGTTAATCTAGTTTCTGTCCACTAGTTGAAAAATCAATTTTAGGAGTTTGACAAATACAATTTGCATGAAACCAATTTTGCCTGAAAGGTATTGAAAAGATCTATCCAAGACCGTTGGATTTAATTCAATTAGAGTTACAGATCTCTCCTAGTAAAAATAATAAAATAGAAGCATTTGCACCTTGTAACATTTTTATAAAATCAACTAAGGTAGGTTTTGAGTTGATTCCAACTCTCAAAATTCACATTTCATCATACCTATCTGAATATGTCATAATATTAAGGTTTACATGTAGTGACCTTGGACTAGTACGAAAATAATGCTATATAGGCATTTGTAGTCACTTTAAATCATTAAATAATGAACTTAAACCAAAGTAATTATGATCCAACCCTTAAATCTCATTCCCACATGTTAGAATATGTGGTGATGACATGTGTCAACATGATCCCATATTTTAAGTGGTGAATATTAAATCTTAGTTAATTTTTCATTGAGTAGAAATTACTTTTCTAAAGTAAAAAGAATGAAACTAGTGAATTAAACTTGTGATGCTTGTGATGATAACAGATCATCAAATGTGTGTATTAGAATGCTAATTAGACTAGTTAAGTATTGTTTGGTGATTGTCTACTCCGTATGTATTTATAGACGATAGTACCGACCAAGTCTACGAGGATGAGGAGTTCTACCAAGAAGAAGAAGAAGAAAACTTCAACCACTACACCAACCAAGTCAAGCCACCCTTAACAGTGCAAGCTGTTGTAGCAAGCTAGAATTAAGTTATTTAACTCGATCCAAGATGCTATAGGCATGCTTGAGTCATATCACTTTGACTATTAGTTACCCCAAGTCTTATTTACAAGATTTACTTCCTTTACTTTACCCAAAGTTCTCTACTTTTTGAAGGTAGGATAAAGAGTATAAAACTTGACCTATTTAGAACCCTTTAGATGTCATTCTATGGCATGAGATTGAACCTATCACTTCCACCTTACTGAACACTCTTAACTTAGTAGTTTAGAGTAGATAAGAACTTGAGTCAGTTTAGATGGGAGCACTTGGTGAAAATGAATTATGAAAACGATGGAATGATGAGGCATTCTATTGAGATGTTTTGACCTGTGTTGAGAAACACAAATGGTTTATGATGATGAAAATGTTGAGGCATCAGCCTTAACCCTTTTATAAAACTGATGGTTGGATTCGGATGCGATACCATTCCAAATATACCGTACAACCACACTACCTGAATTGGGTAAGGCTTAGCTGGAAATTTATATGCATTAGTATTAGTTCCCTCGTGGGAGAGGTTTGAGCTGAGGCTACCTCTCATGATGTCCACCTATGCAGTGCCCAAGATGACTGATGGTCATGGTTGGGAGGCCATGCTCATAGGAGAGGTGCTTATACTAGGGTGTGTAAAGGGAAAGTTATGTTTGATTATCTGCATACTAAGTATGATGATTAAGGGTTATCCCTGACAGATTATCGAATCTTGTGGTGAAAGTGTACCACCTCTGTAGAGTGTCAAACTATTCGAATAGCCGCGTCGGCGGTTATGGACAGTTGGAATGGCCATACTGTTTCGTTGTCAGATGTTTTCCAAATAACTTGAAATGAATGATGAATCTTGACTTGACCACAACAGCGTTGTGTTTATGACAATAGCTTCCCAACTTAAGTGATTCTAGAACTTTATTTTATCTTTCTTTGCTTCATAACTCAGCTTAGGTTTCAAACTTAACTTTATAGTTAAACCTAGATTTAGCACTTTGACTTAGAACTATATTACTTGTTAGAGGTAGTTTGCGAGTACTTAAAGAGTACCCATGGCTTTTGTCCCTAGCTATTCTCATGGCCAGACTATGAAGGAGACTATCAAGATGATGGCCAGCAGAACGGCTATGATAACTAGGACTATCTACCTTCATCAGCATTGCATGTGCCCCTGAAGATGGACCCCACCGCTACGCATATCTTTTAATTCCGTTGCTTGTTGTATTAAGACTGGATCATGAGATCCTTATTTGTGTAAAACCTTATGTATGGTTTGTAATGGATGATGTACTGTGATATCCAATCCGTTATGTCTCTCAAAAATGGTAATCCTAGGATTGCGAGGTATGGCATAACGGGCATCTGGGATTAAAAATCCGGGTGTTGACAGGTTATTTGTCTGATTGCTAGATGCGAGCATTTTCCGAGTAATGAATTGTTGGTACTGGAGGCCGGCTTTGTTTCCGAGTTTAAACTGGTTTAGCAACTGAGCTCCGTTGCTCGGCAAAGTTTTCATGCTAAAAGTTGGCCGTCTCACGAAAGGGACAAGACGGAAAGCTAGATAAACGATAAGTGCAGACAAAAAACACAAGTGCTTATGCAAACATTGCAGGCACATAATATCAAAGACAAAAGTGCTGAATAGATAAATTAAAACTTAGCACTAGCAAAAGTATATCACTACTTATTTACAAACCCAAATTGTTTTTCAAAATAACATATTGTTCTTCTGATACTCTATAATGCAGGAGGAGAGGTAGGAGTTGCTGGCTCGCTGGATACATCGGCCTTGGCTTGATAACGTTCCAAGATGTTCAGATCCGATTTGGTTTGATCATCATCGGAAACTTCAGCTGTTTCTTCAGAAGGCGGAGGCGGCGTGTCCACATAGGTGAAGAAGGGAGTGTCGTAGCTGGTCAAATCAGCTACGTGGCACCCATATCTGGCACAGGAGTCCATGATGGCATTGATGTCTTGCTCATGTCCGTCTTCGTCCACCTTGCAGTACCCTCTGGTTACTTGCCAGATCTCCATGTTTCCATGGTGGCTCAAAACCATGGTGAGAGCGTTTTGCACTACGGTTCGCGCGTAGGACATGTTCCAATCATGAACAAGCTGCGGCATATCCTTGGCCTTGTCTCGCACCTCAAAAGCGGACATGTTATGCATATCCGGAACCTTGAGAACTTCGCCAATATCTTCGAGGGATTGGCGGAAGTCATGTAGCAAATCACCGACTTGGGTAAGCCGATGGGTGCGAGGTTCGTTAGAGGCTGAGTCCGTCAAGTTCAGAGGACCTGCGCATATAATGCAAAATGGTTAGTAGATGAAATCCAACATCAAAAGAGTCGAAGAATGCAGTCAAGTCAGAAAGATGGAAACATACCAAAGATGACATCGTCGACTTTGGTCTTCTCCTCGCGAAGGCTCTAGAGCTCATCCTGGAGTGCATCAGTGATATCCCTCTCTCTGAACAAGTCAGTGTTGACATCCGAGATTTTCTTATCCTAGGACGCAATCTTACGATCACGCTCATCGGTAGCCATAGAGGTGGATTTGAGAATTTGAGCAATGCTCTTCTCGTGATATGCCTTAAGCTTATCCAGCTCGTGGCGAAGTTCTTTCTTTTCCACCACCAAGGTCTTAAGATTGTCAGCCTCTTCGATCATAGCGTAGGACTATTTTACCAGTGTTGTAAGTCAAAAGAACAACATTTCAACAAAAATTCAACTATGAAAACACATACAAGGTTTGAGTTTCAGAAACTTTCAATTGTGCATTTTCAAGCCGGAGAGCTTTGATCTCCTTCCGCTTGTTGCAAACATTCTTCAACAAATCCTGGTTATAGGAATATACTTTCTATAAGTCAGAATACCCAAAGTCAGAAGTCTACTAAAGACTCGGGCAAATATTTATACTAATATACGCACGAGCCTTGGGGGCTACACTAGTTCATTCTTTGGCATCCTATTAAAGCATAAACCCAGATTGTCTATCCAACATCATTCATGGGGGCTAGAGGATATGATATAAAGTAACATAAAGAAAAATGTGAGTTGGAATTCCGACTTACATATTGTTCACGAGCGATCTTGTTCAAACTCGCATTCACTTTGGTGGTAACCTTCTCGGTGAGGGTTAAGGGGACAACTGGCGCAGCTGGAAGTTCGCCGGTCCTCAGCTTCTCGTCTCGAAGATAGACTTGTTCAAGAAGATCAGAGTTCTTGATGTCCTCTGCTTCTTGTGCTTCTTCTTCGGCAGAAATGGTCCAGCTTACAAGGCATTCCTTGGCCAACTGTTGGATCTCCTCCACAGATTTCCGAGATAAGCCAAATTTGGCGAGTCGCGGATTGCTCATGAGTTTATCGGTGAAAACTTCTGCCGAGGGATCATTACCCAAAGAGGGTTCACCCTTATCAAAACCTGAGTCACCCATGGTGACGTCAGCTTGCGACTCAAGGATCGCTGGCTCTGTTGAAGGAGCCAGATCTTCTGCAACGGTTGGAGATGGAGTAATCCCTGGCGCTGCAGAAGGCTGATGGGTAGGAGTCGGAGGATCCACGACAGGAGAAGCCAAAGTTAGCTTCGTTTGACGTAGGGGCTTAGAGGTAGCTCCCTTCCCCTTGCCCTTGATGAGCTGTTTAGCTCTGAGAAAGTAATATAACAAAGAACATTACATCTTGGAAGAAATCACAAATGAAGTACAAAGGCGGAAGTTGTGAGGAAAGTTATCTCTTCACAACGGGTATCTCCTTTGTGCCGATAGCCACTGTCAGAGCTTTATGCTTCCAAGGAACAACGTCCTGCAGTGGAACTAATCCCTCCTCCTGAGAAAACTCAGGAGGATATCCCTTGATAGGAGCTAATTCTGACTCGGGGAGGTCGGCAAGCTGAAAAGAAGATAGTATCTCAGTATTGTGAAATAACTTAAAGATGAGCACATAATAAAGGGTTGTTGCTAAAGCGTACCAGCACAACGGGATCTTCTGTTGTATGCATGTCCAGGGATACATCCAGAATCTTCTTCTCAATCTGCTCCCTTATCAGCCATTTGATTTGGCATATGTAATCTTTATCCGTGTAGGCTTTGGGGCTGATGCGGAGGGAGTATTTTTTCGATGACGTGATGGAATGCATTAGTGATCTCCGTGGTGTTGCAGAGGTTGAATCCGGTGTGATACCTAGCACTGGACCAAGTCGGACCCTCTCAGGCCCTTGTGCTTCATCAGATATTCGATCCGCCTCTTGGCGAGAATCAGATCGTCACTAAGAGCCGGAGCGACCTTGTCCCAAGATGCTCGAGGCATGGCGGCTCCATCAACGAAAGCCGTCAAAGCAGTGGCCTTGCCGGGAGCGGGAATATCCTTATGATAGAAAAAGGTAGTCGGCCATTGCTTGACCGACTCACTAGCTAAGATCCGAGGATAGACATGCTCTCGCCTAACCGAAAAACTAATGGTACCGATAATGTAAGGATTACCGGCGGTAATGGAATTTCTCCGGACATGAAAACAATACCAGAAAAGTGTAAGGCTCGGCCTAATGCCGAGATACCCCTCGCACAAAGAGGCTTACATACTCATCTCTAATATGGAGTTCGGGGGGAGATGGTGGAGATGAACACCATAATGACCTATCACCTCGGAGAAGAAATCCGAGGGAGGAAAAGAATGACCTCTGTCAAGGTGAGTGCTGAAGTGCACTCGCTCGGCATCGTGAGGGTTGGGGATGACCTCGTCGAGGCTGCTCCGCCAATCGCCGGCGCGGAGGAGCCCTTCTTCTCCTACGCCGCAAAGCTTGGCATCGTCGAGGATGCACGGGATCTAGACCCCGCGATTTCTCTCCCTCTCCGCCGCCGATGCCATCGCCGCTGCACCGGATGATGATGTGGAAGCCATTTTTCTGATGCGCCGGTGACCTTGGATGGGCGGCGCTGGGGATTTTTGGGGGCGAAGAAGCTCTATGTGCGCAGGAGGAGTAGAGGAGAAGGAAACGACGCTGGGAACAAGTGGAATAGATGAGGAAAAGAAATCCACACCACTTATATCCATCAGGCGTGTCAAGATTCATGTAAACGCTACGGTGAACGTGCCATGCATCGTGGAAAGGATGGGTAAACCTCCGCGCGATGATTACGCCGCCTCGATCTCCACGCACGCATTAAAGCAGGGCCTAGGTTCCACGAAAGGTGGACCCACCAACGGTCATGCTGACAGGAAATGTCTGTCAGTGACGTGACTTGACCATGACTAGTGTCAGACTACGTCATAGACTAAGTTCCGGCTTAGTTTGAATTTCAAGCTGGAAATCTGTATAAACGTACTCAATAGGTCCAACTCATCTTTTGAGACCCGGATCGTATCTTTTGTTTTGAAGTTTCAGGAACCCTTCAAGATTCTGCAAGCCGAAGATCAAGCTAGACGATGATAAATCCAACTTTGGATCTTGGAGACTTCTGGGGGCTGCTGTTGGGGATATACTTTCCGAGTATCCTCACAGTTCCTCACTGACCAGGGTGGCCTACTTTGGGTTAGAGCTTTGCTTCATGGGCAGCCCAGTTAGGGAGAAGAGACAGGGTCCAATCCGGCTACGGGAAGGCCCAGAAGACTTACCGACATAAGCCCATAGTGTTACTTGTAGTTCAAGATGTACTATGTAACCAACTCTTAGTCGTAGCCGGATAGATCTCTCCTGTAAACCCTAGGCCGGATATGTATATAAGCTGTCCTAGGGAGAGTCTTTAGGGCATAACCTACCTTGACAATAGTCTACAATCTCAACTTGCACAGGCGAAACCCTTATAACCCATATTCCGGCTCTACCGTATTACTGGATTGCTAGCAGGAGTAGGATCCGTCCAAAGCCGGCGGATTCGAACCTGGGTAAACTTGTGTGCTCACCGTCCCAGAACACCGTAGGTCTCACACCCCTCTCTTCTGCACGCCTCGAGGAACCCCTCATGGCGTACTTGTCATTAATCCGACGACATCCGGTGCTCCAAGGATGGGAGATAACGAGAGTACTTCTTTCAGGTCTTGTAGTCCAGTTTCAGCTTCATCGGTACAAACGATTTTTTTGTCTTTTTCAGGAGCTTGTAGAGTGGTGCGGCTCTTTCTCCAAGCCGGCTTACAAACCTACTGACTGCAGCAATGCAACCAGTTAGTCTTTGAACATCCTTCAGGTGAGTTGGCCTAGAAATATTGAGTATAGTCTTGATCTTGTCTCGGTTCACCTCTATGCCTCTTTGAGACACGATGAAACCTAACAATTTTCCGGCTGGGATTCCAAAGAAACATTTCTTCAGATTAAGCATTATGTTATATTTTTGTAGATTGGCGAACGTTTCCTCCAAGTCGGAAATTAATGTTTCCTTCTTTTTGGACATCACCGCAATGTCATCCACATATGCATGTACGTTGTGTCTGATTTGATCATGGAGCCAATGCTGCATAGTCCGCTGGTACGTAGCTCTTGCGTTCTTGAGCCCAAAAGGCATCGTAACAAAACAGAAGGTTCTGAAGGGGGTTATGAATGAAGTTTTGATTTTATCCGACTCCATCAGAATTTGGTGATAACCGGAATATGCGTCTTGAAATCAGAGGAGTTTCGAGCCTACCATAGAATTGATAACTTGATCAATTCTAGGCAGAGCAAACGGATCATTGGGACAATCCTTGTTCAAGGCAGTATAATCAACACACATCCTTAAATCAGTGGTGTCCTTTTTAGGGACCATTACAGGGTTGGCCAACCAATCAGTATGGATGACCTCTTCTATGAATCCGCCTAACTCGAGCCGGACTAGTTCCTTAGCTATGGCCTTATGCTTTACATCGCCAAAACATCGTTGGGACTATTTGACGGGTTTAGCATTCAGGTGTACATTTAGAGAGTGCTCGGCAAGTTCCCTAGGTACTCCGGTCATGTTAGATCGCTGCCATGCGAAGATGTCTTGATTTGCTTGGAGGAACTTGACGAGCGTGCTTTCCTATGCGCTATTTAGGCCTAAGCTTATCTGGGTTACCTTGGAGGGGTCATCATCCTTCAATGACGTCTTGTTCGTCTCTTTCGATGCCTTGAACTCCGGATTCAGCTTTGTCACCTCCTTCTTCGTTGCGTGCATCTCGGACAGATCTATGGTCTTCTTGATCTCCTAGTACTCTTGGGCGTGCATCACATCTTCAGCAAAGGCGGCATTTCCATTCTCGCAATCTCGCACTTTCTTCTGATCTCCCCTGATGGTGATCACGCCGTTGGGACCTAAAATTTTCATCATATTGTAAATGTAACATGGAAAATCTATAAAAGCCCAGTAAGCCGGACGTCCGAATATAGCGTGGTACGCGCTCTTGAACGGGACCACTTCGAAGGAAAGTGCCTCCGTCCGATAGTTCTTTGGAGTTCCAGAGGTAACATCCAAAGTGATCTCTCCCAGGGAATTTTCTTGTCTTCCTCGGACAACTCCATGAAAGATCACAGAGCTGTGATTCAGCTGGGTCTCCGAGATTCGCATCCGACGTAGCGTTTCAACATACAGAATATTGTTGCTGCTACCACCGTCCAGGAGAGTCTTGGAGAAACCATAGCCATAAATAAGTGGATTGACGACTAAGACGTATTTTCCTCGCTTGTGCAACTTAGGCAGGTGATCAGCACGGTCAAAGGTGATTGCATCTTCTGACCAGTCCAGGTACTGAGGGACAGCCGGGACTATTGCGTTGAGCTCATGCAGAATCTCAGTCGTAGTTGGATAGATCTCTCCTGTAAACCCTAGGCCGGATATCTATATAAGCCGTCCTAGGGTTTACAGGAGAGATATATCTGGCTACAACTGAGATTCGGTTACTGAGTACATCTGGAACTACAAGTAACACTATGGGCCTATGTCGGTAAGTCTCCTGGGCCTTCCCGTAGCCGGACTAGACTCCGTCTCTTCTCCCTGACTGGGCCGCCCGTGAAGCAAAGCTCTAACCCGAAGTAGGCCACCCTGGTCAGTAAGGCACAGTGAGGATACCCGAAAAGTATATCCCCAACAACTCCAGCATGTGTACAACCATGTCCAGGAACCCTAGAAGAATGCTAGGATTCAAGTACCGCATGCATTGATGATGTCACTCCAGCATGTGTACAACCATGTCTAGGAACCCTAGAAACATGATGGGATTCAACTACCACATGCATTGTAGCACCAGTTTGAAAGATGCTACATCACCATACACCAACTTGGATATGTGTTTGTGTATCAATCTGCATCATTGTGGTTTTGGAAAAGAACACATGAAATGATGCCACTCTGGCTTGTGTATAACCATGTCGAGGAACCCTAGCAGCATGCTGGGATTCAACTGCCACATGCATTGTAGCACCAGTTTGAAAGAAGATGCATCACCACATGCCCACTTGGATGTGTGTGTGTATCATTGTATATCATTGTGATTTTTGAAAAGAACCCATGCAATAATGGTCACTCTATCATGTGTACAACCATGTCCAGGAACCCTAGAAGCATGCTTGAATTCAACTTCCACATGCATTGTAACAACAGTTTGAAAGATCCTACATCACCGCACCCACTTGGGTGTATGTGTGTGTATCAATGTGCATCATTGTGGTTTTGGAAAAGAACACATGCCATAATGCCACTCCAGCATGTGTACAACCACGTCCAAGAACCCTAGCAGCAAGCTGGGATTCAACTGCCACATGCATTGTAGCACCAGTTTTAAAGACGCTGCATCAACACACACCCACTTGGGTGTCTGCGTGTGTGTGTGTGTGTCAATGTGCATCATTGTGGTTTTGGAAAAGAATACATGCAATGATGCTAGTCTAGCATGTGTACAACCATGTCTAGGAACCCTAGCAGCATTCTAGGATTCAACTGCCACATGCATTGTAGCACCAGTTTGAAAGATGCTTCATCACCACACACCCACTTGGATGTGTGTGTATATCAATGTGCATCATTGTGGTTTTCGAAAATAACACATGTGATGATGCCACTCCAGCATGTGTATAACCATGTCCAATAACCCTACAAGCATGCTAGGATTCAACTGCCACATGCATTGTAGCACTAGTTTGAAAGATGCTACATCACCACACACCCACTTGGATGTGTGTGTGTATCAATGTGCATCATTGTGGTTTTGGAAAAGAACACATGCAATTATGCCACTCCGGCATGTGTACAACCATGCCCGGGAACCCTAGAAGAATGCTAGGATTCAAGTGCCGCATGTATTGTGATGCCACTCTAGCATGTGTAAAACCTTGTCTAGGAACCCTAGGAGCATGGCGGGATTCAACTGCCACATGCATTGTAGCACCAGTTTGAAAGATGCTGCATCACCATACACCAACTTGGATACGTGTGTGTGTGTGTTTCAATCTGCATCATTGTGGTTTTGGAAAAGAACACATGCAATGATGCCACTCTAGCTTGTGTATAACCATGTCGAGGAACCCTAGTAGCATGTTGGGATTCAACTGCCACATGCATTGTAGCACAAGTTTGAAAGAAGATGCATCACCACATGTCCACTTGGATGTGTGTGTGTGTATCATTGTATATCATTGTGATTTTTCAAAAGAACCCATGCAATAATGGTCACTCTATCATGTGTACAACCATGTCCAGGAACCCTAGAAGCATGCTTGAATTCAACTTCCACATGCATTGTAACAACAGTTTGAAAGATCCTACATCACCGCACCCACTTGGGTGTATGTTTGTGTATCAATGTGCATCATTGTGGTTTTGGAAAAGAACACATGCCATAATGCCACTCCAGCATGTGTACAACCACGTCCAAGAACCCTAGCAGCAAGCTGGGATTCAACTGCCACATGCATTGTAGCACCAGTTTTAAAGACGCTGCATCAACACACACCCACTTGGGTGTCTGCGTGTGTGTGTGTGTCAATGTGCATCATTGTGGTTTTGGAAAAGAACACATGCAATGATGCTAGTCTAGCATGTGTACAACCATGTCTAGGAACCCTAGCAGCATTCTAGGATTCAACTGCCACATGCATTGTAGCACCAGTTTGAAAGATGCTTCATCACCACACACCCACTTGGATGTGTGTGTATATCAATGTGCATCATTGTGGTTTTCGAAAATAACACATGTGATGATGCCACTCCAGCATGTGTATAACCATGTCCAATAACCCTACAAGCATGCTAGGATTCAACTGCCACATGCATTGTAGCACTAGTTTGAAAGATGCTACATCACCACACACCCACTTGGATGTGTGTGTGTATCAATGTGCATCATTGTGGTTTTGGAAAAGAACACATGCAATTATGCCACTCCAGCATGTGTACAACCATGCCCGGGAACCCTAGAAGAATGCTAGGATTCAAGTGCCGCATGTATTGATGATGCCACTCTAGCATGTGTAAAACCTTGTCTAGGAACCCTAGGAGCATGGCGGGATTCAACTGCCACATGCATTGTAGCACAAGTTTGAAAGATGCTGCATCACCATACACCAACTTGGATACGTGTGTGTGTGTTTCAATCTGCATCATTGTGGTTTTGGAAAAGAACACATGCAATGATGCCACTCTAGCTTGTGTATAACCATGTCGAGGAACCCTAGTAGCATGTTGGGATTCAACTGCCACATGCATTGTAGCACCAGTTTGAAAGAAGATGCATCACCACACACCCACTTGGATGTGTGTGTGTATTAGTGTGCATCATTATGGTTTTTGAAAATAATGCATGCAATGATGCCACTTTAGCATATGTACAACCATGTCCAGGAACCCTAGAAGCATGTTGGGATTCAACTGCCACATGCATTGTAACACTAGTTTGAAAGATGCTACATCACCACACCCACTTGGGTGTATGTGTGTGTATCAATGTGCATCATTCTGGTTTTGGAAAAGAACACACGCAATAATGCCACTCCAGCATGTGTACAACCATGTCTAGGAACCCTAGCACCATGCTGGGATTCAACTACCACATGCATTGTAGCACCAGTTTGAAATATGCTGCATCAACACACACCCACTTGTGTGTGTGTGTATCAATATGCATCATTGTGGTTTTGGAAAAGAACACATGCAATGATGCTAGTCCAGCATGTATACAACCATGTCTAGGAACCCTAGCAGCATTCTAGGATTCAACTGGTACATGCATTGTAGCACCAGTTTGAAAGATGCTGCATCACCACACACCCACTTGGATGTGTGTGTATATCAATGTGCATCATTGTGGTTTTGGAAAAGAACACATTAAATTATGCCACTCTAGTATGTGTACAACCATGTACAGTAACCCTAAAAGCATGCTGGGTTTCAACTACCACATGCATTGTAACACTAGATTGAAAGATGATGCATCACCACACACCCACTTGGATGTGTGTGTGTGTATCAATGTGCATCATTGTGGTTTTGGAAAAGAACACATGCAATGATGCCACTCCAGCATGTGTACAACCATGTCCAGGAACATTAGCGGCATGCTGAGATTCAACTGCCACATGCATTGTCGCACCAGTTTGAAAGATGCTGCATCACAACACACCCACTTGGATTTGCGTGTGTATGTATATCAATGTGCATCATTATGGTTTTGGAAAAGAAGACAATCAATTATGCCACTCCAACAGGTTTACAACCATGTCCATTAACCCTAGCAGCATGCTGGATTCAACTACCACACGCATTGTAGCATCAGTTTGAAAGATACTGCATCACCACACACCCCCTTGTGTGTGTATCAATGTGGATCATTGTGGTTTTGGAAAAGAACACATGCAATGATGCCACTCCAGCATGTGTACAACCATGTCCAGGAACCCTAGAAGCATGCTGGGATTTAACTTCCACATGCATTGTAGCACCAATTTGAAAGATGTTGCATCACCTCACACCCACTTGTGTGTGTGTATCAATGTGCATCATTATGGTTTTGGAAAATAAAACATGCAATGATGCCAGTCCGAAATGTGTACAACCATGTCCAGGAACCCTAGTAGCATGCTAGGATTCAACTGCCACATGCATTGTAGCACCAGTTTCAAAGATGTTGCATCACCACACACCCACATGGATGTGTGTGTTTGTATATAAATGTGCATCATTGTGGTTTTTGAAAAGAACACATGCAATGATGCAACTCTAGCATGTGTACAACCATGTCTAGTAACCCTAGCAGCATGTTGGGATTCAACTACCACATCTATTGTAGCACCAGTTTGAAAGATGCCACATCACCACACACCCTCTTGGGTGTGTGTGTGTGCGTATCAATGTGCATCATTGTGGTTTTCGTTAAGAACACATGCAATGATTCCACTCCAGCATATGTACAACCATGTCCAGGAACCATACTAGAATGCTGGGATTCAACTGCCACATGGATTATAGCACCGGTTTAAAGGATGCATCATCACCAAACCCACTTGGATGTGTGTGTGTATCAATGTGCACCATTGTGGTTTTGGAAAAGAACACATGCAATGATGCCACTCCAGCATGTGTATTACCATGTCCAAGAACCCTAGCACAATGCTAGGATTCAACTGCCACATGCATTGTAGCACTGGTTTAAAAGATACAACATCACCAGACACCCACTTAGGTGGGTGGGTGTGTATCAATGTGCATAATTGTGGTTTTGGAAAAGAACACATGCAATGATGCCACTCCAGCATGTGTACAACCATGTCCAGGAACCCTAGCAGCATGCTGGGATTCAATTGCCACATGCATTGTAGCACCCGTTTGAAAGATACTGCATCACCACACACCCCCTTGGATGTGTGTGTCTGTGTGTCAATGTGCATCATTGTGGTTTTGGTAAAGAACACATGCTATGATGCCACTCTAGCATGTGTAAAACCATGTCCAAGAACCCTAGCAGCATGCTGGGATTCAACTACCACATGCATTGTGGCACCATGTGTGTGTATCAATGTGCATCATTGTGGTTTTTGAAAAGAACACATGCAATGATGCCACTCTAGCATGTGTACAACCATGTCTAGGAACCCTAGTAGCATGCTGGGATTCAACTGCAACATGCATTGTAGCACCAGTTTGAAAGATGATGCATCACCACACACCCACTTGGGTGTGTGTGTGTTTGTATCAATGTGCATCTTTGTGGTTTTTGAAAAAAACACATGCAATGATGCCACTCCAGCATGTGTACAACCATGTCCCGGAACCCTAGAAGCATGTCGGGATTCAACTGCCACATGCATTATAGCACAATGTGAATCATTGTGGTGGCCGTTAGATGGTAACATTTGCCCCCAATGGTGGCCGTTAGATAGACTCTTCTAGAAGGCACGCCCCAAGATAGCTTTTCTGCATCACGATGGTTACAAACCGTTGGATCGGGGTGCTTGGATGACTAGGATGGTTCTTCGTAAGACCGATCCGCGAGTAGGCTGTTTTGTGACATGATTGGCCATGCTTACTATCTTCTTGCTCTGGACAAACTGGCAATACCGCGTGCTCCCAGTTGCCAGTTTCCTATGTTCCGTGGTCCCACCTGCCAATGTCACGTCCCTTTACTTCTCTTCCACCCCCTCGAAGCCACTTTCCCCACTTCTTTTCCATCATGTCGTAGTTGCAAGCCGGTGGTACCTCCATCGATCTCTCCTGCAGCCACCCCAATCCCCCACCCCCTTTCACCATGGGTTAAAGGGGAGACGGTGAGGAAACGTGTCGTGACGACAACAATGATGATTTCGATGTGAGTCGAATCATCTCTAGCATCTATAGCCATTTATCAATTTTGAGCTAGATCTACTCTGATTACTCATGCACGTATGACTTGTTAGGCCAACCAGACGTTGTACAACTCCGACTATCACAGTTTAGCGGAGGAAGATAGTCCGCCGCTATGTGAACATGGATATGTGCCTACTAAATTTGTAGCGTTCGAAGGACGTAACACATGCAGGAAGTTTTTAGGGTGTCCAGGACATGGTGCAATGTTGCCACGCAGAAGTTGCAGTGTTGTCAAATGGGTAGATCCATAATGGCCCAAATCGATGCAGAAAGCGCTGGACAAACTATGGGATATGACTGTTGATTTGAAAGAAGCCGTAGTCAGATCACTTCTTGAGAGTGATGAGATCAAGTTATTTAACCATGGTAACATAACCAAGATTCACCGAGATCTCAGGAGGGTGCAAGACAAGGTTAGCAAAGTTGAGAAGGAGAGGGATGTGGAGTTGGCTGAAGGCTAAAGTAGAGCAAGAACTGACTCAAGCAAGGATTGAACTTCACCAGACCAAAGTCTCGTAGTTGTGACAAGTGAATGAGGATAAATGCAGAGAAACAATTGAAGTTGTACAAGGAAGATGGTAAAAGCACAACACAGACGATTCAATCCTTGCACTCGCAGGAAGATGCGCATCGGGCTAAGATTAGGAAGATCAAGGAGATGTGTGATAACTAGTTCTATTTATCTTGAGATCCGTACTTTTTTAATTGTAATAGTAGTACTTGTTGACCTAGCGGTCTGAACTAGTGGTCTCGGAGTCCTAGGAGAAAAAATTGGGTGTCTGTTATTCTGTCTTAGCCCTTCATTACTTCCTTTTGTCTGATGATGGTGGTATTCTAACTTTGCTGGTTTGTTTAAACTTAATCTATATGGATTTTGCCGCATGCAAATAGCATATCCACAATTTATAAAGTGGAAGCACGCACACCCTATTACTGGAGATCTGGAAGCTTCACCAGATTCATGGGAGGCAGGAGCGGGGAGGTGGTGAGATAGATGGGCTCAAGATTAGGAGTTGGTACGGATTTCCCCATTACCTAGGCATTATCGGTTGCCATTGTTGTTTATGTTGCCATGTCGTGGTCCAGCATCTAAAATAAGTTGCTGCTTCGTGGAGTGTAGTAGCTTAAATAATTTATTTATGTGCCACTTCGCAAAAAAAATTACATCGAATTTGGGGACCTCCTCCCCCTAAGAAATCGTGGTCCCGGTGCTGCGAGTTTTGAGACAATTAGTGACTCTGCTGTTTCCGAACCTCAAGTCACAGTACATTTTACTCCGAGAACGTGGGTAGATTGTTTCGCCTGACAAGTTTCATGCACATAGCTATAGAATTTAACCGAATTACATATGTAGGTTCAAGTTCAACATATTATTATGCATCTTCATTGCCAGCAGCCTTCTTCCCCTGCCTGGGTGCCAAGCCTTCATGACCACTAGTTCTTCATTTCCTGCCTTCTTCCTCTTCCTGGGTGCCAATTTACTTACCTTCACGTACTTTGCAATGTTGGGACAATTAGCACCATAATCCTGTCCAACATCATCACTCCATTCGTTTAGATTTTGTTCCGAAAACATGTTTCTAACCTTGTGGCGCTTCCTTCCAAAGAAGCAGGACACGGCTAACTACCTAATATCTACAGAGTAAATAGCAGGGCGACTTTTTCTTACCAGGAGCAAGGGTTCGAGTGACCACCATGTCCAAGAATAGCAGGGCGACTCCCAGTTGCACCAGCTTCCACATCCAATACATCACAATTCAGCATAAACATACAAGCCAAAGAAGACCTTTTCATCAACCCAATTAGCTGACCGTTTCACGTTAGAGGAACCATGATGTCTCGTTCATCCATGGAGCTGAACTTTGCAGTCTACTTCGGCCCTATTTCAGCATGTTTACATAGAGCAGCAACCATACTAGGGATAATGCAGATCTGCGCATGGGCTTCTTCCATCGTGAAACAATGTTCTCCATACCACTTTCTCTTCCTATTTGCTAATTTAGATTCGAAGCTGTAGAGGGCTACGTAACAAGTAAGGGTGGTCCCTGGAGATCCCACTTGATAGAAAATTGGGGACAAAATTTTTTATCACTATTGGGCTAGCAAACAATTCTAGGTTCAATAGAAAGCTAGCAGTTATAGTTGGCACGAATAGCAAAGAGATGAGTAGGTCACCCACATGTTGCTAGAACTTCTTCTTCCTTGGTAGTAGGATCTGCCATCCTCCCTGCCGCTCAGCTCGTCAGCGTCGGAGGCGGGCTAGAGCCTTGCAACAGCAGGCACGGCATGCGGCATTGGAGCTCGAGATCAACGAGTGGGTTCAACAACTTGGCAGAGGAAATTACCACATGTCCGAAGGGATCGTTCTGGTTGGAGGGTGGATTTCGCCACCGCCGGTGCTAAGGTTCATGCGAAAGGAGGGAGTGGATTTGTGAATTTGGTCAATGCACCAAGGCGCTTAGCTCGTCGTGTTTCCTACGTGGTTGCCGCGTTGGTGCTCGCGACACAGACATAATACTGACATGAGGGTCCCGACCGTCTACTTCATGGGGAAGTTCGATGAAGTGTTTGAATTTGGCAGGGGTGAGATGAGTTTTCCTCGAAATGGCCCCACTCGGTAGTTGGTAGCCCAAGTTTGCAAAATGCGGCAATTACAGGCAACTTGGGAACCTTTTTGCACTTTCCCAACAACTTTGGGGCCATAAACCGACAAGCCCAGGGATAGGGAAGGCCATCGGGGGAGAGGAGAGGTGGAGGACGGTGATGTGGGGTCAGCAACCGCCCATATAGGTAGGGGTAGCCCGTTGTGGTATTTATTTACCTAGATAGGCATGATATGGTCTCCCTCCCTCTCTTACTTCCCTCAAGAGTTAAAGGACAAGGGGAAGGGTTTGGTGCAGTGCATGCTTGACCAGTGGTGATCTATTGGTGATGTGGTGATCGATGGTGATTATTTGGGGAGAGTTCTGAGGGAGTAAAAACCCAATGTTGTTAAGTATCTAAGTTTTGCCAATTTTGATGCTTAGGAAACAGCTCTTGAGTTTTGATCTTGGAAAGGTAGGGCAATGATACAGGTAGATGGATAGGGTCAAGGTACACCTCCATGAATTATTTGGGATTTATTGGAGGAATTTTGGTCCATGTTAGATCAAGTATTCAAATAGTTCAGAATTGGTTTTTATAGTTTTATTTGATATTTTTGAGTTGGGAAAGATGGGTTTTTGGCTTGAGATGTTCCAAACTATGGATTCACACTTTGGAGAATTTTCCCAATATTTATTGTAGAATAAAAGTATTTCAAACATTTATTTTCTTATTTCTGCCATTTAAGAAAATAGGCAAAAAGAATTATTAAAACTCTTAAAAACTATTTATTTTTGAAGTGGGAAGATAGGGTATGATATATAGGCCTCAAATGTTCCTAAGGATGGAGATATGTTGTGGAGAAAACTAAACTTTGTCTTTATAGAAGGAGTTTTGAGATTTTGTTAGAAGAAAGGAATTTATTTGTTTTTGGGCCAAAACAATTATTGATAATATTTGATAAATTTTTATATTCAAGGTATATGATGTCCACATGTTGTAACTACCATTTTAAACCTTGGGTAATGACAACCCACCTTGATTTTGCTAGAAAACAAGGATAAGAGGATCTTGCGCATAATAAATTTTATACCATCAAAACCTTGTTGGATCTTGGAGATCAGAGCTCCCCTTGGGTCATGGGCTATATGGATGGATATATCAAGTTGAGTAGATCACTATGGTATAGAGGATTGAGCTCTCCAAGGATTGATGCCAAACTTTCAATAAAATAAGGGTGCCAAAACATATTATCAAATAGCCTTCTAAACCATGTGGGTTTTAGAAGCATAGAGCTCCAATTGAAACAAGTGAAGTAGGGATTGATAGAAATTTATGAGTAGAGAAGAATAATGCAAAGAGTTGGTCAAAATAACATAGTATGGAGATGTGATCTTCTACCAAAGTAGGATAGTTGATAAGATTTGCACAAAAGCTTATTTTCTTGCATATAAAACCATCGAGAACAAGCGGGTTAGAGGAGGATCTAGCCAAGGGAAAGAGTGGGCCATGGAAGTCTTTCATATGGTTTACAATATGATCAAGTGCATTTCCAAAAAGGAACAAGGGTTGCGAAAGAGGGAGTCCTAGAGATGTGTTATTGATAATAGTTTTCTAGACAACCATTTTGGCAGATTTAGGGTTTTTGACTACAATATATGAGGAGATGGTTTTTGAGAGGATTCAAGGTTCCAAATCATCATGAAGTGGATGATGTTGAAGTGTAGATTGAGTAGAATGGATCCTTGCTTAATATTGGTCTTCAGTGACTTAGAAGCTTCTAGAAAGGATTAACTCTACTTTTATTTGGTTAAGGGGATAGATGGTCACTCTAGTGGATAGAGATCAGATCATGCTTGGTTAACTTGCTGAGGGTTGATATTCTTGGATTGTCTAGAGGCTAGATTATGAGCTCCTAGGGTAGCTCATACTACTTCCTAAGAAAACAAGTCAAGGAGCAGATTAAGACAATTCATCTAAGCAAGCATACAAATCTTCTACTAAGGGTATCATCAAGCCTAGCTTCAGATAAGGATGGGTAGTTTGAAAGGTGTGAGTTTTGAAGAAGGTAAGGTCCTTGGTAACTCTACCAAGAATATAATTTAAAACCTTTATAAAAGGTTTTGGAAAACCTAGAGGTAAGAGTAGTTGAAGGTTCTGTCTTGAAAACAAAGGGAGATTATATCATATAGATCTCCATAGTTTTGTAAATAGAAACTAAGAAGATAGTTGTTGCTAGAAAGGCATCTTGGCTCAAGTTTTGAAATGCTAGAACATTTGATAATATGTAGAATAAGCCAAGATAGTTTTGTGACATAGCTTTTGTCAACTAAGGGTGATTTAATGAGTATATCATCTGCTACGCATTTAGATGCATAAGTACAAACAAACAACAAGCAAACACTGCATCACTAAATTAGAAAAGTTTTTGTTCCCCCTGATTTTTGCATTCTGGACAACTAATCAGGGTTGCTGAAAGTGGGATGTTACATGTGGTGTAATTGCATGGTACTATTGTCATAACATGTTTTGTGTTTTTTCAGGCTGCAAATAACACTCTGAATGCCAAACAAGGACCCTCTTCTCCAAATTTAGATTTTGTTTCACACAGCAGCAGTGACAATACCTATTAGTCATGTCACACCGCTTCGACTGAGCCTCTTATTCTAGCCAAAATATTATGTGAGGATGCCCTCCAAGATGCCCTTGATAGTGTTGAGCAAGAAGCAACTAAAATAGATTTAGTAATCACCATAGCACACAAAGACTTATATGAATTGAAAAACATGCAACCTTTAACACAGAACATACTTAATAATCTCATATGCAACTATCATGGGAAGCTAGTTATTACATGTCTTGTGCTGCAAGATTCATAGAGGCCTTTTCTATAACACTAGTTATGGTGTTTTTTCAGTTGTCTGGACTCTGATGCAACTTTTATGCTTCATTTTATTATTGTCAAGTTTACTGAGGATTGTAATAATCTACTATAATTCGCAGTTGTAAGTTGTTTGAGGATTGTTACAAACCGAGCATCCATTAAAATTACTCACATACATGAAAAAGCAGTGAAATTGTAAAAGGTACAAC
Organism: Avena insularis; assembly: GCA_023614405.1. Lineage (NCBI taxonomy): Eukaryota > Viridiplantae > Streptophyta > Magnoliopsida > Poales > Poaceae > Avena > Avena insularis. Next base: position 271,941,707 of record CM042694.1, on the reverse strand, counting down.
ACACGATCTTCTGGAAATAGGGAGAACATCCATTGTATTACACGGGCACCATTGAACTTTCATAATTCATAGACGTTCACTCAACAAAGTGAACACACAAAGAGATGACATGAAGAGAATACAACAGGAGCAGACCCACACAAGCCATCAATCTGACAGATAGCCATCATAGTAATCGTAGTAGGTGGTACCATACTCGCCAAAAGGTGGCACCATCTGCAACTCAGAATGCTCGACAATTCTACTCCGCCAGCAATCGATTGAATTGGGAAGAACATTTAGTCATCCATAAACCTCCTGATCCATACCCATGTACATACCTTGGCTCCTCTTCCCATGCAAGAGCCTCAAAGTTGTAAGATCTAATCTTGGATAGGTCCGCATAATATATGTTGACGGCCAGCATCGTGGGTACCCCAGCGATGTCGATGCAGATGCACCGATTGTTAGAAATGAAGAGAGAACAACTTCCGATGCCTCTGACCGGGTGAAGGACATGGTTTTTGGGATCAACCAGGTAAACAATCGGCATGTGACTGTAGACCAGTCCACTCACAACAAATAGCAACTCCTCGTCATACTCGACGAGGTAAAAACAATTCTCTAGGAACTGGCAGCCCATAATAGGGCCTGCAATGGTGGGATGCATCTCTAGGGTTCATGCGGAGCACTGCAGCTAGACATCTCCATGAGCAGCACCACACATAGTCGAGAGGACAGACCCGTATTTGTTTGCGATGAAAACATCACCAGTGTAAGAAGTGATGCTCTAGTGTTACACGAAGTCATACGGTGAGTACCACCCTTCACCAAAGACCGGGCAACTCCCTTCCTATGTTGCCTCATACGCCCACCGAATGGTGGTGTTCTAATGGTTTGATGTAAACACCATCAATGACAGGAACATTGTCACAGCAACAGAAGCCACCTGCTCGGTCAGTATCTCCGCCCTCAGACGCTTGATAGCACCCGAGAAGGGGTTGTACAACTAGGTCTTGTATGGATGCACCCTCTATCCAAGCACAAGGAGGCCGCCGGTTGTGCTACTGACATAAAAGTACCTTCTAGAGAGAGAGGAGAAACAAAGATTTAGTCAAGGTAAACAGACTAAGATTCAATCAAGGTAAACCATGGAGCAAAACCATGACCAATTATTAGATGAAGAAACATAACTTAAAAATAGATAGTATGGTGAATGAAAAAAAAGGATCGCATATATATAGATGAATATCAAGAAAGCACCTACGAATAACCTAGCTAATCTTCTTCTCAAGGTGGTGGCCAGTTCTCACATTCATCAATGTGATGGCGACATCGTCTACCGGATACTCCTCTGAGAATAATCTAGTTGGCTGGCAAAAATCTCTCCTCCGTGAAGCCACGTGAGGCATTGCAGACTACCCGAAAGGCGCGTAGTAGTCGAAGTCATCCGCGTTTCATCAAACTGGCACGTGCACGCGCATGCACATGCGCACTAATTATAGAACAACGAGCGTGCTCACTAGCGAATGACTCCTGCGAGGATGCGAATGTGTAGGATGATACTAGTACTAGTATTATCATAACCTTATTGTATTTAATTATCCCAAAATCTAAGGAAAAACTTGCACTCCCTGGTCGCTCAGAGCACACGCAAAACTAAGTTCCAGGACATTTTCCATTTTTTGCATGGCATTATCCCTTTTTTTGTTTTTTCTATTTTGATGTGTCATTGGATGCTAACCATGTGTCTGAATGGGGTGTATGCTCTATGGAGCTAAAAACCTCATGTTGTCTCAATAGCACAGTTCTTAATTATTTGTACAGTCTCAATTGCTAGGCCGGAGGGCAAAATCGGAAGTACCAAGATGTCCTACTAATGCTCCTAGGTTTGGTCAATTACTCCTCTAGTTGACCCAAAAATATGAACCACCATGTCCTATTAATGCTCCTGGCTGCTCATGTTGTTAAAATGGGAGTGCATGCATTTTCTTGCATGTTTTCAATAGTTGCGGTGGCCACATGCATTGGCTGGATTTTAGGATTACTACTTCATGCAATAACTAGCGATAAAGCGAATAGGTGAAGTTAATTCTCCAAACTAAGTATTTAGGGAATACTACGTATCTGGTTTTGCTCTCCGGCCTAGTAATCCTAAACACAAGGAGTACTCAAGTGTGGTTATGGATGATTAGTTGATGTGACTCTTCGCCATGAATTCCTAACCAGATAGCCATACGTTCTACCATCTTTTTTACTACTACTAGTAGTAGTACCTGGACGCTAGACAAATTTAAAATCTCAATCGAGCGGCAAAATCACACACCCCAACTTTGAAGCATTTCCCGCCTAACCGTTTCAAAAACTTTGATGAAAAATCTCCCACCAAGGGAGTACCAGTTTTGTATTATTATCGTATGGATGCTAGCCAAATTCAAAATCTCAATCGAGCGGCTAAACCACACACCGACTTTGAAGCATTTCCCGCCATTCTGTTTCAAAACCTTTGAGGCCAAATCTCCCACCGGGAGAGTACCATTTTTGTGTTATTATCAGATGGACGCTAGCTAGATTCAAAATCTCAATCGAGTGGCTAAACCACACACAAACTTTGAAGCATTTCCCGCCACTCTATTTCAAAAACTTTGAGGCAAAATCTCCCACCGGGGAGTACCATTTTTCTATTATTATTAGATGGACGGTCGCCAAATTCAAAATCTCAATCTAGTGGCAAAATCACACACCGACCTTGAAGCATTTCGCGCCCCTCCGTTTCAAAAACTTTTGCCTTCAAAATTCCCATTCAACTCATTGTTCAGACGCCCTATGGGCAAGCTAAAGTCGGTAGCTTGGGGGCACGATCGTAATTATTTTTCGGCTCACCTCCTTAGTCCCGATTCGCCCAAAAATCCTAGGGTCCTCTCCTGGGCCCTCACCTCCACGACCACCACTCGCACCGGTCGGTTGAAATTCCACAGTGGCCGGAGCTGCTTGAGATGCGGTCTCGTGCACCACCACGGAACAACTTCACTGATGCTCACCCACCGGATCTAGTTCACCGGTTCTCTCTGCGACTGCACCAGAGATGCGGTGTTGGTCACCATGCCGATGTCATCATCGACCGCCCAAGCTTTGCTTCTCGTCCATCGAAAGCTACCCAACCATACTGGATCCGCTTCACGAGTGTCCACCAGACGTGATCTAGTTCAAGGAGTTCCATGTCCACCACTCTAGACTAGCTTCACGTCCGTTGCCATTCATTACACCGGATCTGCCTCAGCGACGCTCCCGTCTAGTATGCTCAAGATGAAATTGACCGCCCAAGATCTGCTTCCCGACGTCAACAGCCATTGCAATCGTAGCACCCTCGGTGACCTGTACGTCATGCGCACAGTACCGATGATGCTTAGATGCTTCTCCGACCAAGGTAACCAAATCTCCAGCCTGTTTTTTGTCAGCAGTATAGCAGGTTCAAGCCTGTCACAGTGACCTGCATTTTTGTAACCATGCTAGTACATACAAGTCACTGGGCATGTTGTTCTTCGTGCTAGAACATACAAGTTCATTAGACATGTTGGTTTGCATTCGCTGCACTACAAATTTCAAGTCATGAACATGCTTGTTATTTTTTCATGCACATGTTATTAGCTACTCCGTACAATAGTAAGTGCCTGCTATTGTGTAGTTCCTGCAAAATGTAGAATAAGTGGAAAATATTAGTGTGGATTCTCTACTCCATAGTTACTAAATCTATCTGGTTCGTCCTGAGCTAAGTTCCTGCTATTATTTCCTCCTTGGCATCGTTCTTCTATCTTGTAGTACCCATTTAAACTCTTCGTACTAATTTGATTATAATTTTTTTATTGTCATCTGGTTCTTCAAAAGCTACAACACTAACTATTTTATTTTTCTTTCATAGAGCTCAAATTGGAACAATGAAAAAGTTGGTTTGCATAGCCTATTCTACGGGTTGACAAGCGACGCTATTATTTCCTTACCTGGTGCTGGTTCATCCTAAGCAACGGCATAACTGTCCTCTACTATGTAGTTCACTCATGGTTTGCATTCCTTCTCTAGAAGTTTTCTTATGATGCCATTATAATTTCTATCTAGTTGATTCTTAGCTATGACATTAACTGCATGCCATTGTGTAGCTCACCGCAAATTCTGTGTCACCCAATGTCTCTTGCATTCTACGAGATACCACTGCTTCCATATATATTTGCTGAAATGACCTGGCTAGATTATATATATTCTCCTTTCATTATAGGCACACTTGTCTAATGATTGTTTGACATGTTCTACAGGTTCACTAGTGACGCCATTATATCTCGTGTCTGGTTCTGGTTCATCCTAAGCAATGACATATATCACTATCATCTATTATATATAGTTTATTCGTGGTTTGCATTCCTGCTCTACAAGTTCTTGTATGATGTGATTATAATTTATATTTGGTTCATTCTTAGCTAGAATAGTAACTGCATGCCATTATGTAGCTCAACGCAAATTCGGAGTCACCCAACGTCTCTTGCATTCTAGGGTATACAACTACTTCCTTGAAATGACCTACCTAATTTATATTTGCTGAAATTCTAAGACACACACACACATTTTTTGATTGCTCATTTCACGGTAGGCACACTTGTTTAATATGTGCTTGCTTGTCATCTTTGTTTGACGTGTTGGTTAATAATTGAACCATTGACCAGTTGTAAACTCTAGTTCACATCTCTTGTCGTATTAGTCAATTGAGTAGTTTGTCTTGTTTGATATATTAACTCGTTATTACTTAGTTTCAGACTACAATTATTGCTATCACCACCAAAGAGGGGGCTGCAAGATCATGTCTCCTCCAATGTATCTGTCACACTCAAAGGGAGATGCAGGTGAGAGATTGAGATAGAAAATTGAGGACTCTGGTATCAACTCAGTTATCAACAAAAATGCCAAATTTTCTTTCCCTTGAGTTGATAATATGTAATATTTTTAAGAAGTTTGGAGCTGACATAATAAGTAGATAACTCGCATAGGATATGTAGGCATTTAGTTGACGCCGTCCACACATGGTGGTAGGCGGTAGCATAACTGCGCCGACCAGGTCGATTAGGGAACAATATCGGGCTTTGTTATTGGCCCGGCTTGTACTGGGCCAACCATGAACAGTAAAAGATGCTCGCTAATTATACACCTTTTATTATATTGGCTTGGGCTTCAGAAAGGCCAAAACTATAGAAGTCCGTAAACCTAATGGGCCTACCCACATGTGGCAAGTAGTAACAGTAACATGTCATAACAGTAACATGCCATAACAGTAATAGGGCAGAACACTAACATGCTAGAACAACAACATGCCAGCATAATAACGGACCAGAACAGTAACATGCCAGAACAATAACAGACCACAACAGTAACATGCCAGAACAGTGGCAGGCCAAAACAATAGCAGGACAGAATAGTAAAGGACAACAAGAGTAATGGGCCAAAATAGTAAAGGGACAGAATAGTAATGAGCTAAAACAATAATAGACCAAAAAAATGTACCAGACAAAATAGTACCAGGTAAAAAGTTACTAGGCTAGAATACTAACAGAACGCATGTGGGCCTGAATAGTTGATGGATAAACAGTAAAAGGACATAATAGTAACATACCTTCTCAAAGATGGGCCGTTGGTAGGCAGCCCACGACGAGCTGTGAGAATAGTGACAGGCTGACTGTAGGCCTTAACAGTATCATAACGACTTGATGCAGGCTGCAAACGGGATGCACAATATTCGACCAATATTGTGCAAAACTTTGCGGGCTACGGCTGGCTACACTAATGGGCCCAATTTAAACAGTGCAGGACAAAACAGTAAGGGGCCATAATCTTATTGGGCTCTCCTCATGGGTCGGCCCACTTAATAATTAGCAGGCCTTGGCTGGGCCAGGCTTCTACAATGGTTTTTGTGACCATTAACGGCAGTAACTAGGCATTAATAGCGTTTGCCACATGGCGGGTTGCATGACATAAGTTTTCAAAGCGACTGGCGAACAGATCTATGATGGAACAAGTTTTCGTGGCTAAAGGGTGTGATCAGCCACGGTCGAAAAAAACCCATGGTATAATCTTTTGTTATGGGGCTTTTACCACAAAGGCCATCTGTCGTAGAAGACTTTTTACCACGAAAAACGGGCCTTCAACCATGAAAATTGTCTGTTGTAAAAGCCAACTTTCCTTGTAGTGGGTGTCACCTTCTTCCCCATGTGCCAGCGGGGAGGCAAGCCGTTACATCTCTCCCCAACTATAAAAAAGGGTGAGGGGTGATGGACTCGGGATCAATTGCGGCATCAAAACCCTCCACACTTTTCAAACTTCATTAGCACGAGCTTGCTAGGGATGTCGTCTGGGTTCGCTGATAGATGCCGCCGCCACTTCAGCGACATCCCTCCTTCTCCTAGAATGATATGGCTACTCTGTTGTCAGAAGCTCCCAAGCGTAGGTTCCGTCATGGTCACTATTCCCACCGCAGATCGGTGTAGGTCATGGAAGATCTTGCACCCTTCCCGCTGGGGGGGTGAGACCATGGATGGGATCGGGGACATGGCGAGCCATAGGATCAGGTCTTGCCTGATCCTAGGTGAGAGCACGGTTAAGCCATGGAGAACGCTGCGCTCGCAGTTCTTTGAGGCATCGAGATCCATTCATATCCCCCTCCCAATCACAGGAGGATTTAATGGATGACCTTGTCATCTTTAAGTTCCTCGTTATCCTGCGACTGGGCTTCGAGCGATGATTGAAGCTGCCGAATTTGCTAGTTGACGAGATGAATGGCCGACTCCTAGGTGAGATGGAGCTGTGCAAATCGAGCAGCGGACAACCCATCTGGGACTTGGAGATGTTGGTTGACAAAGATGGTCGGACTTTGCCGTGTGGTATGATCTATAGGTCGGCCATATCCTAAAGTTCTGATACCGTGGGAATAGCCAGCTCATGTTGAAGATCTTTGACGACACCATGTGTTGTCGGTTCTACTACCCCCTACCATCTAGTGATGGTGGCTCCGAGGGTTGCTCGCCTCAGGTCGGTGGCGTGTGCGAGTTGGCGGCCAACGCAGCTGTGTGTGGAGCTAAGTGGAGGAGGTCTTCGCCTCTTTCCCTTACGCCCACAACTTTCCATGCGCTTCCCAATGTTGGCTTATTCCCTGGACTCGTCCTGCATTTAGCATTATTGAATGTTATGCCGATGAGCCTTTAATATGATATTTTACCTTTCTTGCATGCTTGTCTTTGTGGTGTGTTTTGCCTAGTCCTCTATTATGTGCTTGTCAGGGTACAATGTGCTGGTCCTTCCTCAAATTGCTCGCCGACTGGACTCTGCCTTTTCCTTGGTCAAGCATCGTTCTTGTTCATCGTTGCATCCAATTTGCGCTTGCTTGAGATGGTTCTGGGGTAGCTTTCGTTCTTGAGTCATGACGCCCCTCTGTACTCAAGATGGAGCTGCTTGGTGTACCTTTGCAGCTCCCGGTAAGGGTACCTTGACTGGACCCTAGCCCCACACTCGTTGTCGGCGCCTCCCGTTGGTGTAGTTATGTGCACCCTGAAATGCAATGGACACACCTTACGGCATCTTACCTAGGCCTGAGGTTTAAATACGTGTCATGCTCCTGGTCAGGGCGCATGACTTGCCAACTCGGGGTAGCATATGATTGTTTTGTCTTCGCGATTTAGTGCTCTTCGGCCGCGCTAGGAACACACCGTTCATTCCTTAGAGCGGATCTTGAGCATACGATGTTTTCTAACATGACATGCTTCTTTACTCACATCCAAAATTCGAGATAAACCCAAAGGAACTCCAAATTCTATTAAATGCCCAAGAAAATAAAACGGGCAAAAAATTACAGCGGTTACACATGAGCGGGCCAGGCCAGAAATGCTAGTACTCTTTGCTCTTGCCGGGAGACGTGACACTTGCTTCCGAGCTGGGCGGTAGGGAAGTGACCCGATAAGTCTACTGCGTACTCGGTGCACAACCCGTACCTATGCCCCAGAACCGGACTTTGGGATGAACCGCGACTTCTGCCTAGGCGAGCCGAGAATTGGGTAAAGTTCTTCTCCTCTTTGTTGTTTCTAGGAATGACAGTAGCTTCTATTTTGAACAGTTGTTCAACACAGAGCACTACGTCCCGTACATTGCCCTTAACGGTAAAGTTCTCCCACATGGCGAGAATCTTGATGGTGTTGTAGGCATGGCGGGTGACCACCATGAACTGAGCTAGGGCGGGGCGTCCTAGGATGCTGTTGTACGGTAAAGAAATGTCCGCAATGTCAAAGATGACGTTTTTAGTGCGTTAGTTGTCCTTGGTGCCGAAGGTTACCCACAGCTTGACCTTACCCCATGGTTTGGTGGCTCCCTAGATTACACCCTAGAACGACCCCGTGGGGACAAGTTGGTCCTCCACAATATTTATCTTCTCCATTAGGTTGGCATTAACGATATTGAGGATTGCCCCTCCATCTAGTGGCGGACCTTGAACGAAATCTAAGGGGGGGGGGGCAAAATGACCATAGGATGAGGAGAATATAGGTGTGCCTAATCGTAAAACCCAATAAATTATAATTTTTAGCAATTTGGACTGAATTTGTTTTCATTGGTTTACAAAATACTCTCTCCGTTTCAAAATATAAACATATAGGTTAATGTAGGTTTACACTCCTTTGCGAAGCTAAAACATCTTATATTTTGAAATGGAGGGAGTGCATGTTTGCATCGATATACACTTGTAAAAGGTACTCTGAAAAATCGTACCAAAATATAACTTAACCATGGACGTGGTTATCATAGAACACTTGAATTAACTACCAATTTCTTTGAACAAAAGTTAAGCACTAACTTGTTAATTAGCTTAACATTCACCTCTTTATTTTGTAAAATGACTCAATATTTTCCCCTTAACATTCACACTAACCCACATAGAAACATAGAAATTTGTAAACCAACTATTTGGTACTCCCTCCGACCCAAATTAGTTGACTCAAATTTGTCAAGATACGGATGTATCTAATACTAAATCATGTCTAGATATAATCGAATCTAGAAGTCGACTAATTTGGGTCGGAGGGAGTACAAATTCTGAGACCTAATCAGAACTTTCCCAATTAAAATACAAGAAAATACAATAATATTAGTGGGACTGCAGCAGCAGAGTATGAAATACAAGGATATCAATAAAATAACAAGAGAGGGGCATGTGAGAGGCTAATTGGAAGGATACTATGCTACGTGGTCATTCGTCGCATGCTACATCAAACTCGAGGGAAGACATCGCACATGCATGCACTGCCTCCTCATAGACCAACGTAGGAAGGGTCTACAATCAAATGTGCAAATATATAGGTAATGAACAACATCCCATTTTTGGGGGGCGACCGCCCAGGTTGGCCCTTGGGAAAGTCCGCCAGTGCCTCCATCAATCAAGATCTTGGTGACCCTGATGTTGTTGATGACTGGGGGAGACCACCAGTGGCAATGCTCCGACTCCCGTGACACGGTCCAGGTGGTCGCCTCCGTCAAAGGTGATAGGCATGCAAGTGCGACCACTTTAGGGGTTGATGTTCTTTTGGACTAGGTTGCACTACGCACAGTTCTCTAGAGATGCGTTTAAACTCCCCGTGGGAAGCCATGGTATACGCTCCGCCGTGAATGCATGCGCAATCCTTAGCCTCCTAGTACTGTCCATACCCATATGCGCCATCCTTGTCCTGTTCTTGAGATGCATCTTCGTTGCACGGCCTGAGGGATGCATTGCCATGGTCCCCGCCATGTCCTCCTCGACCTACGTCAATACTACCCCACGGCCTCCGGGGAAGTTCCGTGTCAAATGCCCTGGCTGCTCGGATTGGTAACAGTTCCTGAAGGGGGTGTTAGCCCCCTGCTCGGTGAAATGCTTCTCCTGAGCCTCCACGAGGCCCTGCACGGAGCGAAAATCTCGTGCATCATGATGGTTGGACTCGTGCACTAGGCACCAAGTCCTGGCAGCGGGCTTCACAGCGGCTACCTCCCAGCGGGAGCACCCTGTTCTGTTGGCAGAACCTAGTGGGTATCACACTTTCACACCTTATATTTTTTCCTGGAAGAGCCCCCGAGGCCGGCCCCACGCGCCGCCTCCTTGGCGGCAACCTTAGGCATAAGGCAACCTTCCTCAGCCAACGAGCAGACACTACTAGGAAAGAGCCTACAGATAGACAAGATGTTCAGTGGCGCATATGCCAAACTATGCGCCACAGGAAAACATCAGTGGCGCACCAGAACGCATGCGCCACAGAAGATTGGAAGTTCTGTGGCGCATTGTCTAGAACATGCGCCACAGAAGATTGGTGGGACTCACGCGGGGGGGATGATCCAGTTTTGTGGCGCATTCTGAAATATGCGCCATAGAAGAGGCAACTTCTGTGGCACATATTTCCTCATGCGCCACAGAACATGGAGGGGGCCCACCACGGAATCTAATTCACCCAAGTTCTGTGGCGCATGTTGACATATGCGCCACAGATGTAGCCACTGTGGCGCATAAGTCCAAAGATGCGCCACAGAACTTGGAGGTGGGCCCCACACAGGGAATCTTATTCACCCACTTCTGTGTCGCGTACGGACTTATGCGCCACAGAAGTTTCAGCATCTGTGGCGCATTTCCTCCATATGCGCCACAGATGAGGGCGTCCAGATCCATGTTAAAAAGGTGACAAGATCTAGCTTTCTTATCTATCTATCCACCACCACCCATTTCACATCTCTAACTCCTCACAACTCGTCTTCCTCCTCCCTCACACCCCATCTTGCCCATAGTTTCTCCATTTTCTTATATCTAAACCTACTTTAATCCATAGATTGGTAAGTGGAAGCTTCACTCCAACTTCTAGATCTAAAAGTTCCTTACTTTTCTCTCTCACATCTCTCTATTTGTTTACTAATTTCCTCTCCACCAACTTGCATTGTAGATCTATTTGTCCACACTCTCTCATCGCGCGGTCTCGTCTCGCTATTATTGTGTCTACTATAGGTGAGTACTTGGCCATCATGAACATGTAGGTGAAGCTTGTCGCATGGGCGGTGTGTGTGTGCGATCCATGGCGAGACGATGCTTGTGTGTGGTGCATGAATGTTTGCAATGTGAGGAAGTTTTTTGTTGTTTGCTTGTTGTTGTCGGGCCCGGCCGGTGTGGTTGCATGGATGTTTGCCGAAATGTTGATTCATTTCCATTTTGGCAAATTTTTGCACTACCCATATGTCCTAATTTTAGGAAAGGTCATGCCGAATTTTTTCCGGCTAGCATTCATGCATGTGTGTGTTCATATGGTGTGGTTCTCACCTATACTCTCTGTTTTGACCGCTCAGGCAACCATGGTCCTCACGATGAGCTAAGTTCGATTTGATATGTACAAGAAAGGTGCGAAGGAGGACATGATTCTGAACAACAAGACCATGATAAGATGTCCATGTCGAACATGCAAACTACGGCGCTGGATCGACCCTGAATCTGGACAATTGGAGGGTCACCTGCTTAGGCGCGGTTTCATGCGCGACCTCAATGAGGCGCCGGCAGGACATGGTGGTGGTCACGAAGACGTGGGCGGGAAAGAAGACGAAGAGTCTACCGGGCATGATCATCATGACGAAGGAGATGCCAGCGGGCATGATCATCATGATGAAGGAGATGCCGGCGGGCATGATCAGTATGGAGAAGGAGATGACGACGGGCATGATCATGAAGATGGAGAAGACGCGAACACACAGACGCTGCTAACTTCGAAGTTGCAGGACCCTCATGTTCAAGAACTACTCCTCAAGGAGACGAGCAATGACAAAGCTGCAGCCAGAGAGAAAGCCAAGCTGGCCCAAATGGAGGTAGATGGGATGACTCCATTGTATCCTGGGTGTCGCCCCGAGGATACACGTTTGAGTGTAACGCTCAAGGCTCTAGAGATGAAGGCCGAACACAAATGGACCGATGTGAGCTTCAACGCGAACATGGAATACTGGCGCGACCGACTTCCTAAGGCGAACACATTGCCAACAAGTATCGAGGAGGCCAAGAAAATCGTGTGCCCTCTCGACCTACCACACATTAAATACCACGCATGCATCAATGATTGCGCACTTTATCGGAACGAGTACGCGGATAGAACCACTTGTCCGGTGTGTGGCCAAGGACGGTACAAGAGAGGGAACAAGAAAGTTCCTCGAAAAGTGGTTTGGTACTTTCCTATCACCCCTCGTCTGCAGCGATATTTCGTAGATCCTAAGGAAGCAAAGCTCATGCAATGGCACGCGGAAAGAGAGAAACCCGAAGATGATCTAGAGAAGGGCAAGATCCTGGCACACCCTTCAGACGCTAGCCAGTGGAACGCATTAGACATCGAGTTCGAAGAGTTCGAGGGCGATGCAAGGAACGTCAGGCTGGGTATGAGCACCGATGGACTCAATCCTTTTGGAAACCAGAGTAGCACGCATAGCACCTGGCCCGTGTTTGTATGGCCATAAAACCTCCCCCCGTGGCTATGCACGAAACAAAGGTATGTACACATGAGCATTCTTATTCAGGGGCCGAAACAACCAGGTATCGATATGCATCTGTATCTCGGGCTATTGAGAGAGGAGTTAGCCAGCTTGTGGGAGACGCCGGTCCGTACGTGGGATGCCTACACTAAAGAATATTTCCATCTGAGAGCCGCGTTGCTCACGACCGTGCAGGACTATCCTGGTTACGCATATGTATTGGCCCAGGTGAACCGCGGACACAATGCATGCGTCAAGTGCATGGATGAGACACCGCATCTCCAGCTACCAAGGGATCTCGGGTCTTCGAAAACCGTGTTCCAAGGTACTCGAAAGTGGCTCCGCATGGATCACCCGTGGAGAAAACGTGGTGACCTGTTCAATGGTAAGGACAAGCTCGAAAGAGCCCCGCATTCGAGGAGCGGCGAAGAAATCGAGGAGCTTTTGAATAATTGGGTAGATTGCCCTGCGCCTAGAAAAAAACGACCGAGGACAAAGCCGCTGCTGGGTGTATGGAAATCAAGGTCTGTTTTCTAGGACCTGCCGTATTGGAAGGTCCTTCACACTCCCCATAGCCTCGATGTAATGCACATCATGAAGAACGTTACCGAGAGTCTGCTTGGCACTCTACTGAACATGCTGGAGAGGACCAAGGATGGACCGAAAGCAAGAAAGGACCTTGAATTGCTTGGCATAAAGAAAGATCTTCAGTACCCTGATAGTGATGATGATGATGATGACGATGATGATCATCAGGAAGGGACTCAAGGTTGCCGCAAAAGAGTTAAGAAGAATGAGGTGGTGCTTCGCTTTGCCTGCTTCACTCTGAGTCTGGAGGAGCTCGAGCAGTTTTTCAGGTGCCTCTTAGGAGTGAAAGTTCCTCACGGTTACTCGGGGAAGATAAGGATATCCGACGTGGCGAAGAAGAGGTTCAGCGGTATGAAGTCTCACGACTGTCACGTGCTGATGACGTAGATACTCCCCTTTGCGATCCGTGGGATAATGGACGAGCATGTCCGTGAGACGTTGTTTGGCCTCTATAACTTTTTCGACGTCATATCTAGGAAGTCGATCGGTGTGAAGCAGCTCGACAGGCTACAGGAAGAGATCGTGATGATACTATGCGAGCTTGAGATTTACTTCCCGCCCGCATTCTTCGACATCATGGTGCATCTACTTGTACATGTCGTGGACGACATCATCCAGCTTGGGCCGACATTCCTGCACAACATGATGCCGTTTGAAAGGCTAAACGGTGTCATCAAAGGATTCGTTCGCAACAGGTCTCGTCCAGATAGAAGCATAGCCAAGGGCTTTCTGATCTACGAGTGCATCTCCTTCTGCTAGAATTATCTAACCACCGAGAACGAGGATGTTGGAATACCCACAAAGAAGCACCTCGGCAGGCTCGGTGGATATGGTCACCGCGAGGGCTGCGGCTCACTACATGTCGGCATTGATGGTCGACGCACTGATTTTGAAAGGGCACACCGAGTAGCACTACAACACATTGAAGTGGTCGGCCCTTGGGTCGAAGAGCACAGAAGCTTAATCGAGCAAGAGTACGTCGACCAGGGCCGGCCGAGGAAGAAGGGAGACGTAACCAGAAAGCACAACTCCAGCTTCACGGGTTGGTTCAAGAAAAGGCAACTGGACAATCCCCCATAGACGCCTTCTACGGAAGATCAAAATCTCATATTCTCCTTGTCGCAGGGCCCATGGCACAACCTAAGGACCTATCAGTCATACGACATAAACGATTACAGATTCTACACCGAGGAAAAGGACAAGAATAGTGAATATCAAAACTCAGGAGTAACTATGTTATCCTTTGCTGATGACGAGACTACTGTGATGGAAAGATTCTACGGAAGGATCGAGGAGATATGGGAGCTCGACTACTGTGGAGAGATCGTACCGATGTTCCGTGTTAGATGGGCCAAGAACGTGGAAAAAGAAGGCTGCTATTTCACCACAATGGTTATACCAGATGCCAAATCAACAAAGAACACCTCCGCAAAAAATGAGCCTTGGGTACTCGCTAGCCAAGTTGATCAATGCTTTTTTATTAGCGACCCGTCAAAGCCCAACCGTGTTGTAGTTAGGAGGGGCAAGAGGAGCATCATCGGAATGGAAGGAGCCGCTAACGAGCAAAACTTCGACAAAAACGGTGACCCGAAGATCGAAGAGGAATTCGACAAGTACTTCGACATGCCTACTACTACTAAAGTAAGAAGGAAGACCACACTGCCTACTAAAGGTTGTCCATTCACAAGAAGAAATCTCAAAGTGCACGGACTAAAATATTCAACCGCGACGAAAAAGGGCAAGAAGATTGTGAAGAGACACTAGCTCGACACATCACATGATTGTATATGTTCGGAGAGAGAGTTTTTTGAATAAATATGAATGTTTGTATATGTTCTTGCTTCATTTTAGACAAATATATAATTAAAAACACATTACATGATTGTATATGTTCAGGGAGAGAGTTTTTTGAATAAATATGAATGTTTGTATATGTTCTTGCTTTATTTTAAACAGATCTATAATTTAAAATATATTTAAAAAAAATTGTGAGACAGCCAGGATTCGAACCTGGCTGCCTCAGGTTTAGAATGGCACAAGCAAGCAGCAGAGACCACTAAGGCAAGTGTGTGATCTTGTCATACTACCACGCCACACAGAAGAGTTTGTACTAAGTCCATTATTTCGGCAAGATGCGCCACAGTTCTGAACTCTCGTGGCGATATTCTAATGCGCCACATAACCTCAGGACTTAGCGAAATAAACGGTTCGGTCTGCTTCACCCCTTCTCCCTATTCTCAGTCACACCGCCGCACGCTAGCCCTAGATCGACGACACTGCAAACCGCTGCTGTCGGAGCCGCCACCACCCTAGCCACTTCCGCGCCTCCCGGTGAACCAGTGGAGGAGGAGCCGCCTGACGAACTAGTGGAGGAGGAGCCGCCGCGCCCGCCCGGCAAACTAGTGGAGGAGGAGCCGCCCGACGAACTAGTGGAGGTGGAGCCGCCACCCCCGCTCGGCGAACCAGTGGAGGAGGAGCCACCGCACCGTAGCCCGCCACCCTCGTAGTCGTCGACCACCACAGCAGCAGCGCGCACGGTTTGTCCCCCCACCCCCCACCCTCCCTCTGAACCCTAGTTCTCACTATGCTGCAGATGAAAATTCTCACAAAAAAATCTTAGCAACCTGCATGCTTTGAAGAAAATACTCTAAACCTTAAAGAAAATTGGCAAGCTCACCGATCCATTTCAATATGCTCCAAGAAAATTCAGTAACATGCATCGCTTTCAATCTGTTTCAAATAGATCATAATCCTATTTGTGTGTAAAAGAACCAAAATATGCAGAACCAATATGAGCTCCCTAGACATATCCAGTTCTAAAATGAGCTCCCTAGACATGAATGTACTCTCTGTATCATTGGTTTCTTAAAGAAGGAAGTTGTTCAAGAAATATTTCAATTTCTTCATCCTCAACAATATATCCTCAAGACAGAGCATGGCTAGTACCATTTACAGTTTCATGAACCTGATTGTATGGTTTAGTTTAGCTCCTACCAACACTCCTATATTATATAAGCAAACAAGCATTATGGTACGGTACTACTTCCTCTGTTGTATGCAAACAAGCATACAGAGATTTGGAAGTGTACAAACCTAAATTTCTAGTGATGCTTTGTATGGCCAATTTACATCAATTTAGTGATGCTTTGTATATTACATCAATTTCCCCCTGCAAAAAATAAAAGAAAAGATAGATTACATCAATTCTATGTCTCCTTTGATGCCCATATTTTCCTTCCAGTGCTCATGTCATGTTGCCTCCTACTTGCATTTCTGGAGTCTTGCACACCTAAATGTGAGCCTGTTTCAGCTTTCAATCTACGGGCGATAGCTACTTCTATGCAAATGTTTTGTCGACATGCACCATCACTACTCTTGCTTCTGCATGATGCTCTAATTTCCTACGTAATATATTACCCATGGAGCATCAACCAGACCCTGATTCAGATTACTGCTTTACATGTACTATTCACAATTCTGTCTGCTCTGTCTGTCTGTCTGCTCTGCTCAATTATCCATGCTAGTTTGAATTCAGAGTACATGCATGGATGTTCAGAGTAGTGCTAAATTCAGAGTACTGTTAATACTGCCTTCTTGCTGCTTGATGTATTCACCAAATGGTCTCAGTAATACATCTGAAGTTAAAATGTGTTTGGAATTTTCTAGGTTCTCTAAAAAAATCACATTGTATAGTACTATTTAACTAGCTAAAGGGTACAAGTCTATATAGTCAAGGATTAGTGCATGGTGTATGTAAAGTGTACAAGGATTAGTTGTTGGGTTAGCTGGAGGTTTAAAGTGCTCAGTGTTTTAAGTGTATAATGCTATAAATTTTAAAGTTTTTTAAGTTCTTATACATGTATCTGTTTGTTCTTACTACTGCTTGCTAAGCTTGCTGGTGCTGTTGGTGCTTGCTATGCTGCTACTTCTTGCTGTGTTGGTGTTGTTACATGCATGGTGCTGCTGTTGTATACTATATGGTGTTGTCATATGGTGCTCCTGTTACATATGGTGTTGTTATATGCTATATGGTGCTGCTGTTATATGGGGATGGGGCTGTCAATATGGGTATGGGGTGTTTTGTCTTGCAGGGATTTCATTTGAGTTGCCCATTTCTCTCGAAGTGTCGATTCACTTCCGTTTCCTTTGAGAAATGGGCACCCCTAGGTCAAAAAATTAGCAAAGGTCATGCCGAATTTTTCGGCCGAGATTTGTGCTAACTTTTTGCCTCTTTTAAATAGAGTAGTGCAAACATGTCGGGAAACAAGGAGTCTGGCCCTTCTAAGCACATGATCAGCGTCGAAGAACAAGCTAGACAAAGCCAACCAAATATTCCGGCAGGGTCCCAACAGGAGGAGGAGGAGGAGGCGATGAGGATGACACCACCACCGGAGGAGGAGGCGACCCTCGCCAGAGCTGCTGGGGCCAATGAGGGCGGAGATCCTGATTATGAGGGGGGACGAAGACGACTACGATGGAACTAGTGAAGGCGGCGGCAAAGAGGATGACACCGCCGCTGGCGGCGCCCGCACGGATGGCGGTAGCGGCAACCCGACCGCTTTTCAGAAGAAGAAGAAGAAGAAGAAGAAGAAGAAATAACAGAAGGAGCGGAAGGTGCCAGTGCTCGCCACCGTCTGCGATGAGTTCACTGAGGTCACAGAAAGTGGCCAACCCATTGCGCCAGAGGCGATTGCTAAAGGGTACGGCCTGCAACTCAGGTGCATCGTCCGGGAAAGCATGTCGATCAACACGAAGTACATCAGACATGCTGACCATGCAGCTTTGGTCGATAACCTCCTTAAGAAGCTTCACAAGCGATACAGATTCCTAGAGGAGTTTAGAAACCTTGAGAGAAAGAACCCGGTGAACAAACTAGCCCTCACGAAGATGAGCAATGTCTTGAGCAGCTGGAAAACCCGGGTGAAGAATAGCATGGACAAAGGTGAAAGCTGGGAGGTTATTAGTAAGAAAAATCCGATGCTCGACGAAGAGGAGTTTAGGATATTCAAGGCGGATATAGCTACCGCTGACGCTATAAAATGGACTCAATGGGGAAAGAGTAGTGGGAATAGAACATTGGTAACCACCACCTTGGAAGCGGCGGTTACAGGGGGAAACAGGCCATTTGGGACAAGGAGGACGCCGAGCTTGAACGCCCTAGTAAAGACAACCCTTGGCTTAAAATCACGGACTTGCAACTTAGGCAATTTGTTCGGGCCCGCTACTACCTAGACAAGGAAACAGGGGAGTTCATCACGGACGATCCGGAGGTGAAAGAATTCGAGAAGAATCTGGTAAGGAATTTATCGCCGATTTCAAGTCTATTGCATTATAATTAAGATAATGAAGCCAAGAATCTAAATGGGTTCACCTTTCCTTGTCTCTGCAGGAGGAGGAACTGAACGCTACTACCACAGAGTCGTCCCAGGATTCGACGGAGCCGTGGGACACGGTTTTCAACAGGGCGACCAATGCTTACAAGAAGAGGGACAAGAGGTTGCCGCCGTCCTCAGCTAGCCGTGTGTCCGGCTTCGGTACGAGCATGAAGTTCAAGGATTTCTACAAAGAGGACGCCAAAAAAAGAAGGGAGAGGAAGAACTAGGATAAAGCCGCTGTTGTAGAGCTAAAGATGAAGGTGCACACACTGGAGGAGAAGGCGGTGGACCAGAAAACGGTGGACAAGTTAGTGGAAGAGAAGCTCCGCTCGATGATCCCCCTGTGTTTTTCGAGGGGCTTACTGCTTGGAATGCGGGAGGTCGACAGGGGCCGATACATCTGCCCAGCTTAAGCGGCAGCAACTCGGGTATCAATGTTACCGTGTCGCTGGACCTGGTGACCCCGCCGGCCATCAACGTCGGGACGCAACCCCTCGTTTTGGTCACACCGACGCCCCCTCCCGCCAAAGATACCAGTAAGGCGCAGCCGACGGCGGTGGTGCTTCGTGAGGCACCCGAGCGGGAGATTGCAGATGATGATAGGCCGGCCACCGGCATCGACCGTGTCTCTACATTAGCCGAGATCCACGCCATCACCAAGGTAACTAATTAGTTAGTGCATGTCATCTCCTTTATGCCTTTGATGCATGATCGCTACATCTCATGACGCCTAACAACATGTTTTTGCCTCAGACACTTCTTATGCATTCTCGCTAAGGATGTCGGCGGTGAGTTGAAGGATGTTGCCAAGGGCACTCTTATACAATCGGCGAGCCACACGATGCACAACAATCCAATGGATGATGACGTGATGAGGGTCAGGTTGGCTCGGGTGTTGCCAGGGTGCGACGACATGGACCCTCCTTTCAACCTCAGGGAGCCGACGAACACAAGACCCTTGGGGAATGCTACAACTGGCCCTTGACATGGCCAAAGACCCAGATTCGTCTTGCGGGGGGAGCACCGGCGCCACCTCTCGACCGATCATCGCCCGGCCACCACCTCGGAAGCCAGTAGCCGCCGTTGTCGCCACCACTAGCCATCACCATCAACTCTTGGCAGCATGTGCACCGCCACATGGTAAAGATGTTGTGCCGCAACCGCCGTCGCCCCCGCTACCACCACCACATGATGGCACCCATGAAGATGATGATGAATACGTCAATGTTGACGACTTCATCAACCCCGGTGCCACCAAAGGATTGTATATGCCTTTTGTGGATGAAGAACCCTTCGCAGCTCGCGACGACCATCAAGCTGGTCGGCCCAATACATGCACACAATGCCTGGTCTTCCATGGTCTTTCTCAAGAGACGCCTTCGGCCGCCGATCCACCACAAGAGAAACCGGGATTGGTTTTCAGCCCCAACACACTCCGAAAGGCGATCGATGAGATGGCGATGGCAAGCACTTGTGAAGAAGAAGCACTACAGGAAGAGAGGTAATAATAATAAGAAGGGTGCGAGCTAGCCTCTTCCGAAGAGGAACCGGGGATTAGGACGCCGTCGTCGTACCATCCACACAATTTGGCTTGCCCCGAGTGCATGTAGCTGGTGATCCGATATTGACTTCGGATATGATCCACATTGCGGTTGGAGCCATGTTAACTTTGCACGAGGGTGTCAAGACACTAGAGGCCCTCCTTCTTAAAGAGGACGATCCAAATTACCCGGTTTTCATGGCCAAGGTGCCATTGGACGTGGGCTTCGTCGATGAACCCCCCGCGGATATATTCTTCATAGCATTCGAGGACATATTCAAGCTGTTTCTCACGAAACGGCTGGACTATAACTTGGTCCGCCTATACGTGCTCAATCTGGCGCTCACGATCAAGAGAGAAAGTACCCCGGAAATCGCGATAGTGGATCCCTACTACATGCGGGACAGCCAGTTGGTCGAAGGATCAGAGACACGGACCAAGGCGACGGCATACCTCGAGAAGTTCATGGTGGACAATAAGAGGAAGGGCACACTTCTTTTGCCTTTCTTTCCCGAGTAAGTACACACACTCGCTCATCATCACCGTAACTTATGCATTTCTTATAGATTTGTTTCCTTTGCTCTTTTTCCAACATTCCGTTCCAATTGTGTTACGCAGAGACAACATCGCACACTCATCGCCCTTGCCCGAGGTATTCGATAGCCAATGATTTCACTCGTGGAGTTTGACGAAGAAGAAGAAAGACTACACCAGAATAAGGGGTGTTCTCAATGAGGCTCTCGAGGGCTACACCAAGAAGGGATGCACCTTCAGATAGGGGAATGTATCAAGGATGGAAACACGTGTTCAAGCACGCGTGCTCGACTTCCCCGCCAAGAAGTCAATCACTGGTGCCAAGGAGGCCTTCTACGTCCTCCATCACCTTAAAGGCTATGTTCGGGATTGCCATAACCTAACGCTACCATCTAGTCTCTGAGGATGGGCCGAAACTTTGGTGAAAATCGATGATGCTAATCTTAGAAAAGACTTCCATCGCATTCAGATGAAGTTGTCGCAAATCATCATTGAAGATGTCAACACAAGGGGAGGTGCCCTACAACAAGCCAGAGGGTTGAGTAAGAGGGAGATCGAAGAACGCCTCCGTAAGCAGGGTGACACAAGGACGTGGATGACGAAATAGGGCTATCTATCGCTCCTCAAGCCGCGCTGTAAGAGGAAGTCTTCATCATGATCGATGTGTGCCTCTAGCATGATCCAGTGTGTGTATATTCTTGATGGACGCTTGCTGTATTAGTGTGTGTGTGTCATAAACTTTACTATCTCGTGGTTGAAATGGTCATTGTTGTTAGACTTAAACTACCTTGTGGTCGTGCTGTCGTTGAACTTATTGCTTCTATGATGATCTAACTTTTAGGTTTATGGATCCTTTGTTTTATATTCTATGAACATATATATATATGGATGTGAACCCTTTATTCATTCTTTTCGTTGTATTTTTACTAATATGCCTTGTCGTCTATAGAGATGGAAACGAGGTGGTATGTGGTGTACATGGGTAGGATTCCAGGAGTCTACGAGGAGTGGGAGGATTGCCACAAACAAGTGAACAAGTTCAGCAACAACATCTACAAAGGATACGCGACTAGAGAGGAGGCGATAGCCAAGTGGAGGAACCACTTGTGGAAGAAGAATCAGATGAAGATATTGGTCGGGCTAATGCTCTTGCTCACCATTATCACAGTTATATTCTATTTGATCCTAGTGTAGGCGGCACTGACCACTTCATATTTGTAATGTGAGATGATATGAACTTTGTATTCGGCGCTTGTGTAAAAATTTGGCACTTGACACTATATATGTTTCTCGATCGGGATCTAAGTGTTTGTAGTATATATATGTCGGTTTTCATGCATCTACTAATTGTGCAACGTATTTTATACTCATCTGGATAAATACTCTATAAATCCTGTATAAATACCTGATTATACACCAGAAAAGTATTTTACTTCGAATACATGTTACACAATCAGTAGCGCATATAATTATATAGTTAGTGGCGCATGGCATATATGTGGCGATATAGAAATGCGCCTACGAAGTTATTCCTGTATGATATGAAGGAATGCGCCACAGAAGTCTGGAACTTCTGTGGCGCATATGGAAGTAGTTATCAGTGACGTAGTAATAGTGGCGACAAAGATATGCGCCACAGAAGTCCCCTTTTCATGCGCCACAGATAGGTTGTTTCCTAGTAGTGAGAGATTGGACAAGACCCAAAGATAGTGAGTTGTCTTGGGGGGGTGCATGTTGAACTCTTCCCGCATCTTCTGGTCTCTTAAATTCATGATAAATGAGCCAATGATGGCGATTTCTTCAGCTTCTGGGATGGCATGAGTGACTTGCAAGAAATTCAACATAAAGTCGCTTAGCTGCTCGTTCTTCCCCTGGATGATGTTCTGGAGCTAGATGAGCGTACTCGGGCGCTTAAAGCCGCCCTAGAACACGCTCACGAAGAGGACGCATAGCTCCTCCCTCACCTAGATCGAACCTTGCATTAGGTGCATCAGCCATGATAGGGTCGTGTCCTTTCAACACTATAGGGAACCAGTTCACCATGATTTTCTCATTGGCATTGGTAGTGGCCATGGTGATGTAGTACATCTATAAGAACTCCTTTGGGATGGTGTTACCTTCGTACTCGACGGGAATGACATGGCGAAACTTGGGTGGCCACACCACCTTCCTAGATCTAAGGGTGTAGGCCAAGAAGCCACCACCATATTCCAAGGCCACGTTCCTGCCTCAGTGGCCTTTCGCGGGTTTGGCTCCACACCCGCAAATTGGTGGCGTAGCTGCAAGAGATGCTCTCTGATGAGCGCCTTGTTGGATGTGACCGAATCGTGATGTGGCCTGCCATCACTGTCACGCGCGAGGTCTATTGAGGACTCAACCAACATGTGGTCCATGTTGGCCTGCCCGGGAGCTCCAGCCCCAGGATGCCCTTAAATTAGTTACTGACATCCTCGTCCGTCATCCCTAGGACCACCAGCTCCTAGTCCGACAGGGACCAGCGGACGCCCTTTGACGGTTGTAGTTTTCTCAGGCCCACACCCTGGTCCCTGATGGGACATGGAGTGTGCACAGGTGGTCTCTGGGCGCTTCCTAGCAGCCTCCACGCGAGCTTCCACCTCTTCTCTCCATGCCATAAACTCTATCCTCCCCAACGTCAGAGGTATCAGACCAAGGATGTGATGGAGTCCAGGGCCTCACCCCTGGTACGTCTTCCCGTGCGTTGAGGAGCGGTTTGTCTATTGTTACCTGGTGCCGCACGGAGAGCTCCGTGCGATGGACCTACGGCTGACGACGTGCACCGAGGTGGTATGGGACCGCCTGGGGGAGGACCGCCCCCACCAAGAATAATGGTGGGCGCATTTTTTCCTGCGCTCGCGAGATGCTCTGCCTGCCAAGTGGTGTCTCGTGCACCACCGGGAGGTTGGCCTCCGCCGGTGGCACCTTTCATGTCACCGGGAACGTGCTCCCACCAGCAATGCCTCTAGTGCCACCCCCTACACTGCCCTGATGTACTTCCTCGCATCCCACCGCACCGTTCGTGGCTAACCCTCCCACTAGCGTTGTCGGAGGGGGTCGCGACCGATTGGATGCGGTGGGCATGGGCTGAGGCTGAGCGTTGTGGCCCTCCGCAGTATCCATTTGTCGCTATGTCTCCGAGCCCCCTGTAAGGGCTAGGTCATGCAAACGTTTGCACGCAGTCGAAGTGTCTGTGGTGTCCGCGCTGATCCTAGCGGCTCCGGTTGTCCTCCTGGGCGCCTGCCTGACCCTAGCGCAAATGATGTCGATGACGATGTCGGTGCTGACAAAGATGATTGCTGGGGTCAAATCACTAGCGCCCCTACCTGGCGCGCCAGATGTCACGTGTCAAAACACGAACACTGGAGATGTCCCACACCCCCTAGTTGTTCGGTGGTGGGAGCTAACGCGATACGACCTTGCTCCTGCACGGTTCAAACACAACACACATGATGGTTTTATGCAGGTTTGGGTAGCCCTTTGGATAACAACCCTACGTCCTGCTTTGGTGGATGTCTTGTGGATGGATGTACAAAGATATGAACAATCTAGTGTCAGGGAGTCGCTTTCAGCTCCAATCCCCATTTTTTCATGATTTGTGCATTTCTTGTTTTTACCATGCATGCATCATATTCATATGTTGGCTTTTTATTTGGTTCTTGATATTATTATATTTGGCTTTTATTAAATTGATATAATGTCCAACTGGAGTTGTGGGCATCTTTCTTTATTTCCTTCCTACCACTAACATTTGACAATCTCATCACCCCATATTCCATCTCATATATGTGGGCTTCTTGTTGGATTTACTTACATTTTAATTCTTGCCCACATATACATCTACACATAATCCCCATTGTTCTTTTATTGCTTGTTGCTTGTGTTTTGCTTTTCATCTCACTATTCTTGATCACCTTCTTTTCTTCCATGTGTGATGGACCTTGCATATACACACTCTTGATTTCATCCCTCAATTCATTTTGACTATCCTTCTTTTGACACATATGTGAGAGTGTATGTATAGATACACATATCCCTATATTGGATCTTCCTCTTCTTCCTACATGTGTGTATACATATATACCACATATGTATCTCTCTTTTACCTTTCCTTTTAAATACCTGCTATCTCATATCCTCTATTTATTCTAGTTTAAAACCATGCCTCTAATTCCTATCCTATGTCTAAAACTACCTGAGCCCTTGTTCCTTTTTTCCTTGCTTGGCCCGAATCTACACAGCAGCCGGCTCCAGCTACAGTCTGCCCCGCATGCAACACACCCAGCACGCGCTTGCCCCGCTCCCCCTCACGTGGTCGCCACCCGCAGCCTCATCTCACGCATCTCTCGTGCCCCCGCCTCCTTTTCTCTCTGTTAAAGACAACAGGAGCAATAGTGAAGCGCCTATCTCTCTCCCCTTCTTTTTCTCCAAGCAAGGCCAATCATGGCCATGGCCACCTCGCCACGGTCGCCGCCATTCTAGCCACCAGTCACCTTCACCACAGCCCGCTGTCGCCCCTCTCCGGAGCACCACGACGCCGCTAATCTCTCTTCTACCCAAGGCAGCAAGGATGCCCAGGACACCGGAGCTGCAGGACACGGACGACGTCACCGCTGCTCACCGTGGTCACCGCTTCCCACCATCACTGTCAACCACGAGCTCCCCGACAACGACCCCCTCTCAGTGAGCAACTACTCGCACTACTCTCTTCCCTGGCTCGCCTCCTCCCTCTTTGCGCAACCAGCACCACCGCGGCGCACCGCGCTCGCCGACACAGCCTGGAATGCGACCGACGCCAGCAGCAGCCTGAGCTACTCGACCCCTCTTCTCCTATTTTCCCCTGCGCCCTTGTTTCTCATTTGCGGAAACGATGAACACCGAACTTTTTCTCCTTAGAACCAGCTTTCTAGTAATTCAAATAGCGGCCGATTTGGAGATCTGAGCACGAAGAAATCGTCAGCCGAAGTTGAGACAATTTTTTTGATGGTGAGTCAAAAAATTAACTCGATGGGTTCAACTGTATTTTCTAGCATCCACGGGCTTCTTATGAGGAGACTACCTTCAGGAAAGTTGTAGATCTTGAGAAGTTCTCCAACTTTTATTTTTGCGGTTTCCCCAAATTCTATCCAGTTTTGTCTCCAATCTCGCTTGAAGTCAGGTCGTTTTCTTTGTGAAACTCCTAGATCCAGTACTCTGAAAACGACATATTCTTGTATTTTTGCACATAGCCCTGCTTGGCCCTTATCCTGTTCCACCGGCCCATTTTCATTTTTTCCCATTTTCCTTTATCTATTCTTTTCCAAATTAATCAAATCCACTTCAAATTCAAATAACTTTTAAATAATTTCAAATTTGCAAATATTCTCAAAATGAGAATTAAATGATTTTTAGAGATGAATAAAATGGTTTAAGCAAAATTTTGCAAAAACACCCCTAACTATTACAATATTGACATTTTTATCCTTTTGGCCCTAAAAATGTAAATTAATAACTTTTAACCCGTAAATCCAAATTTGAAAATTGATATGTCTAAATTGATCAGCTTGACGACACGAATCCAACCATGGTATCCGTTTGTTCTTTTGAATCATTCATCATAGAAACTTAATGGAACTTGCATTCGAACCCGTAAGTAACATATGGCTGATTTACTTTATTATTATGCTTTATCCCTCGGCTACTTAAACTTGACTCATTAAACATATCACATTATATCTTGCCATGCTACATTAATGTTTGCATTGCATCGACCCTGTGTTGATTGCGCCTTGTTCCTTTATGTATGGCATTTGGTTCTTCTCGGTAGAATGCGAGCCCGACAAGTGATGACCCACAAGTATAGGGGGTGTATCGCAGTATTTTCGAGGGAAGTGAAACCCAATTTTTTAATTCGACACAAGGGGAGCCAAATAATATTTATAAGCCTCAACAACCGAGTTATCAATTCAGCTGCACCTGAAAACAATCTTGCACATAACAGTTTATCAGTAGCAACAATTTTGTAGTAGGAGTAGTGAAGTAACAGCAATAGTAAAGTAAAGACAGTAGTAACAATAGAAGTAAACAGTAGGATTCGAGTGCGGTAGGCATAGGGATCGATGGACGGGCGTTGCATGGACAAAAAAATTCACATGGCAATCAGAGCATAGGGCAATTACAGATAAATAAGATAAAGAATCCAAGTACTAGATAATCCTAGACATGTGTTACATATATAGTCATACGTGCTCGCAATGAGAACTTGCACAACATCTTTTGTCCTGCTAGCCCGTTTGCAACGGGGCTCAAGGTACTACTGGCAATTAAGGTGCTCCTTTTAATAGAGCACCGGAGCAAAGCATTAACACTCCATGAACACACGTGATCCTCACATCAAAGCCATTCCCTCCGGTAATCCCGATTTCTATCACTTCGGGGCCATTGGTTCCGGACAACAACGTGTGTATACAACTTGTAGGTAAGACCATAAACAATACTACCATAATGAATTAATAACATGTTCATATCTGAAATCATGGCACTCGGGCCCTAGTGACAAGTATTACGCATAACAAGTCGCAACAAAGTCAAAAAGCACTGATAATAGATACTAGGAACCATGCCCTAACAATCTGATGCCATTACATGAACGATCTCATCCAATCCCTACCATCCCCATAGCCTATAGCGGGGGATTACTCACTCATAGATGGGGGAAACATGGATGGTCGATGGAGAAGCAATGGTGATGATGATGGCGATGATCTCCTCCAATTCCCCATCCCGGCAGGGTGCCAGAACGGAGTTTCTGGTTCCGAATCGTGGAATCTGGTGGTGGTGGCGGAGCAGAACTCTTTCATGAAAAACGTCGAACCCCCCCTGAGGTTTTAGGTCAGAAGGCATCTTATAGGCGAAGAGGGATACCGAGGGGGTGTCTGGGGCGGCCAAACCACCCCCTGGCACGGACAGGCCCAGCCCGCGCGGCTAGGTGGTCTGGCTGGGCCCCACCCCCAATCCGTCTCATATTCTGGCTCTAGGAGTCTTCTGGTGAAATAGGATTTTTGGCTTTTGTCCTGTCCAATTCCGGGAATATTCATTTTCTGACTTTCCTGGAACCAAAAACAATAGAAAATAGACAGCTGGCACTGTGGCTCTTGTTAATAGGTTAGTCCAAGAAATCATATGAAAAGTACTCCAAAGTGTGGACAAAACATAAGAAAGTAGATAAAACCAAGCATGGAACTTAAAAAATTATTGATACATTTGCAACGTATCAACATCCTCAAGCTTAACTCCTACTCGTCCTCGAGTAGGTAAGTGATAAAAAGAAAGAATAATTTTTGCGGTGACATGCACCATCATAAACTTGATCAAAGTATTTGTAAAACATTCATAGATGGGATCATAGTACTTCAACATAACATGAAAGATAAAGTTCTAACAATAAGACAAAGCAACTATGTTGCAACATGAAAAGGCACAAACAAAAGATTCATGAATAATAATGCTTTGCAAGACGTTTGTTTGGTTCACATAAAGAAAACATAGCATAGTGGCATTCAGCTTGTCCCTCATAGAGTAGCAAACATAAATGCATAGGACACCTTCAAAGTTCATAAGAGTGACTAGATACAAATAGTTTAAAACAAGCAATATCAAAGCTATGCATCAATCAACAAGTCTTGGGACAATGCACATAGAACTAAAATGGCCACTATGCTCTCAAAGTAGGTGCATAAAGATAGAAGGTGGAGACTCAACATAAAAGTAAAAGAAAGGCCTTCAAAGAAAGAAGTAGAGACTCAAGTTTCATAAAGAGCTTCCAAAAATTATGGTACTTAATAGCTTTCAGATCTCATTGCCCCTATCATAAGAATCTTGATGTTGTTAAGGTTAAAGTGAACAAACTATGGTGTATATGCTTGACGAATTATAAGTTGGAAATCTCATGTCCCTTGAATATGAGGAACGCTCCTCATGCTACTCAAGTTTAATCACCGGTAAATTCTTGTCATCGTAAGTACATGTGTATCATAGAGAACCGCTAATGGGGTACCCCTTGCCCGATGATACGGAAGAATCCCCATATAAAAATGACAAGGCAAGCAGACAACGAGCATCTCAGCAATCTTCTTATTTACCATGGGAAAATGGTGCTTTTTCTCTCTTTCCTGTTTTCTCATATCTCTTTTTTCTCTTTTTTCTCAATATCGGACTCTTTTTTATATGAAGAATGCTTCATAGACAGCTCATTATGGTTACGCTTGTTGCAACCTCGGACCGTTAAGGATCCTAAGTCCCTGTGATTAACATGCTAGTCCCTGGATCAAAAGCTAGCACTTCACAGTCGATGAATATCATGTAAAACACAAGTCATTATTACACGAATAATCCAGAATATAATTATTAAAACTTGCATAGCTTATAGCTAGCTCAAATAAAACTGCGAAAACTAAGTAAAACTTGAGTCCATCAACGCCTCAGGCTAGCTGCGTGAAGACCCGTGATCCCTACGCACCTTTCAGTCTTCGGATTCTGCACATAAGACGTGCAGCCAAAAGTTGGGTCAATACTTTGAATGTATTGGCAAATTACACCAAGGAAAGAGTAAGTCTATCTCTACATGCAAGGCTAAGATTAGTCTTTGGGGTTCATTTGCATAAAGCCAATTTTCTCAATGTAAGAAGAAAAGAGGAAGAGATTTTCCCTACTTTGTAAACTTTGATAAGTAGTATAGGGTCGAATGGAACACGTGGATATTACTCACCAAGTGCCCAATCAACCTAGCACTTGGATATTACGCACCAAGTTCCCAAAATCCCACCCAATGGCGATATTACTCACGCCTTGGGGTTTATAAAACGTTAAGTTTGGAAAAGCGAGAGGAAGATCTTTCAGAGGCTCCATCCTTCAGATGCTCAATGTTGTTCTGTTTCCGTGAACACGGATGATCGATCAGATTGCAATACTCTCGAGAGGTTGTGCACTTTCCCCACAATCCACGATCAAGTCTTTTTACAGACAAGACCATGGCGAAGCCTTCCCTTAGCAGCCCCTCTACCAGCTAGATCCAACCGTGCCAAGAACCTCCAAATGTTGGTACCCGGGTGAGGTTTCCCACTAAGTACTAAGCCAAGACATAGCCCATATGTATTGTGGTTACACTGGAAGCTTCTGAATTCTGAAGCATGGCAGACTTCTTTGATTCCTGGGCGGCCGTCCTCCACCAAAATTCCACTCGTTGTCCCGACAACCATTCCGCCCAGAAGAAAACTTAGTTTTATTTTGAAGGAGGTTTTGAGAGGAAAAAGGTTCGCTCGAGGAAAAAATTTCAGTATGTCGAACCCTCCCAACGGTACTTGATATATATAAGTATATAGCATATCAAGCATAACTTAGAAAAATAGGATAACCTATTTGGATGGAAAATCCTAAGCATAGAGCTACTCATGGCATACTACAAAACCGCACTTGCAAAATAGTACTAAGAAAATCTACCAAAAATCCTACACATGCATACTACAGAATTTGAAGAGTAAAACATGCATAGTCAAAACTGGGACATAAACATGAACAAGTGGTGTAACTTGCCTTGATCCGAGTAGCACTCTACACAACAGTACTCCTCAGCGCACTCCGAGCAATCTAACAAAACAAAACATAGATCCAATCACAATTTGCACAAAAAAATGTCACGAAGGCCAATATGCATGTATGCAACATGGTAATATGCAAGGATGGATTCAATTTTTACCAAGGGTTTTATTCGGGAGTGTTGTTGAGTTGGGGATGTCATTAAAATCGATTCCCCACAGGTTTTAAGTATTTTGGATTAAACCCTAAATAAACAAGCTCAAAACTAGATCTACAACTCCAATCTACCTCGAAACAGATCTGAACACTCTAAGCAAGTTATAACAATTTTCTACAGTAGGTATCGTAGAAACAAAGCCAATGCAACAAGAATCAACTAAAACGGATCTACGAATAATTTTCTAGAATTAAAATACTCTAATCTAAACTTTAATTCCTACTGCATGATTGCTGTAGTAAAACAGTAATATTATTGTAGATCTGTGTTCTACTCAAAATTATGAATCCAACGGTATATTATAAGCATTTTTTGGACAAAAATTCGAATTACTATGAATTAAACGAGATTAAAACAATTTCTGCCTATTTTAGAAAAGACAGACCAGCGGCCAACTATGCGACGACAAGTGGCGTCCAGGGGTTGGTCCAGCGGGGCGTACGGGGCTGACGAGGCAAGTACCACGCGGCGCGACGCGATAGGCCGGTACCCCTTCGGCCTGGGCAACCAATCCTAGTTCTTGGATTGGAAACGGACGATTTGGGGGGGGGGGGGCGTGGCCGGCGGCTTACCGAGGTGGGTGGCGACGGGGTCGACGGCGGATGGAGGCGGCGGTCGGCGGCGATCGGCGGCGACGAGGTAGTGCTTCCCCGGCCTGGTGGAGTAGACGATTGTAACACCCTCGAATCGGCCCTATGCAAGTTTTAGCCCTTTCCGCCAAACCCACATAGAAACGATTCAAGGACGCCCACCAGGCACTTTCGTGCGGGTGGAAAACAAAGTAATAGCATTACACAACAGCCCTCGATGGGACCCACAGAACAGATATATATACAACAATGACTCAACGAGTCAAGAATACAGATATATAATACAAAGATCCAAATCACCTTGGAAACAATAGAGCGTCCGACTACGAACAAGATGCAAATGGGGCTAAGAGCCCTGAAGAATAACCAATGGCGTCCATAACCCTGCCCAGGCCAAGCCGGAAGGGTAACCCTGCTAACGACGTCAATCTCAAACCTGCTAAAACAAAAGGGGTGCCAACAAAGGGCAAAGGAAAAAGAGGAGCGTCAGTACTAAGGCCAGTACACGGCGAGGCTAGAATTCGGCGGCTCTCACCTACATAGGTATGGTGGACTGAAGCGGCGGCGCAGCATGCACTAAACAATCTATAGAAACTCGATTCAACTGTCAGCTACTAGAGAGGGATAAGAAAGACCTATTCGAAACCACCTGATACTAACACCAAACATACCCATCCTGGTATTCCCCCTCGAGACCAAACGAGGAAGTCAAGCCGACGAAAACTCACACGATTGGCAGGTTTATTTAATCTTTCCAAGGCAGTTATCCAACTTACTAGTCATCTCAGATGTAAGTCAAATTATAACAGTAAACTTTAGTTATTGTTGTCTATGATCGAGAAACTGTGCTCCAAGTAATCCATAACCGCGGACACGGCTTTTCGAAAAGGTTTAACCCTGTAGGGGTGCACCAAAGTATCCACACGCACTTCGACCCTTTTTGCCAGATCAGTTAACATACACCCATCGGTATGTCGGCGGGGCCTAAGTCATGATGTTTCCCAGACCCAAAGCAAGTACATGGGGGCCACCCCACTAAGCTACCCGCAACGAAGTTGGCGGCTCCGAACGGACCTGTGGTTTGCGTCAATGGCTGTAAACGACTGGGAACCCGAAAGTGTGACTGGGCTTGTCGATA
Source organism: Avena insularis (assembly GCA_023614405.1). Taxonomy (NCBI): domain Eukaryota; kingdom Viridiplantae; phylum Streptophyta; class Magnoliopsida; order Poales; family Poaceae; genus Avena; species Avena insularis. The sequence goes on along the minus strand of CM042694.1, from coordinate 271,909,621 downwards.
CCGCGAAAACACTCCGCAATCCTAAACAGTACAGGTGCTCCACGCACAATCTTAAATAAAGCAGTAAAGCATGGCATAAGTATAGGATAGTAATAAAGCCCCAAACTACTTGTGGCCCCCGGTACAATACTTTGAAATCAGGTAGTAAGCCGATGGGGGTGCCCACACACCCCACCTGTGGTTAGCGCGCTCGATCTCTAACAGTGACAAGAACTCGGGTCCTAGGTGGACACAAGTGGGCGGTTAAAAACCAAATATTGACTATTACCCACCGGTGCCTCTGCATTATATCTAATTCCAGCATTTTAATTAACAAGTTAAGATGTAAGCCATGATCATCTCCACCGTCAAGCATCTCCACCATTAAGCATGTGCCAACCTCCCAACAACGATGGAACAACAACGACGCGAAGCAGCACTTAAGCAAGCGACTACGACTCGCAAAGGCCGACTATCCATCAAACAACAGGCTATAGGATGTGTCCAAGGCAATATAGAGGCTACAGGGAATATAAATAGGGCACGGAAACTAAAGCATCGCAATACGGATAGCAATAGATCAACAGGAGGAAGTAAAGACTATAACTGCAAAATAGGTAGAAGGGGGAGAGATGCTCGCCTGGGAAACTTTGCCGGAGATCATATCCGAAGGACTTGTCGATACTCGCTTCAACTCATCAGCCTAATCCGCGAAGAAGCAAACACTAGAAGAAACATCGGGTGCAATATTTAATACTACGGCACAAGATCCGGCATGATTATGATATGATGTTGATGCGGTGCAATTAGGCCATATTAAGCGGAACCGAGGTCCCGACAAATAATTATATGGTTCCAGTTATATATATACCCCGCAATTTAAATGTCGTCTTAACAAGGCACACCATGGTATCGGTTCGCTACACACATTTAAATGGAGTCCGGAATAATACGAAGTATCCCGCATAAACACTCCATATTTAATTATGAGGTGAATCGGCATAATGCCCCCAGCCCACATGATATGCATGCGAGATGAACAATTATTATGCAACAGGTTTGATATATAGCATTTAGAAAATAGGGGCTCGGAAAAGGTTCACACATCGGGGTTCGGAAGATCTTGGGTTCCGGGGGTTCGGGGTTCGACAGGGTTCGACGAGGCCGGCGAGGTTCATAAACAAGACGGAGAGCTTGGCGTGTCGTGACGGAGAACTTGGGTCCCAAGCGGTCAATCTTGTCGTCGATGGCGAACTTGAATGGAACGGGTACCGGGGTCTTCAAGTATGAGTAGAAGAACTTGGCGTTCCGGTGGCGACCTTGGCGGTCATCGGGTCCGAGAAGAAGACCTCGGTGTTTGGCAACCTCGGGCATCGGATCCGGGAAGAAGTACTTGTCGCATCTGATGGATCGGTCCTCGGTCATCGGATCCAGGCAGTGGTACTTGATGGTACATGATGAACTTGTGATATGGGCTCATCTTTGTTTTGCCATGGGTACAATGGCTTCGGGGTTTCTGCAAACACACATACTGGTACATCACCCATCACACAACGACAGGATCATCTGGACACCAACTCGTGACAAAGAACCAAACCCTATAGAGAGAACCGAGCAGGCGGGCGGTTTTGGCGGCGTTGCAGGGCTCGGTGGAGATCCTGGTGGTGGGGCGAGATGAGTGGCAGGGCGCGCTGCTGCGGGCCAGAGCAGACGAAGGCGACGAGGGGCGCATGGCGGTGCTCGAGGCGTAGGCTCCATGCTGGGAGGCGAGGCGGCTTGGGGTAGAGATGTGGCGGGCCGCTGGTGGGGAGCCCACGGCAATGAAAATGATCCAGGGCGAGAGAGAGGCGCGGAGGAGGAGGGGCCTGCTGACGGTGGCGGTCACGGCCGCGGCCAGAGGAGCATGGAGGACGGCGGCGGCTCGGGAGGAGGTCGGGCTCGCGCGCGGCCGGGCCAGAGGCGGTGTGCTTGCCGATGATGGGGCGCAGCTCGTGCGCGGGACGGAGGATGACAGGGACAGAGGACGCGGCACAGAGAACACCGGACGGCGAGCGAGCTCGGGGGCGCTCATGCGCGGAAGGCCGAGAGGGTCAGCCGTAGAGGTCGGCGGGGCTTGGCACGAGGAGGAGGAGAGGCTGGCGGCGAGGCGAGCCGGGCGGCGTTGGGTGCGGGATCTGGGGAGGAGCAGGGAACGGGCGCGTCGGCGGTAGGCCCAGGGTGTCGTGGCGGGGATCCCGAGGCGGGGTCAGGGGAAGGGGGCTGTCGGCAGGGTGGAGCTGGGTTCGATCGGGAGCGGGACGACGCGTGCGAGGGAGCGCGTGGTGCGCCTGGGAAGGTGGGGCTAGGTGGTGGAGGTGGAGAGCACCGATTGGTGCAGGTGAGGTGGCGGGATGTGGTGGTGGGGCTGGGAGGCTGGGTGTGGTGGGACCCAGGGGGCTGGCGGGCCAGGCGGCATGGGGATGTGGGCAGGTGCTGCGGGAGGCGCGCCTGTCCATCCGGGGGTGGGGCCCACACAGAAAAAGGAGGCAGGTGGAGTGGGTGGCAGGACAGGGCCAGGGGTGAGGTGGCGCGGGGTGGTTGGCTGCAAGAGTGGGCCAGGGTGAGGTGGCGACATGGGATTGGAGGGGATGAGGTGGAGGGGCTGGGTAGGAAAATAGGATAGGGTTTTTGGTGGGAAAAGTCTTGGGTGTTTTCTGGGGTAGATAGGATTTTTATCTGGAGGTGGCCGGCTAGGCTTTCGGGCCTGGCTGGCTGCCTCCCAAAAATAATTTAAAATATTTTATTATTTAAAACGGGGCTTTTGGAAACCGTTGGAAGACAAAACAAAATATTCCGGAGACCCGGTTTTGGGTTGAAATAATAACGGGGCGTTTAGAAAACAAAACAGACTTTTTAAAAATAGTTTTATGCAAACAAATGCAAGAAGACATGACGATGCTCAAATGCAAGGTGGCATGATGACATGAGCATGCGGTCATGATGATGCAATGCACAAAAACAACGCGATTTTCTAGTAGTGGTTTTTGCGGGGAGCCACAATTCGACACCACTAACAAAGGATCTCGCTCTCGAGATCTGCCTCATGGTACCGGGAAGAAGGTCGGTGATCTGAATCTTCTCGCTTCGTGTCGATCCTCGCGACACCACTAACAAAGATTCTTGATCCATCTTGATATCGGCGACACCACCAACAATGTGTCGTTGTCCGTGATCGTCGAGAGAACACTTCGGGAACAAAGACGAAGGTAGAGGTATCAACAAATAAAGCCACCTCCAACTTCCGTGGACGGAGTCAAATTTGCTTGATTCACCGATTCGATGTACAGAAGCGAATGATAAGAGTAGTCGGATGGTGATCAGTCCATCGCGCACCCAAACCATTACTCTGCACATGAATAGGAGAATTATGCAACCAACTCTCGGAATTATACTGAAGATCTCGACAAACAAGGGTCGGAAACAAAGGAGTGATATAGGCTCTGCATCGGATCTGGCGTAGAGGATGTCGTCGCGTTGAAAAACACCGGAAGGCACAAACAAGGAACAAAGAATGGTACCACAGATAAAGGATCACTCAGATAGCATGAAGTCCGGATGTAGAAGCACCGTTACCAAAGGAAGAAGCGAATCCCTGAAGGTACGACGGAAACCCAAACCACGAGAAATCCTGGACTCGAAGAAAGAGAAGAGAGCAGATTCAAAACATGCAGAGGTAAGAGGAGATTAGCAGAGAGGTAAGGAGTAAAATCAGACCTAACCAGATCTATCCAACCGATTTTTTCAAAATAGCTTTGACACTCTACTTCGGCCGTTAGCTAGGTTATCCTACAGGCTAGACTTGTGGGGTATTGCAACTGCTGGGCTCTGATACCACTCTATAACACCCTCGAATCGGCCCTATGCAAGTTTTAGCCCTTTCCGCCAAACCCGCATAGAAACGATTCAAGGACGCCCACCACGCACTTTCGTGCGGGTGGAAAACAAAGTAATAGCATTACACAACAGCCCTCGATGCGACCCACAGAACAGATATATATATACAACAACGACTCAACAAGTCAAGAATACAGATATATAATACAAAGATCCAAATCAACTTGGAAACAATAGAGCGTCCGACTACGGATAAGATGCAAATGGGGCTAAGAGCCCTGAAGAATAACCAATGGCGTCCATAACCCTGCCCAGGCCAAGCCGGAAGGGTAACCCTGCTAACGACGTCGATCTCAAACCTGCTAAAACAAAAGGGGTGCCGACAAAGGGCAAAGGAAAAAGAGGAGCGTCATTACTAAGGCCAGTACACGGCGAGGCTAGAATTCGGCGGCTCGCCTACATAGGTATGGTGGATCAAGCGGCGCAAAGATGCACTAAACAATCTATAGAAACTCGATTAAACTGTCGGCTACTAGAGAGGGATAAGAAAGACCTATTCGAAACCACCTGATACTAACACCAAACATACCCATCCTGGTATTCCCCCTCGAGACCAAACGAGGAAGTCAAGCCGAGGAAAACTCACACGGTTGGCAGGTTTATTTAATCTTTCCAAGGCAGTTATCCAACTTACTAGTCATCTCAGATGTAAGTCAAATTATAATAGTAAACTTTAGTTATTGTTGTCTATGATCGAGAAACTGTGCTCCAAGTCGTCCATAACCGCGGACACGGCTTTTCGAAAAGATTTAACCCCGCAGGGGTGCACCAAAGTATCCACACGCACTTTGACCCTTTTTGCCAGATCAGTTAACATACACCCATCGGTATGTCGGCGGGGCCTAAGTCATGACGTTTCCCAGACCCAAAGCAAGTACATGGGGGCCACCCCACTAAGCTACCCGCAACGAAGTTGGCCGGCTCCGGAACGGACCCAGGGTTTGCGTCAGTGGCTGTAAACGACTGGGAACCCGAAAGTGTGACTGGGCTTGTCGATACCGCGAAAACACTCCACAATCCTAAACAGTACAGGTGCTCCACGCACAATCTTAAATAAAGCAGTAAAGCATGGCATAAGTACAGGATAGTAATAAAGCCCCAAACTACTTGTGGCCCTCGGTACAATACTTTGAAATCAGGTAGTAAGCCGATGGGGGTGCCCACACACCCCACCTGTGGTTACCGCGCTCGATCTCGGAACAGGTGACAAGAACTCGGGTCCTAGGTGGACACAAGTGGGCGGTTAAAAACCAAATATTGACTATTACCCACTGGTGCCTCTGCATTATATCTAATTCCAGCATTTTAATTAACAAGTTAAGATGTAAGCCATGATCATCTCCACCGTCAAGCATCTCCACCATTAAGCATGTGCCAACCTCCCAACAACGATGGAACAACAACGACGCGAAGCAGCACTTAAGCAAGCGACTACGACTCGCAAAGGCCGACTATCTATCAAACAACAGGCTATAGGATGTGTCCAAGGCAATATAGAGGCTACAGGGAATATAAATAGGGCACGGAAACTAAAGCATCGCGATACGGATAGCAATAGATCAACAGGAGGAAGTAAAGACTATAACTGCAAAATAGGTAGAAGGGGGAGAGATGCTCGCCTAGGAAACATTGCCGGAGATCATATCCGAAGGACTTGTCGATACTCGCTTCAACTCATCGTCCTAATCCGCGAAGAAGCAAACACTAGAAGAAACATCGGGTGCAATATTTAATACTACGGCAAAAGATCCAGCATGATTATGATATGATGCAGATGCGGTGCAATTAGGCCATATTAAGCGGAACCGAGGTCCCGACAAATAATTATATGGTTCCAGTTATTTATAGACCCCCCAATTTAAATGTCATCTTAACAAGGCACACCATGGTATCAGTTCGCTACACACATTTAAATGGAGTCCGGAATAATACGAAGTATCCCGCATAAACACTCCATATTTAATTATGAGGTGAATCGGCATAATGCCCCCAGCCCACATGATATGCATGCGAGATGAACAATTATTATGCAACAGGTTTGATATATAGCATTTATAAAGTAGGGGCTCAGAAAAGGTTCACACATCGGGGTTCGGAAGATCTTGGGTTCCGGGGGTTTGGGGTTCGACAGGGTTCGACGAGGCCGGCGAGGTTCATAAACAAGATGGAGAGCTTGGCGTGTCGTGACGGAGAACTTGGGTCCCAAGCGGTCAATCTTGTCATCGATGGCGAACTTGAATGGAACGGGCCCCGGGGTCCTCAAGTCCGAGTAGAAGAACTTGGCGTTCCGGTGGCGATCTTGGCGGTCATCGGATCCGGGAAGAAGTACCTGTCGCATCTGATGGATCGGTCCTTGGTCATCGGATCCAGGCAGTGGTACTTGATGGTACGTGATGAACTTGTGACATGGGCTCATCTTTGTTTTGCCATGGGCACAACGGCTTCGGGGTTTCTGCAAACACACATACTGGTACATCACCCATCACACAACGACAGCATCATCTGGACACCAACTCGTGACAAAGAACCAAACCCTACAGAGAGAACCGAGCAGGCGGGCGGTTTTGGCGGCGCTGCAGGGCTCGGTGGAGCTCCTGGTGGTGGGGCGAGATGAGTGGCGCCCGCCGCGGGCCAGGCAAAGGCATGGCGATGAGGTACGCATGGCGGCGCTCGAGGCGGAGGCTCCACGCCGGGAGGCGAGGCGGCTCGGGGTAGAGATGTGGCGGGCCGCTGGTGGGGAGCCCGCGGCGGCGACGTTGATCCAGGGTGAGAAAGAGGCGCGGAGGAGGAGGGGCCTGCTGGCGGCGGCGGTCACGGCCGCGGCCAGAGGAGCATGGAAGACGGCGGTGGCTCGGGAGGAGGTCGGTCTCGCGCGCGGCCAGGCCAGAGGCGGTGTGCTTGCCGATAATGGGGCGCGGCTCGTGCGTGGGACGGAGGATGACGGGGACAGAGGCCACGGCACATAGAACGCCGGCGACGGTGAGCGAGCTCGACAGCGCTCATGCGTGGAAGGCCGAGAGGGTCAGCCGCAGAGGTCGGCGGGGCTTGGCCCGAGGAGGAGGAGAGGCTAGCGGCGGGGCGAGCCGGGCGGCGGGGGGTGCGGGATCTGGGGAGGAGCGGGGAACGGGCGCGTCGGCGGTAGTCCCAGGGTGTCGTGGCGAGGATCCCGAGGCGAGACCAGGAGAAGGGGGCTGTCGGCAGGGTGGAGCTGGGTTCTATCGGGAGCGGGGCGACGCATGCGAGGGAGCGCGTGGTGCGCCTGGGAAGGTGGGGCCAGGTGCTGGAGGTGGAGAGCACCGATTGGTGCAGGTGAGGTGGCGGGATGTGGTGGTGGGTGAAGGAAGGGTGCCCAGGTGGCGGCGGGGCTCGGAGGCTGGGTGTGGTGGGACCTAGGGGGCAGGCGGGCCAGGCGGCATGGGGATGTGGGCAGGTGCTGCGGGAGGCGCGCCTGTCCATCCCGGGGTGGGGCCCGCGCGGAAAAAGGAGGCAGGTGGAGTGGGTGGCGGGACAGGGCCAGGGGTGAGGTGGCGCGGGGTGTTTGGCTGCAAGATTGGGCCAGGGTGAGGTGGCGACATGGGATTGGAGGGGATGAGGTGGAGGGGCTGGGTAGGAAAATAGGGTAGGGTTTTTGGTGGGAAAAGTCTTGGGTGTTTTCTGGGGTAGATAGGATTTTTATCTGGAGGTGGCCGGCTAGGCTTTCGGGCCTGGCTGGCTGCCTCCCAAAAATAATTTAAAATATTTTATTATTTAAAACGGAGCTTTTGAAAACCGTTGGGAAACAAAACAAAATATTCCGGAGACCCGGTTTTGGGTTGAAATAATAACGGGGCGTTCAGAAAACAAAACAGACTTTTTAAAAATAGTTTTATGCAAACAAATGCAAGAAGACATGACGATGCTCGAATGCAAGGTGGCATGATGACATGAGCATGCTGTCATGATGATGCAATGCACAAAAACAACGCGATTTTCTAGTACTGGTTTTTGCGGGGCGCCACAATTCGACACCACTAACAAAGGATCTCGCCCTCGAGATCGCCTCATGGTACCGGGAATAAGGTCGGTGATCTGAAACTTCTCGCTCCGTGTCGTTCCTCGCGACACCACTAACAAAGATTCTTGATCCATCTTGATATCGGCGACACCACCAACAATGTGTCGTTGTCCGTGATCGTCGAGAGAACACTCCGGGAACAAAGACGAAGGTAGAAGTATAAACAAATAAAGCCACCTCTAACTTCCGTGGACGGAGTCAAATTTCCTTGATTCACCAATTCGATGTACAGAAGCGAATGATAAGAGTAGTCGGATGGTGATCAGTCCATCGTGCACCCAAACCATTACTCTGCACATGAATAGGAGAATTATGCAACCAACTCTCGGAATTAGACTGAAGATCTCGACAAACAAGGGTCGGAAACAAAGTAGTGATACAGGCCCTGTATCGGATCTGGCGTAGAGGATGTCGTCGCGTCGAAAAACACCGGAAGGCACAAACAAGGAACAAAGAATGGTACCACAGATAAAGGATCACTCAGATAGCATGAAGTACGGATGTAGAAGCACCGTTACCAAAGGAAGAAGCGAATCCCTGAAGGTACGACGGAAACCCAAACCACGAGAAATCCTGGACTCGAAGAAAGAGAAGAGAGCAGATTCAAAACACGCAGAGGTAAGAGGAGATTAGCAGAGAGGTAAGGAGTAAAATCAAACCTAACCAGATCTATCCAACCGATTTTTTCAAAATAGCTTTGACACTCTACTTCGGTCGTTAGCTAGGTTATCCTACAGGCTGGACTTGTGGGGTATCGCAACTGCTGGGCTCTGATACCACTCTATAACACCCTCGAATCGGCCCTATGCAAGTTTTAGCCCTTTCCGCCAAACCCACATAGAAACGATTCAAGGACGCCCACCACGCACTTTCGTGCGGGTGGAAAACGAAGTAATAGCATTACACAACAGCCCTCGATGGGACCCACAGAACAAATATATATATACAACAACGACTCAACGAGTCAAGAATACAGATATATAATACAAAGATCCAAATCACCTTGGAAACAATAGAGCGTCCGACTACGGACAAGATGCAAATGGGGCTAAGAGCACTGAAGAATAACCAATGGCGTCCATAACCCTGCCCAGGCCAAGCCAGAAGGGTAACCCTGCTGACGACGTCGATCTCAAACCTGCTAAAACAAAAGGGGTGCCGACAAAGGGCAAAGGAAAAAGAGGAGCGTCAGTACTAAGGCCAGTACACGGCGAGGCTAGAATTTGGCGGCTCTCGCCTACATAGGTATGGTGGACTGAAGCGGCGGCACAGCATGCACTAAACAATCTATAGAAACTCGATTCAAGTGTCGGCTACTAGAGAGGGATAAGAAAGACCTATTCGAAACCACCTGATACTAACACCAAACATACCCATCCTGGTATTCCCCCTCGAGACCAAACGAGGAAGTCAAGCCGAGGAAAACTCACACGGTTGGCAGGTTTATTTAATCTTTCCAAGGCAATTATCCAACTTACTAGTCATCTCAGATGTAAGTCAAATTATAACAGTAAACTTTAGTTATTGTTGTCTATGATCGAGAAACTGTGCTCCAAGTCATCCATAACCGCGGACACGGCTTTTCGAAAAGGTTTAACCCTGTAGGGGTGCACCAAAGTATCCACACGCACTTCGACTCTTTTTGCCAGATCAGTTAACATACACCCATCGGTATGTCGGCGGGGCCTAAGTCATGGTGTTTCCCAGACCCAAAGCAAGTACATGGGGGCCACCCCACTAAGCTACCCGCAATGAAGTTGGCCGGCTCCATAACGGACCCAGGGTTTGCGTCAATGGCTGTAAATGACTATGAACCCGAAAGTGTGACTGGGCTTGTCGATACCGCGAAAACACTTCGCAATCCTAAACAGTACATGTGCTCCACGCACAATCTTAAATAAAGCAGTAAAGCATGGCATAAGTACAGGATAGTAATAAAGCCCCGAACTACTTGTGGCCCCCGGTACAATACTTTGAAATCAGGTAGTAAGCCGATGGGGGTGCCCACACACCCCACCTGTGGTTAGCGCGCTCGATCTCGGAACAGGTGACAAGAACTCGGGTCCTAGGTGGACACAAGTGGGCGGTTAAAAACCAAATATTGACTATTACCCACCGGTGACTCTGCATTATATCTAATTCCAGCATTTTAATTAACAAGTTAAGATGTAAGCCATGATCATCTCCACCGTCAAGCATCTCCACCATTAAGCATGTGCCAACCTCCCAACAACGATGGAACAACAACGACGCGAAGCAGCACTTAAGCAAGCGACTACGACTCGCAAAGGCCGACTATCTATCAAACAACAGGCTATAGGATGTGTCCAAGGCAATATAGAGGCTACAGGGAATATAAATAGGGCACGGAAACTAAAGCATCGCGATATGGATAGCAATAGATCAACAGGAGGAAGTAAAGACTATAACTGCAAAATAGGTAGAAGGGGGAGAGATGCTCGCCTGGGAAACTTTGCCGGAGATCATATCTGAACGACTTGTCGATACTCGCTTCAACTCATCGGCCTAATCCACGAAGAAGCAAACACTAGAAGAAACATCGGGTGCAATATTTAATACTACGGCAAAAGATCCGGCATGATTATGATATGATGTAGATGCGGTGCAATTAGGCCATATTAAGCGGAACCGAGGTCCCGACAAATAATTATATGGTTCCAGTTATTTATATACCCCGCAATTTAAATGTCGTCTTAACAAGGCACACCATGGTATCGGTTTGCTACCCACATTTAAATGGAGTCCGGAATAATACGAAGTATCCCGCATAAACACTCCATATTTAATTATGAGGTTGAATCGGCATAATGCCCCTAGCCCACATGATATGCATGCGAGATGAACAATTATTATGCAACAGGTTTGGTATATAGCATTTATAAAATAGGGGCTCAGAAAAGGTTCACACATCGGGGTTCGGAAGATCTTGGGTTCCGGGGGTTCGGGGTTCGACAGGGTTCGACGAGGCCGGTGAGGTTCATAAACAAGATGGAGAGCTTGGCGTGTCGTGACGGAGAACTTGGGTCCCAAGCGGTCAATCTTGTCGTCGATGGCGAACTTGAATGGAACGGGTACCGGGGTACTCAAGTCCGAGTAGAAGAACTTGGCGTTCCGGTGGCGACCTTGGCGGTCATCGGGTCCGAGAAGAAGACCTCGGTGTTTGGCAACCTCGGGCATCGGATCCGGGAAGAATTACTTGTCGCATCTGATGGATCGGTCCTCGGTCATCGGATCCAGGCAGTGGTACTTGATGGTACGTGATGAACTTGTGACATGGGCTCATCTTTGATTTGCCATGGGCACAACGGCTTCGGGGTTTCTGCAAACACACATACTGGTACATCACCCATCACACAACGACAGGATCATCTGGACACCAACTCGTGACAAAGAACCAAACCCTACAGAGAGAACCGAGCAGGCGGGCGGTTTTGGCGGCGCTGCAGGGCTCGGTGGAGCTCCTGGTGGTGGGGCGAGATGAGTGGCAGGGCGCGCTGCTGCGGGCCAGAGCAGACGAAGGCGACGAGGGGCGCATGGTGGCGCTCGAGGCGGAGGCGAGGCGGCTCGGGGTAGAGATGTGGCGGGCCGCTGGTGGGGAGCCCGCGGCGGCGACGTTGATCCAGGGCGAGAGAGAGGCGCGGAGGAGGAGGGGCCTGCTGGCGGCGGCGGTGACGGCCGCGGCCAGAGGAGCATGGAGGACGGCGGTGGCTCAGGAGGAGGTCGGGCTCGCGCGCGGCCGGGCCAGAGGTGGTGTGCTTGCCGATGATGGGGCGCGGCTCGTGCGCGGGACGGAGGATGACGGGGACAGAGGCCGTGGCACAGAGAACGCTGGCAACGGCGAGCGAGCTCGGCGGCGCTCATGCGTGGAACGCCGAGAGGGTCAGCCGCAGAGGTTGGCGGGGCTTGGCCCGAGGAGGAGGAGAGGCTGGCGGCCGGGCAGGCGGGGAGGTGGGATCTGGGAGGAGCAGGGAACGGGCACATCGGCGGTAGGCCCAGGGTGTCCTGGCGGGGATCCCGAGGCGGGGCCAGGGGAAGGGGGCTGTCGGCAGGGTGGAGCTGGGTTCGATCGGGAGCGGGGCGACGCGTGCGAGGGAGCGCGTGGTGCGCCTGGGAAGGTGGGGCTAGGTGGTGGAGGTGGAGAGCACCGATTGGTGCAGGTGAGGTGGTGGGATGTGGTGGTGGGTGAAGGCAGGGTACCTAGGTGGCGGCGGGGCTGGGAGGCTGTGTGTGGTGGGAACCAGGGGGCAGGCGGGCCAGGCGGCATGGGGATGTGGGCAGGTGTTGCGGGAGGCGCGCCTGGCCATCCCGGGGTGGGGCCCGCGCGGAAAAACGAGGCAGGTGGAGTGGGTGGCTGGACAGGGCCAGGGGTGAGGTGGCGCGGGGTGGTTGGCTGCAAGATTGGGCCAGGGTGAGGTGGCGACATGGGATTGGAGGGGCTGGGTAGGAAAATAGGGTAGGGTTTTTGGTGGGAAAAGTCTTGGGTGTTTTCTGGGGTAGATAGGATTTTTATCTGGAGGTGGCCGGCTAGGCTTTCGGGCCTGGCTGGCTGCCTCCCAAAAATAATTTAAAATATTTTATTATTTAAAATGGGGCTTTTGAAAACCGTTAGCAGACAAAACAAAATATTCCGGAGACCCGGTTTTGGGTTGAAATAATAACGGGGCGTTTAGAAAACAAAACAGACTTTTTAAAAATAGTTTTATGCAAACAAATGCAAGAAGACATGACTATGCTCAAATGTAAGGTGGCATGATGACATGAGCATGCGGTCATGATGATGCAATGCACAAAAACAACGCGATTTTCTAGTAGTGGTTTTTGCAGAGCGCCACAACGATGGTGGACGGTTCCTCGCCACGGTTCCGTTCCTGGGGGCGGCGTCGACTCCCTTCCTCCGAGGCGACGGCGAACGGCGGCTGGAGCTCGCGGATTCTGGCGAAGCTCCGGCGAGCAATTGTGGTGGCTGTGGTGCACGACATAGAGGGAAAAAGGCGTGAGAGGAAGTGGTACTACAAGGGGAAGAAAAAGGCAGTGGAGGTCTTCGGAAAGGTTACCGTCGGGCGGCGGCGCGGCGAGCATGGGGCTAGGTTTTTTTTTGGGGTGGCCGAGCGCAGGATTTATAGTCCAGAGGACTTGGGGGCGGTCGGTCGTGGAACCGGATCCGATTCGGTTGGAGGCCGTTCCTGGCGCGTCGGCGAGGTGGAGTCCGCCTCGATCTCCACGGAGACGATGGCGCGGTGGGGCCCGCTTGTCGACGGCTGCGGCGCGGGAGTGGACTGGCGATTGGCAGCGCTTGTAGGGCCGGCCTGGGCGGCTGCTGCTACTGCGCGGCGCCTGGCGTGCGGTAGATAGGAGCGGGCCGGCTCGGCTGGCCCGGTTAGGCTAGGTTTCCTCTTTTTTTATTCTTTTTATTTTTTTTCTGTTTCACCAATTGTTGCATAACTTTTGCAAACGGACTCCGAAAAACGTGAGACCGGTCTCTAAAAATTTGTAAGAAGAAGAGGATTAGAATGGTATTGTAAAATAACACTTTTGCCAAGGTTTAGGAGGTTATATTTGGTTTTACCCTTCTAGTCATTATATGACTATGGGGTTTAGGAAAATATCTGATGCAGTTTTTATTATGTGATGCCATGATGCAAGGATATGATGCATGCTTCTAGTAACATCTGCAATTGTAAAATTTAGGATGTTACAAACCTACCCCCCTTAAGAAGAATCTCGTCCCCGAGATTCAGGTTGGTTAACAAATAGGTGCGGGTGTTCTTTCTTCAGGTCTTCTTCACGTTCCCACGTGACCTCTTCCTCGGGATGGTGATTCTATTGAACTTTGCAAAACCTAATAGTCTTGGTACGAGTAATTCTCTCAGCTGTTTCCAGAATCCTGGTGGGTTTTGCCTCATAAGTGAGATCGTTTTCCAGTTGAACCTCGTCCAACGGAACCGTATCCTTTAGTGATGTTTCAGCCATTTCCGGGTGACACTTCTTTAGTTGCGACACATGGAAAACATCATGAACAGTTAACACTTTGGGCAATTCCAACTGATAGGCAACCTCCCCTCTACGACCCAAGATCTTGTAGGGCCCTATGAATCGGGGTGCTAACTTGCCCTTGATTCCAAATCTCTTAACTCCTCGTAGCAGTGAAAATCGGAGATACGCACGGTCTCCCACTTCATAAGTCACATCCCTGCGCTTGGAATCAGCATAACTCTTTTGTCTGGATTGGGCTATTTTTTAACCTGTCTTGAATCTGTCTCACTTTTTCTTCGGCATCCTTGATCAGTTCAGGTCCAAACAAACTCCATTCTCCAACCCCACTCCATAGCAGCGGAGTTCTACACTTTTTGCCATATAAAACTTCAAATGGAGCCATCTTGATACTAGTTTGGTAACTGTTATTGTATGAGAATTCCGCATAGGCAAATTATCATCCCAACTAGACCCATAGTCTAGCGCATAGGCTCTTAACATGTCCTCCAAGATCTGATTAACTCTTTCTGTTTGCCCATTTGTTTGTGGGTGGAAAGCAGTACTAAACTTCAGTCGTGTCCCTAGAGACTCGTGTAGCTGTCGCCAAAACTTCGAGGTGAATTGGGTACCTCTATCAGAGACAATCCCCTTGGGTACACTATGAAGGCTTACGATCCTTGACATATAAATCTTAGCAAGTTTAGCACTTGTATAGGTGGTCTTTACGGGAATAAAGTGGGCCACCTTTGTGAAGTGGTCGACCACTACCCAGATGGAGTCATACCCAGAACGAGTCTGGGGTAGTCCTATGATAAAATCCATGCCTACCTTGTCCCACTTCCAATCGGGCACATGTAATGGCTGCAGCAGTCCTGCTGGTTTTTTATGTTCGGCCTTGACTCTGTTGCACACGTCACACAAGGAGATGTATTCAGCAATTTCTCTTTTCAAGTTATTCCACCAAAATCTATCTTTCACATCCATGTACATCTTTGTATTACCAGGATGAATTGAGTAAGGAGAATCGTGAGCTTCTTGAAGAATTATCTTCCTGATATCGGGATCATCGGGAACGCACAAACGCTTCTCATACCAAAGTGTTCCTTGTTCATCTGTATGAAATCCTTTTGCTTTACCCTTGCTTATATTAGCTCTTATCTCCTCCAACTCTTTGTCCCCCTTCTGGGCCTCTTTGATTTGGTCCAGAAGCGTTGGCACTATCTCCATAGTTGCTAAGTACTCCTTAGGAACTATCTCCATCCTGAGGTCCTTGAACTGTTCACACAAATCATTTGGAAGTTCTCCCACGGTAAGTCCATTTACATAGACCTTCCGGCTTAAGGCGTCAGCCACAACATTGGACTTTCCAGGATGGTACTGTAGTTCCAAGTCATATCCTTGATGAGATCAAGCCATCTCCTTTGCCTCATATTTAATTCCTTTTGAGTGAAGATGTATTTAAGGCTTTTGTGATCCGTGAACACATCGCAATGTTTGCCCATGAGGTAGTGTCTCCATACCTTGAGCGCATGCACAACAGATGCTAGTTCCAAATCGTGTGTGGGGTAGTTATTCTCATGGTTCTTAAGTTTCCGAGAGGCGTAAGACACTACTTTTCCATCTTGCATCAGTACACTACCAAGTCCTTGTCGAGAAGCGTCACAATAGACATGGAAATCCTTTTGGATGTCAGGGAGACACAAAACTGGTGATGTTACTAGGCGCTTCTTTAATTCTTGAAAACTTGCTTCACATGCCTCGGTCCATTGGAACTTCTTCTCTTTCTTCAACAATTCTGTCATAGGCTTTGCTATCTTGGAAAAGTTTTCAATGAACCTTCGGTAATATCCTGCAAGGCCCAGGAAACTCCTGATATCACCCACATTCTTAAGGGACTCCCATTCTGTCACGGAAGCTACCTTACTTGGGTCCACGGCAACTCCTTTAGATGATACAATATGACCAAGGAATCCCACTTCTTTCAAGCAGAACTCACATTTGCTAAACTTGGCATACAACTTGTGTTCACTTAACTTTTCCATGATTAGGCGCAGATGCCTCTCATGTTCCTTCTCGTCCTTGGAGTATATGAGTATGTCATCAATGAATACCACAATAAACTTATCCAAGTACTCCATGAACACCTTGTTCATCATAGTCATGAAGTACGCTAGGGCATTGATTAAGCCAAACGACATCACGGTGTACTCATACAATCCGTATCTTGTGGTGAAGGCTGTCTTGGGTACATCCTGTTCCCGGATCTTTAGCTAGAAATAACCTGATCGGAGATCAATCTTAGAGAACACACTAGCTCCCTTTAATTGATCGAACAGGTCATTGATATTGGGTAGAGGGTACTTGTTCTTGATTGTCACTTCATTCAACGACCGGTAGTCCACGACTAGTCTCTTGGTTTTATCCTTCTTCTCCACAAAAAGGCAGGTGCTCCCCAAGATGACGCACTTGGTTGAATGAAGCCTTTGTCCAATTGCTATCTAAGCTGTTTCTTAAGTTCCTTCAACTCATCCACATCCATCTTGTATGGTCTCTTTGCTATCGGTCTAGTACTAGGCATCAAGTCAATGAGAAACTCGATATCTCTGTCAGGAGGCATCCCTGGCAATTCTTCCAGAAACACATCTGGATACTCCTTCACAATTGGCACATCCTCTAAGCTAACCCCCTTAAGGGAGTTCACTATACTTCCTTTGAGTGTGAAAGCTGACTTAAAGCGGATCCTTTTCTTATCCGGAGTCGTGAGTGCGATAGTCCTTTTGGCACAATCTATGACTCCCTCATATTCGGTCATCCAATTCATGCCCAAAATTATGTCTAATCCTTGTGATTCCAGAACGACTAGGCTTGTGCGAAAGATGTGTGCCCCAATCCTTAGTTCTAACCCACGGCATCCAGAGTTTGCCACTATTTCTCCACCCGGAGAACTTACCCTTAGGGGAGTACTAATAGTCTCCGTAGGTATCTTGCCTCCATCCACAAATACCCTTGATATGAATGAATGTGATGCACCCGTGTCAAAAAGTACAACTACGGGGGTGGAGTTAAGCTTGAACTTACCAATCACGGAGTCAGGTGCCTCACGAGCATCCTCCACAGAGACATGATTCACCGTGGCTTTGACGAATGGATTTTGCTTCTTACCGTTTCCATTACAATTGCCATGGTTGTGTCTGTTGCCGTTCCCATTACCATTTCCATTCTTCATCTTTTCTGGGGCAAGTAGTTGCATAGTGCCCTTTCTTGTTACACTTGAAGCATGTCACTTCACTCAGATCCTTCCCATTGCCATTTCCATTGCGGTGTTTATGGCCATTGTGGTTATGTCCTCCATGACAATGACCATTGTGGTTGTGGCCATTGTGGTTGTGAGGGGGTGGTGACGAAGTGCGTTGCTTCTGATATGGGGCCGAGTTGTGCTTGTGTGAGGTGGACATTCTCTTTCGGTTCTCTATACTCCTTTGCTTTGGTTCAACCACAACTGCCCTGTCCAGAAGTTCCTGATAGTTATCAAACTTCAGGGCCACAAGCTGAATGGATATTTAATCATTAAGTCCCCTTAGGAACTCCTCCTGTCTCTTGGCATCCGTGGATACATCATCAGGTGCATAACATGCCAGCTTGTTGAAAACGTCCCCATACTCGGAGACAGAGCGGTGCAGTTGTTTCAAGTCGCGGAACTCGCGTCTCTTTAGTGACATGACTCCCGCGGCTACGTGATGAGTACGAAAGGCCGCCTCAAACTGGTTCCAAGTGATAGCTTCAATATCGGGGTGGGTGACCTGGTAATTATCCCACCATTCTGCAGCTGGTCCCTCAAGTTGGTGCGTGGCAAAGTGCACCCTGTCAGCTCCAACAACTTGGACGGTGTCTAACTTCTTGTTGGTGGTGCGGAGCGAGTCATCTTCCACAATTGGCTCAGAACTACTTGAGAAAATTGGAGGGTTCAACCTCAAGAACCAAGTCAGGCGATCCTGTTGGGGCGGTGGAGGTGGTGGAGGCGGTGGGTTGTTATTGTTTTGCATGTTTTGAGTGAGGAGTTGGATCAGCTGATTCTCGGAGTTCAGAAGTTGCGCTATCTCTGGGGGCATGTTGTTGTTGTTGTTCCCACGTCTCGCAAGAAATAGATAGAAAGCCTAAGGAATAAACTCCTACCCGTATGTAAACATGAGAAAAACACACGAGAAAAGCAGGGCACACAAAGCACATAGTTTAACACACTCAACCAAGTTTAACTAAACCAAAATAATTTTTTGGTACTCATTAAAATCGCGAACAACGTTTGACTATAGAACTAAAGGTGGTCCAACTACTCTACTCATCATCCACTTCCTCATCCTCAATAATGAAGCCTTCCTTCTCCAGCAGTGACTTGTATAACTCCATGTCCTTCGTCGTGGCTTCAAGCTTCTCCTGAAGTTCCTTCACCTCCTGTGGCTCCGGTGTAGCAGCTTCGAGCCTCTCTTGAAGTTCCTTCACCTCTTGCAGCTCCTGGGTAGCATCTTCGAGCTTCTCTTGAAGTTCCTTCTTCTCCTTCTGTAGCTTCTTGATCAAACTTGACCCCATAGTCACGGGCGTGACCTTCTCCTCCAAGCTCCTCTTGGCTGCCCGCAGGTCCTTCAACATGGTGGCAAAGTTTTTGAATTCCATCTCGTTTTTTGCGAGCACAAGGCTTTGCTCCCTAATCCTCTTGTTCTTATCTGGCACCCTCTTCTCTTGATTAGCGAACTTCTTGTCCTAGGCGGTGAGCTCCCCACCTAGGGACTTGATCTTCTCCTCCAGCTCCTCGATCTTCTCCTCCTTCTCCTTGACTAGGGCACATAGCTCGTCATTCCTCATGATCTCAAGGCAGCTCCCCTTCTGAAGATGATTGATGTGGGACTCCAAGTCTTGATATTGGATCCTTCAACGCTTGCATGTCTTCCTTTCCTCCAAGGTTAACTCGATTGGAACTCCCTTCTCATCACGTCTTCCAAAGAGTTTGATGTAGTGGCCTTTAACCTCTTCATAGTGGCGTCCACAAAGTCGTCCAATGAGCTCCTACATGCTGATGCTAAGTCCTTTCTCCTTGGAGTCATTGGTGACGTTGAGTACAATGGCCTCTGTCTTGGGTTCTGACTTGTTGCGCCCCGGTTGGATGACTTCAATCGCCCAGCATCCTTCCTTATGCATCTTCCTCAACTCGCTTCCTTGATTGACGGCAGGGGCAACTGCAACGTCTTGATGATGTCCAGAAGGCATTCCCCAAAGCGCAGGCACTTGATGTCTTCGGCGGTGTCGTAGTAGAAGGTCTTCATCTTTAGGTTAGGAGAAAGAAAATTAGGCACAAAACGATAAGGAAGAGAATTCCTAGAAGAGCATAAATAACTTAGAAGAATATGGTAAGCAAAAACACACAATGGTAAAGGTGGTTTCCAATCCTAGGGGTCACGTCCTACATGCAACTTTGTGCTCTGATACCATCTATTGCGACCTCGGATCGTTAAGGATCCTAAGTCCCTGTGATTAACATGCTAGTCCCTAGATCAAAAGCTAGCACTTCACAGTCGATGAATATCATGTAAAACACAAGTCATTATTACACGATTAATCCAAAGTATAATTATGACAACTTGCATAGCTTATAGCTAGCTCAAATAAAACAGCAGAAACTAAGTAAAACTTGAGTCCATCAACGCCTCAGGCTAGCTGCGTGAAGACCCGCGATCCCTACGCACCTTTCAGTCTTCGGATTCTGCACATAAGATGTGCAACCAACAAGTTGGGTCAATACTTTGAATGTATTGGCAAATTACACCAAGGAAAGAGTAAGTCTATCTCTACATGCAAGGCTAAGAGTAGTCTTTGGGGTTCATTTGCATAAAGCCAATTTTCTCAATGTAAGAAGAAAAGAGGAAGAGATTTTCCCTACTTTGTAAACTTTGATAAGTAGTATAGGTTGAATGGAACACGTGGATATTACTCACCAAGTGCCCAATCAACCTAGCACTTGGATATTACACACCAAGTTCCCAAAATCCCACCCAATGGCGATATTACTCACGCCTTGGGGTTTATAAAACGTTAAGTTTGGAAAAGAGAGAGGAAGATCTTTCAGAGGCTCCATCCTTCAGATGCTCAATGTTGTTCTGTTTCCATGAACACGGCTGATCGATCAGATTGCAATACTCTCGAGAGGTTGTGCACTTTCCCCACAATCCACGATCAAGTCCTTTTACAGACAAGACCATGGCGAAGCCTTCCCTTAGCAGCCCCTCTACCAGCTGGATCCAACCGTGCCAAGAACCTCCAAATGTTGGTACCTCGGTGAGGTTTCCCACTAATTACTAAGCCAAGACAGAGCCCATATGTATTGTGGTTGCACTGGAAGCTTCTGAATTCTGAATCATGGTAGACTTCTTTGATTCCTGGGCGGCCGTCCTCCACCAAAATTACACTCGTTGTCCCGACAACCATTCCGCCCAGAAGAAAACTTAGTTTTATTTTGAAGGAGGTTTTGAGAGGAAAAAGGTTCGCTCGAGAGAGATTTTATACTTAGAAAGTTTTCATTCTTTCGAACCCTCCCAACGGTACTTGATATATATAAGTATGTAGCATAGCAAGCATAACTTAAAAAAACAGGATAACCTATTGGGATGGAAAATCCTAAGCATAGAGATACTCATGGCATACTACAAAACCGCACTTGCAAAATAGTAAGCATAACTTAAAAAAACAGGATAACCTATTGGGATGGAAAATCCTAAGCATAGAGCTACTCATGGCATACTACAAAACTGCACTTGCAAAATAGTACTAAGAAAATCTACCAAAAATCCTACACATGCATACTATAGAACTTGAAGAGTAAAACATGCATAGTCAAAACTAGGCCATAAACATGAACAAGTGGTGTAACTTGCCTTGATCTGCGTAGCACTCTACACAACAGTACTCCTCAGCGCACTCCGAGCAATCTAACGAAACAAAACATAGATCCAATCACAATTTGCACAAAACAATGTCACGAAGGCGAATATGCATGCATGCAACATGGTAATATGCAAGGATGGATTCAATTTTGACCAAGGGTTTTATTCGGGGGTGCTGTTCAGTTGGGGATGTCATTAGAATCGATTCCCCACAGGTTTTAAGTATTTTGGATTAAACCCTAAATAAACAAGCTCAAAACTAGATCTACAACTCCAATCTACCTCGAGACAGATCTGAACACTCTAAGCAAGTTATAACAATTTTCTACAGAAGGTCTCATAGAAACAAAGCCAACGCAACAAGAATCAACTAAAACGGATCTACGGATAATTATCTAGAATTAAAATACTCTAATCTAAACTTTAATTCCTATTGCAAGATTTCTGTAGTAAAAAAGTAATATTATTGTAGATCTATGTTCTACTCAAAATTATGAATCCAACGGTATCTTATACGCATTTTTTGGACAAAAACTCGAATTACTATGAATTAAACGAGATTAAAACAATTTCTGCCTATTTTAGAAAAGACAGACCAGCGGCCAGCTATGCGACGACAAGTGGCATCCAGGGGTTGGTCTAGCAGGGCGCGCGGGGCTGATGAGGCAAGTGCCACGCGGCGCAACGCGATAGGCCGGTACCCCTTCGGCCTAGCCAACTAATCCTAGTCGTTGGATTGGAAACGGACGGTTGGGGCGGGGGGGTGGCCGGCGGCTTACCGAGGTGGGTGGCGACGGGGTCGACGGCGGACGACGACGGCGATCGGCGGCGACGAGGCGGTGCTTGCCCGGCTCGGTGGAGTAGACGATGGCGGACGGTTCCTCGCCACGGTTCCGTTCCCGGGGGCGGCGTCGGCTCCCTTCCTCCGAGGCGACGGCGAACGGCGGCTGGAGCTCGCGGATTCCGGCGAATCTACAACGAGCAATTGTGGTGGCTGTGGTGCATGGGTAGAGGGAAAAAGGCGTGAGAGGAAGTGGTACTACAAGGGGAAGAATAAGGCAGTGGAGGTCTTCGGAAAGGTTACCGTCGGGCGGCGGCGGCGTTGCTCCGGCGAGGTCGCGGGCGGTGGCGCGGCGAGCAGGGGGCTAGGGTTTTTTTGGGGGCGGCCGGGCGCAGGATTTATAGTCCAGAGGACTTGGGGGCGGCCGATCGCGGAACCGGATCCGTTTCGGCCGGAGGCCATTCCTGGCGCGTCGGCGAGGTGGAGTCTGCCCCGATATCCACGGAGACGATGGCGCGGTGGGGCCCGCCTGTCGGCGGCTGCGGTGCGGGAGTGGGCTGGCGACTGGCGGCACTTGTTGGGCCGGCCAACGCGGCTGCTGCTGCTGCGCGGCGCCTGGCGTGCGGTAGATAGGAGCGGGCCGGCTCGGCTGGCCCGGTTAGGCTAGGTTTCCTCTTTTTTTATTCTTTTTATTTTTTTCTGTTTCACCAATTGTTGCATAACTTTTGCAAACAGACTCCAAAAAAAGTGAGACCGGTCTCTAAAAATTTGTAAGAAGAAGAGGATTAGAATGGTATTATAAAATAACACTTTTGCCAAGGTTTAGGAGGTTAGATTTGGTTTTACCCTTTTAGTCTTTATATGACTATGGGGTTTAGGAAAGTATCTGATGCAGTTTTTATTATGTGATGCCATGATGCAAGGATATGATGCATGCTTCTAGTAACATCTGCAATTGTAAAATTTAGGATGTTACAACGCTGCAGGTTTCCACCATGTCAGCATGGATTAGACCAGCGGCCCAGGTGTTTCTCTAACACATATACATAACTCCATGGACTTACAAGCTCCCCTTTCATTTCACACCGACGACATTGTCGTCGGATTGAGGACAAGTACGCCATGAGGGGGTCCTCGAGGCGTGCGGAAGAGAGCGGTGTGAGACGTACGGTGTTCTGGGACAGTGAGCACACAAGTTTACCTAGGTTCGAATCCGCCGGCTTTGGACAGATCCTACTCCTGCTAGCAATCCAGTAATACGGCAGAGCCGGAATATGAGTTACAAGGGTTTCGCCTGTGCGAGTTGAGATTGTAGACTATTGAGGGTGCCCTAAAGGCTCTCCCTAGGACGACTTATATAGATATCCGGCCTAGGGTTTACAGGAGAGATCTATCCGGCTATGACGAAGAGTCGGTTACAGAGTACATCTTGAACTACAAGTAACACAATGGGCCTAAGTCGGTAAGTCTTCTGGGCCTTCCCGTAGCCGGATGGGACTCCGTCTTTTCTCCCTGACTTGGCCACCCATGAAGCAAAGCTCTAACCCGAAGTGGGCCACCCTGGTTAGTGAGGAACTGTGAGGATACCCTGAAAGTATATCCCCAACTGCAGCCCTAGAGGACTCCAAGATCCAAAGTCGGATTTATCATCGTCTAGCTTGATCTTCGGCTTGCAGAATCTTGAAGGGTTCCTGAAACTTCACAACAAAAAATACGATCCGGGTCTTAAAAATAAGTCGGACCTATCAACAGGTTACTCGGATTTTCCAGCTTGATTTCAAACTAATCCGGAACTTGATCTCTAACGCCACCTGACACAAGTCATGGTCAAGTCACGTCATCTGACAAACATCCTATCAGCACGACCGTTGGTGGGTCCGCGCTTCGCGGAACCGAGGCGTTGTTTCAATGCGTGCGTAGAGATCGAGGCGACGTAATCATCGCGTGTGTCCTGCCCAGTTCCTTCCATGACGCGTGGCGGTTACACTGTAGCATTTGCACGAATCTTGGCGCGGTTAGGTAGATATAAGGGGTGAGGATTCTCCTCCTCCTTTCTTCACCTGTTCCTTTTCCTTTTCCTCTCCTCCAAATCTCCCCCGCACGCACAAAGCTCCTCTGCTTTCCCCCAAAAACTCCCAGCGCCACCCATCTTAGGTCATCTGCCCGCCAGAGAAATGGCTTCTTCCTCCTCTTCCGGCTTGCCGGCTGTGGCGGCGACGGAAGCGGCGGCAGAGAAGGAAAGCTTCCGCGGGGTCTGGATCCCCTGCGTACTTGACAACGAGAAGCTCCAAAACATGGAGACAGAAGGGCTCCTCCGCGCCGGCGACTAGCGGAGCGGCTTCAAGGAAACTGTTCCCAACCCGTGCTCCGACGAGCGGGTCCACTTCGGCACCCACCTCGATAGAGGTTTGTCATTTCCTCCCTCGGAGTTCTTCTCCGAGGTGATTGACCATTACGGTGTTCAACTCCACCATCTTCCTCCCAACTCTCTCCTAGAGATGAGGGCTTACGCTTCTTTGTGTGTGGGCTTTCTCGGCATTAGGCCGAGCTTGACCTTATTCCGGTATTACTTTCATGTTCGGAGAAATTCTATTAATGCAGATGTTCCTTATATCACTGGTACCATTAGTTTTTCACTTAGACGCGAGCGCGCATATCCCAAAATCCTAGCTAGTGACTCGGTCAAACAGTGCCCAGCCACATTCTTTTATCATAGGGATATTCCGTCTCCCGGCAAAGCTACTGCTTTGCCGGATTTTGTCGACGGAGTTGCCACGAACCAACCGTCTTGGGACGAGGCTGCTCCGGCTCTCAGTGATGAACTGATCCTCGCTAAGAGGCGGGTCGAATATCTGATCAAACACAAAGGACTGAAGGGATCCTACTTGGTCCAATGCTGGGTGTCACGCTGGATCCAGCCCCTTCAGTACCACGGAGACCGACTGATGCACTCCATCACGTCATCCAAGAAAGACTCCCTCCGCATTAGCCCCAGAGCCTACACCATGCAAGGCTATATAAGCCAGATTAAGTGGCTGATAAGGGAGCGGATCGAGAGGAGGATCCCGAAGGTTTCTCTGGATATTCATACGGCGGAAAACCCCGTAGTGCCGGTAAGCTTCTAATAGTACACCTTTTTATGTGTTTCAATCTTTGAGTTACATTGCAATACTGATATGTTTCCTTCTTTTCAGCTTGCTAACCTCCCCGAGTCGGAATTTGCTCCGCTCGAAGGCTATCCTCCAGAGTTTTCTCAGGAGACAGAAGTGGTCCCATTGCCGGACATTGAGCTCAAGAAGTGCAAAGCTCCGACTGTGGTCGTTGGCATAAAGGAGGTGCCCATCGTGAAGAGGTAACTTTCAATCACAACTTCCGCCTTTGCACTTTACTCAAAATCTCTTCCGAGATGTAATGTTTCCGACTTTATCACATTCTCAAAGCTAGACAGCTCATCAAGAGCAAGGGGAAGGGAACTTCTGCAAAGCCCCTATGACAGACGAAGCTTACCATAGCTTCTCCTGTCGTGGCTCCTCCGACTCCTGCCCCCCAACCTTCCGCAACACCGGTGATCAATCCTTCTCCAGTCGTCGCAGAAGATCCGGCTCCTTCAACGGAGCCTGCGATCCTTGAATCGCAAACTTACATCACTATGGGTGAGTCAGGTTTAGATAAGGGTGAGCCCTCCTTGGGTAATGATCCCTCGACAGAAACCTTTGCCGAAAATCTTCTCAGCAATCCGGGACTTGCCAAGTTTGGCCTATCCCAGAAATCTGCTGAAGAGATCTAGCGCCTGGCTAGGCAATGCCTGGAGAAAAGAAACTTATCTGCCGAAGAAGAAGCACAAGAAGAAGAGGACGTCAAGCACTCTGATCTTCTTGAAAAAGTGAGTCTTCGCAACAAGAGGATTAGGTCCGGTGAGCTTCCAACTACTACAGTGACCCCTCTGACTCTCGCTGAGAAGGTTGTTGTAGAAGTGAATGCGAGTTTGGATAAACTTACTCGCAAACAATATGTAAGTCAGAATTCTAACTCCTGTTTTTCCTCTAGCCCCCAAGAATGAAGTAGGATAAATAATCCGGGTTTATGCTTCTTTAGGATGCCAAAGAATGAACTAGTGTAGCCCCCAAGGCTCGTGATGATATTAGCAAAAATATTAGCCCGAGTCTTTAGTAGCTTTCTGAATTTGGGTATTCTGACTTACAGACAGTATATTCCTATAACCAGGATTTGTTGAAGAATGTCTATGATAAGCGGAGAGAGATCAGAGCTCTCCGACTTAAAAATGCTGAACTTAAAGTTGCCAAGGATGAAGCCGAAGGAAAACATTCCGAGACTCAAACCTTGTCTTTGTGTTTTCATAGTCGAATTTTTTCGTTGAACTGTTGTTCTTTTTGACTTACAGCATTGGTGAAACAATCCTGTGCCATGATTGAAGAGGCCGAGAACCTCAAAACTTTAGTGGTGGAGAACAAAGAACTTCGCCAAGAGCTGGATAAGCTCAAAGCGGATCATGAGAAGAGCATAGCTCAAGTTCTCGAGTCCTCCTCCATGGCTACTGATGAGCGTGATCGCAAGATTTCTGCTCAAGATCAGAAAATCTCGGACCTCAATAACGAGTTGTGCAGAGAGAGGGACCTTTCCGAGGTGCTCCGAGCTGAACTCCAGAGTCTTCGAGAAGAGAAGACCAAAATTGAAGACGTCATTTTCGTTACGTTCCATCTGTCTAACTTTTCCACTTTCTTCGACTTCTTTCAATGTCGGATTTTCTTAACTTGTTTTGTGTATAGGTCCTATGAACTTGACGGACTCTTCCTTCGCCGAACCCCGCACCCACCGGCTTACCCAAGTTGGTGACCTACTTCATGACTTCCGCCAATACCTTGAGGACATGTCGGATATGCATAGCATGTCGGATTTTCAGGTGCGGGACAAGGCAAAGGAGATGCCACAACATGTTCAGGATTGGAACATGTCCTACACGCGGACTGCGGCGCAGAATGCTCTCACCATGGTCACGAGCCACCATGGAAACATGGAAATATGGCAAGTGACCAGAGGGTACTGCAAAGTAGATGAAGACGACCAGGAGCAGGACATCAAGGCCATCATGGACTCCTGCGCTGGATATGGGTGTCATGTGGCTGATTTGACCAGCTACGAAACTCCCTTCTTCTCCCGCGTGGAGACACCGCCTCCGCCTCCCGAAGAATCAGCAGAAGTTTCTGACGATGACCACACCGTGTTGGATGTGGACATCTCGGAACGATATCAAGACGACATATCTAGCGAGCCGACAGCTCCTTCTTCTCCTCCTGCATCATAGATTGCCAGAAAAATTTGTGTTATTCTAAAAAACATGATGGGTCTGTAAATATGTAGTACTATAACTTTGCTAGTGCTAAGCTTTTGATCTATTCAGCACTTTTGGCTTTAAATTTTTGTGTGCCTGAAATGTTTACATAAGCACTTGTACTTTTTTGTCTATACTTATCGTTTATCGGGCTTTTCGCCTCGTCCCTTTTGTGAGCCGGCTAAACCTTCTACCGGAAACTTTGTCGAGCAACGGAGCTCAATTGCTAAACCAGTTTAAACTCGGAAAAAAAGCCGGCTTCCAGTACCAATAATTCACTACTCGGAAAATGCCCGCATCTAGCAATCAGATAAATAACCAAAGTAAAGACTAGAAACTTTAGAGTTATACCTAAGGGTAGGAACTTTTAAATCGGAAATATAAACCAGAACAAAGATGAGCATAAAGTACTTTCAAGCATTCTGGGATTTTTGACTATGACATGATCATTCGGAAATAAGATGGTAAGAACTTCTCAGAAAAACTTGAGGCAACCAAAACTTTTATTTCTCACAGAACATGTACATATATATGATTACAAAGAAGGATAGACTAAGAATAAAAGGGACATAGCTGAGCAATATTCCATGGTCTGTCTAACTCAGCCGGATTTGTACTGCCTCCAGCTCTCTTTCTCTTCTTAGTAGCAGGTCTTTCTTTGACTGGCCTCATGTCAGTTAAGTAATATGAACCATTGTGCAATACTCGACTAACTAAGAAGGGCCCTTTCCATACCGGGGAAAGTTTGTGCTTTCTTTACTACACAAGACGGAGAACCAAATCGCCTTTATTGAAAGATCTGTTTCTGACTCTCTGGCTATGATACTTGCGTAACTTCTGCTGATAGGCTGTTGATCTCATATCAGCAACGACGCGAACTTCTTCGACTAAGTCGAGATCATTTTGTCGAGAAATCTCGGCATCCTCTTCAATATACGCGGCCACTCTAGGAGAAGTGTGAATCAAATCACTAGGAAGAACTGCTTCTACGCCACAGACTAAGAAGAAAGGTGTGTATCCCGTAGACCTATTTGGAGTTATTCGTAAACTCCACATTACAGAGGGTAGTTCCTCTGCCCAAGCCCCCGCAGCATGTCCTAGTGGTGCTTTGAGCCTCGGTTTTAGGCCTTGTAGGATTAAACCATTTGCTCTTTTGACTTGTCCGTTAGCCTGTGGATGTGCGACTGACGTAATGTCAAGCCAGATATTTTGCTCGTTGCAGAATTCAGCCAATTCTCCCATAGAAAAGTTACTCCCGTTGTCCGTGATAATGCTATGCGGATAACCATACCAGATTATAACATCCTCGACAAATCTTTTGGCTGTTGCTCCATCACAACTAGTGATAGGTTTAGCCTCAATCCATTTGGTGAATTTATTCACCATCACTAAGAGATGAGTAAGTCCACTTGGAGCTTGTTTAAATGGTCCTACCATATCAAGCCCCTAGACCTCAAAAGGCCATGTTATAGTTATTGTTCGTAGCCGATCAGCCGGAACATGAGCTTGTTTGGCGTACTTTTGGCAGCCTTTGCACGTCTTGACTAATCGTTCAGCATCTGCCTGAGCTGTTAGCCAGAAAAATCCGTGTCTAAAAGCTTTTACCACTAAAGATTTGGCTACAGCGTGGTGACCACACTCGCCTTCGTGGATTTCCCTTAAGATTTCCACTCCTTCCGGAGATAAGCAGCGCTGAAAACCCCCAGAAACACTCTGTTTATAGAGCTCACCTTTAACAATAGTATAGGCTTTCGCTCGTCGGATAATCTGCTGGCTCAAAACCTCGTCTTCGAGTAATTTGTCATCTACCAGATAATCTAGGTAGGGTTGAGTCTAGCTAGGAATTACAGCTAGAACTGCTATTAGAGGTGAGTCGGATTTAGTCAGATATTCCTCATCTACTCCCTTTATTGAGGGAACTTTGAGGTGATCTAAAAAAGCGCCATCCGGGACTTCTTTCCGCGCAGAGCCTATCCGAGATAGTGTATCTGCTTCCTCATTTTCTGCTCGAGGGATGTGTTGAACCTCAAACCCTTCGAACGATTTAGATAGATCATCCACAACAGCTTTATAAGCTGCCATGTGTTTATTTTCATTACAAATATCCGACACTTGTTGAGCAACAAGATTCGAATCTCCGTAACACATCAAACGTCGGATGCCAATATCCTTAGCAATTCGGATTCCATGTACTAGTGCTTCATACTTGGCAATATTATTTGTCGCTGTGAAGTGGATCTGCAACACGTATAGAAGTTTATCTCCTTGGCGTGATTTGAGCACCACGCCAGCCCCCGAGCCCCCTCGAGCCATAGACCCATCGAAAAAGAGGGTCCAATATTCCGACTCAGGGAGGTTCATGTTCTCCTTTGTCTCTGTCCAATCAGCGACAAAGTCAGCAAGGATGTGGGATTTGATTGCTGTCCGAGGTTTATATGCAATATCAAAAGATGAAAGCTCTATGCCCCATTTGGCGACGCGTTCTGTGGCGTCACTGTTGTTGATTATATCTCTCATGGGAGTTATGCTCACCATGGTAATTGGATGCTCCTAAAAATAGTGTCGTAACTTACGAGATGCTAGAAAAACACCGTAAGCCAACTTTTTATAGTGCGGATACCGCTGTTTTGATTCTGTCAGGACCTCACTTACAAAGTAAGTCGGACGCTGCACCAGGTGCTCATGATTTTCCCCCAGTCTCTCCACCACCATGACGATACTAACGACCTTATTTGTCGCAGCAAGATAAAGCAACATCGGTTCCTGAGGTTCCGGCGCTCCAAGGATAGGAGCAGATGAGAGTACTTTCTTCAGGTCTTGTAGTGCATCTTCAGCTTCATCAGTCCAAACAAAATCCTTGGTCTTTTTCAAGAGTTTGTATAATGGTGCGGCTCTTTCACCAAGCCAGCTTACAAATCGACTGACCGCAGCGATGCAACCAGTTAATCTTTGTACGTCCTTTAGGCGAGTTGGCCTGGAAATATTGAGTACAACCTGTATTTTGTCCCGGTTCACCTCTATGCCTCTTTGAGACACGATGAAACCTAACAATTTTCTGGCTGGTATTCCAAAGAAGCATTTCTTCAGGTTAAGCATGATGTTGTATTTTCATAGATTGGCAAATGTTTCCTCCAAGTCAGAAATCAGTGTTTCCTTCTTTTTGGACATCATCGCAATATCATCCACGTATGCATGTACATTGCATCTGAGTTGGTCATGGAGGAAACGCTGCATCGTGCGCTGGTACGTAGCTCATGCGTTCTTCAGCCCAAAGGGCATTGTAACAAAAAAGAAGGTTCCGAAAGGGGTTATGAATGAAGTTTTGACTTTGTCAGATTCCTTCATCCGGATTTGGTGTTAACCGGAATATGCGTCGAGAAAACAGAGTTCGAGCCTGCGCCAGAATCGATAACTTGATCAATTCTAGGCAGAGCGAACGGATCTTTTGGGCAAGCCTTGTTCAAGGCAGTATAATCAACACACATCCTTAAATTAGTGGTGTCCTTTTTAGGGACCATTACAGGATTGGCCGACCACTCAGTGTGGATGACCTCTTCTATGAATCCGGCTAACTCGAGCCGTGCTAGTTCCTTAGCTATTGCCTTACGCTTTTCAATGCCAAATGTCGTGAGGACTGTTTGACGGGTTTAGCATTCGGGTTTATAGTTAGAGAGTGCTCGGCAAGTTCCCTAGGTACTCCGGTCATGTCAGATGGCTGCCATGCGAAGATATCTTGATTTGCTTGGAGGAACTTGACGAGCGCGCTTTCCTATGTGCTACCTAGGCCTACGCCTATCTGGGTCACCTTGGAGGGGTCATCATCCATTAACAGCGTCTTCTTCGTCTCTTCGGATGCCTTGAACTCCGGATTTGGCTTTGTCACCTCCTTCTTCGTTGCGGGCATCTCGGATGGATCTATGCTCTTCTTGATCTCCTGGTACTCATGGGCGTGCAGCACGGCTTTGGCAAAGGTGGCATTTCCATCCTCACACTCTCGCGCTTTCTTCGGGTCTCCCCTGATGGTGATCACGCCGTTGGGACCTGGAATTTTCATCATATTGTAAATGTAACACGGACGAGCCATAAAAGCCTAGTAAGCCGGACGTCCGAATATAGCGTGGTATGCGCTCTTGAACGGGACCACTTCGAACGAAAGTGCCTCCGTCCGATAGTTCTTTGGAGTTCCAAAGGTAACATCCAAAGTGATCTCTCCTAGGGAATTGGCCTGTCTTCCTAGGACAACTCCGTGAAAAATCACAGAGGTATGGTTCAGTTGGGTTTCCGAGATCTTCATCTGGCGTAGCGTTTCGACATAGAGAATATTAATACTGCTACCACCGTCCATGAGGGTCTTGGAGAAACCATAACCGTCAATGAGTGGATTGACGATTAAGGCGTATTTTCCTCGCCTGTGCAACTTAGGCGGATGATCAGCATAGTCAAATGTGATTGCCACTTCCGACCAGTCCAAAAATTGAGGGACAGCCGGAACTGTTGCGTTGAGCTCGTGTATAACTGCCTTCTTGACCTTTTTTGGTTGAGATCCGAGGAAAGTGACAATAAGGGTCCTTCTTGGTGGGAAATTTTTTCTTCCCTTCCGTCTTGGGATTTGAAGCATCAACTTCCTCCATGTCGGAATCTTCCTTGGTCTGTTTTTCTTTTTTGGGATTCTTCTTTCCCTTCTTCCGCTTAGCTTTGTAGCCCGCGGTGTCATCTCTTTTGATGTCATCATCAAAACGACATTCAGCGTTGGTGTGGGATGATCCCCCATTGGCGTCTAGGTGATGCACACATAGGTTATTGGCAATTCGGCCGAAGAGTAGGTTTTACCTGGTTGCTGGTCTCCTCTACCTTGAACTCTTGAAGTTCCATGCCCACGCCCGCGGCCTCCGCCGCGTCCTCCTCGTCCTCCAGACCCGAAAGTAGCAGTGACCACTACCGTTTCCGCGTTGGGTTTTTTCTTCCGAGGTATTTTTGCTTTGGTTTTTTTGTGTAATCCCTCTGCGTTGGGTCTGTCTAACTCTTGAAGAACACAGCTAGGGCATTGAGTAATCCCTCTGCATCATCGTCGGCATCTGCATAATTGCTCGCTGTTTCTATCATCTCTCCCAAATCAGTGACCTTGTCACACTTCAAGCGATGGCGCAGTAGACCAATTGGGAGACCTGCGATGAAAGCTTCAATCGCAGTTTGATCATTTACTCCTTCACAGGAGTTCTTGGTGTCGATCCATCGTCCGAGGTAATCCCAGCAAGTTTCTCCGTCTTTTTGGGTGCAACGCTGTAGGTCTCCGACCATACAGGGCCTCCGATATGTGCCTTCGAAATTCCGAAAGAACGCACTTTGCATGTCATACCAGTTGTGGATGGTTTTCTCCGGAAGTTCATTAAGCCATGATCGTGCCGTCTTCCGCAACATAAGTGGGAGATATCGGGTGCGACCAGGCTGTTTCCGCCTTTGCGATGCAGCAAGCTTGGAAAAAATCATGTAGCCAGATATTTGGCCATGCAATGTCGTCGTAGGCTTGGATATGTCTTGAGATAGCAAATCCTTCCAGGAATCTTATAGCTATGATGCGTGGTCCGAAGCACTTTGGGCCCACGTAGATATCATCGTTTTCGTAGCGCCGTGCCTCTATGTTGGAATTGATCCCGTGCCTTGCATCGTTCGGGGATAGAGATCGTCCCAAATGTAGTCTGTGGCTATGGTGCCTTGGAGCCGGACTTCGGCTTCTGCCACCACCTCCTCCGCCATGTCGTCCTCCTTGTCCCCCTTGAGAGCCATTGTGATGACTGCTTGGTGGAGAGGGTGGGGCAGCTGGATTATTTCCGGCTGATCGCCGGCCTCCGTCCGGAGCGTCATTATTCCGGTTCCGAGGAGGGTCTTCACTACGACGTGCTCCCTGCCGGCTTGTCCCGACATGGTTTCCGTCGTTCATTCGTCCGTCGTTCCCACTATGGTGAGGCTCAGCCGGACGGCTTGCATGTCTAGGAGGTGGCATTTTTTGACGATCCTCCTCCCGACGTTGCTCTTTATCTTCTCCCCTTCGATCGTTCGACTCTCGTCAGGGAGGATTCCTCGGATACAGTGCAGCAATTGCCTCTTTTTTGGCTGCTAGGGCGACGTTGCTCCAGTTACGCGCAGTTTTGCGGTGCTGTCCTGACGATCCGGTTCTCGAAGAATTGTCTTCCCGGCGCTCGGGGCGATGATGCTACTCCAGAACGTGCTGGGGTCTTATGTCAGCCCATGCCGGATCTGTGCGACATTGGTCGGAATCCGAGACCATTTTTTGACTTCCGGACATGGCGAACTTTTGTTGCTCTAGTCCCTTGTTGAATAGTTTGATTCCCAACTGGATTTCCTCCGGTCCTGGATTAGCCGATAGAATTTCTCGGGCTGCCACGGTATTCTGTACTGGGGTTGGATATAGCCAATCTCCTTTACTATCTTTCTGAGGCTTCCCCATCTCATCTCCGAAAAGGACGACGTGGATCTGCGGGAATTGGTTGTCACTAGTGTGACACTTCCTGGTCTTCTGGTATTGCCTGGAGTTGTACGTCCCCACAGATGCTATGCGTTTCTTTTCCTCCTCAATGTTTTTGGCTTCATCGAGGAGTACTTGATGACACGCTTCTAGGGCATGCGCCCTCTCGTCCAGTTCTTTAGTAGTAAGTTCTGCAGCTGTAGGAATAGGTGTGGTTAATGCAGCATCGATGAGTTTATGCGCACCTTCAGTGATCACGTGTCCATCCACCGATTCTTCTTTTCTTGGCTCGTCTGGGATAAGTGCTCCATCCGAGTCTTCTTCGTATTCCTTGACAATCACCTCCTCTGTCAGAGGGTCTTTTGCCGGGGTCTTGTTCTTCTTGTTCCTCTTCTTTGCCTTCTTGGCAGCGCCGATAGCAAAGACGGCTTTGGGTCCGTTTCCCGGAGTCAAGCTCTGATCGGTACTTTTGGACATCTGGACCTCGGAATTATCTCCGATTTCCATGTCATCCTGCGCTTTGGGAGAGTGTTCTCCGGATCCTTCATCCATGGCTTCTCCTTCTTCTGCAGCTTTGGAGTTATACTCCTCTTCATATTCCGCGGAGAACTTTCAGAAATCCGCTGA
This sequence comes from Avena insularis, assembly GCA_023614405.1. Taxonomy (NCBI): domain Eukaryota; kingdom Viridiplantae; phylum Streptophyta; class Magnoliopsida; order Poales; family Poaceae; genus Avena; species Avena insularis. Next base: position 271,875,490 of record CM042694.1, on the reverse strand, counting down.
CGTCATCGATTCATCCGAGGATGCGGGTACGTCGGTGTTTGTTCCAATTTCCTCCAGCACAGAGTCGGTGTTTTCCCCAGCAACGGCAGAGCCTGATCCAGATCCCACATATCCGACGAAGTGCGACGTGTGCTTCCTGAGGTACCTGCGGCTCTCGCGATCAGCCATGTCGAAACTTTTGATGGTCTCAAGAATTGCATCAGCGCTTGCATCTTGCATCATCAGAGCCAGAATTAGTGTCGTTGATGAGTTCCTCCTGGATTTCGACTTCCGCGGGTGGGTTGATCTGGGATCCGGCCTCTCCGAGGAGATCCACTCCAGATTCGACTTGGACCGCTAGGTCTTCCTCAGGCTCGGATTTCTCCACTATCTCCATAGCTGGTGCGGTCTGGATGGGATTAGAGTTTTCTGAGATCCGGAACTCTGCCGCCTCCACGGACAAAAGGGACCCAGAAGATTCTTCTGCCTCTCTCATCACCACTGGGTTGGGTGGGGCAGGTTCAGCAAAACCGATGTAAACATCGATCTCGCCAAAAGACATGATTGTGTAGGCAGTCATGGCCTCCCTATCCAGAATCCACGTCTCGCCGAGAACGATGAGAGGGACGTCACTGGCGTAGAGGATGCGACCAACAGTGGAAGTCTCGCTGATTCCGATTCTTGCAGATTCCGCTCGGAACGCAGATCCGAAGCTCACTTGCCCCATGGTGGGTGCCAACTGTCGTCGGATTGAGGACAAGTACGCCATGAGGGGTTCCTCAAGGCGTGCAAAGAGAGGGGTGTGAGACGTACGGTGTGCCGGGACGGTGAGCACACAAGTTTACCCAGGTTCGAATCCGCCGGCTTTGGACGGATCCTACTCCTGCTAGCAATCCAGTAATACGGCAGAGCCGGAATATGGGTTACAAGGGTTTCGCCTGTGCGAGTTGAGATTGTAGACTATTGAGGGTGCCCTAAAGGCTCTCCCTAGGACGGCTTATATAGATATCCGGCCTAGGGTTTACAGGAGAGATCTATCCGTCTATGACTAAGAGTCGGTTACATAGTACATCTTGAACTACAAGTAACACAATGGGCCTAAGTCGGTAAGTCTTCTGGGCCTTCCCGTAGCCGGATGGGACTCTGTCTTTTCTCCCTGACTGGGCCGCCTATGAAGCAAAGCTCTAACCCTAAGTGGGCCACCCTGGTCAGTGAGGAACTGTGAGGATACCCGGAAAGTATATCCCCAATAGACATCCATAGACAAAAGAGCATGATATCAACTAGGTACAAAGTACCCGTGCAATGTTGAAAGTGTTCCCCATGACAGCATGGTTCTTCTAATCCCCAACAAATAAGTGCAAGCATATACAACATAGACGACACAATGGTTCAAGTTTATTAAGGGCAATAAAAGTAAAGTGTGCCATCAAGTTCATGCGAGCTTTGATCACTAGTTTTCTCATAACATGTTTAATTTGGAAGGTAGATAAAAACATGAATATACTTGGAATAGCATATGATTGTAGGTAGGTATGGTGGACTCTTTGGAATAACTTGGTTTAAGGAGTTGGATTCATGAGTGGAACTCATACTTGGTTGTGGAGGCTAGCAAACGACTAGAAGCGACCAACTAAGAGAGCAATAATGGCCATAATCATGTAGAGCGCCAAACCATCATTAATCCAAGCATAAAGTGATACTACAAGTTGAAAACTAAAGGATCATAAAGGCTATGGTGACTTGGGATAGTCATAACATGGTGTGAGCATGTGCCAAGTCAACCCAAATAAAGCATCAAAGGAGAATACCACAATGATATGCTTTAATATGCTAAAAAAACACATGATTCTTCAAAGGCACATTAAGCAAACTCAATTGTTTATAACATGTCATGCTATAGAAAAGAATACTAAGCATAAAGCCAAAACAATATCAAGCATGGCATGACAAAGCATAGGCCACAGTCAAAAACAAACTCCCTTTACCACTTAAGCATGAACTTCCCTACTCTTTTCCAATCCAAACCAAACTATTTGAAAACCAATGCATGAAAGAGGGGGTCCAACCAATTTATTCAGCAAACTAAGCAAACAAAGAAAACAAAAAACCAAAGAGAAAACGAAAAAGAAGACGCTCCAAGAACAACAAAACTGTGCATGAAACAATAAAAATAAAGCGTTTGGAAGAAACCTGGGATTTTTATTAATGAAGAGGGGGATGCCTTGGGCATCCCCAAGCTTTAACGCTTGTACTTCTTAGATATTTCTTGGGGTGACACGCGTGGCATCCCCAAGCTTGAGCTTCAGCCCATCCTTCATCTCATTACTCATTCCATCCATACACCTGAAATTTTTCCTTCATACAAAACTTCACACAATCTTTATTAGCAACATTAGTGCACTCAAGATAATAAGTCTTTAGGACTCAGTTCCAACACCAATAAAACTTCCATTAAAACACAAGCTACTGTATCACTTCCTCAAAAAGCTCAATTACCCAAAAGAACTCAAAAAGGAACCAACAAGAAGCAAATGCAAATAAAGGCAGAAATCTGTCAAAACAGACCAGCAGGTAAAGACGAATTTTTTAGAAGACCTTCTGTTGCTCAAATCGAAAAGTGTTGAACTAACGAAAGTTAGATAACAACCTGGGTCAGAAGCACAAAAATTCACGCCTCAAAACAACTTACAGAGATTTTACAAGAATTTTTACGGTGAAGCATAGAAATCTGTTTCGGGACAGCAACTTTCCCAACCATTACTTCTCTCTCATTAGAGGTTACTCTTGGCACAAAAAGCAAATAAAAAGGATAAGGAGCGGATATTACTGAAGTAATAACTTTAAGACTCATCTAAAACTTTTGGGTTATCTCCCAATAAGTACTTTTCTTTAACGCCTTTAAGTTAGGCATGATAGTTTGGGAGGATGCTCACATAAGAAATATGAATTGAAGTAAAAGAGAGCATCAAGAAGCAAATTCAAAACACATTTAAGTCTAACCTAGTTCCTATGCATAGGAATCCTGTATGCAAATAAATTCGCAAAGAGCAAAGTTCCAGGCATAGGAAGATAAAACAAGAGTAACTTCAAAACTTCCAGCACATAGAGAGGTGTTTCAATACCATGAAAAATTCTACAACAATATTTTCCTCTCTCATAATAATTTTCAGTAGCCTCATGAATAAACTCAACAATATAACTATCACATAAAGCATGCTTTTCATGTTCTACAAAAACATAATTTTTATCAAGCTCAAAAATAGTGGGATTAAAACCTTCAAACCCACTGTTAACAATTCTATAACAAGATGACTGATCATTCAATATAGGACCATCTTCTAGAGCTTTATCATAAACAATTTATAAGCAAAACTCTTTAGTACCGTGCATCTCGAAGTTAGGCACAAATAAAGGATTATCACAGATAACATGAGCATGACATTCATCCTCCTTTGGTAAGCATGGGGGACAATCAAATAATGTAAGGGATAAAGAGTTACTCTCATTAGAAGGTAGGCAAGGGTAGCTAATCCATTCTTCCTCCTTTTGTTCATCACTCTCCTCCTCTTTTTCATCTAATGAGCTTTCAGGTTCATCAATTTCTTCTTCCATAAGATCCTGCAAGGCATTAGTCTCTTCCATTTGTGGAAAGCATCTATTAATATATTCAAGAATATAGCCATTTTCTTCCTTGTAATTATCAAATCAAAATTTAAGTATATCATAAACCTCATATTTATAAGGTGAATCATCAATATTTTCAAGCAAACTAGCAAGTTCAAATGCACCCTTCCAAGCAATAAATTCCTCAATTTGTTCCACATCATAAAAGTTATAATTTCCCTTAACATAAGAAGATATGGTAACATCATCATTATACTCACATTGAAAAGGGAGGTGTTTGTACCTCCTACAACAACAAGATTTATCAAAGAAATAAGTAACATTATAAGTAGAGCACACGTTTATAGCAATGGTATATAATTTATCAATTGTTCCCATAAGTGTTTCCCTTTTAGTGACAAGCGGTGTTCCTTATAATAATATTTTTGTCCTTCTGTGAACCCACCTTTCCAATAAGATTCAGTTTCAAAGAAACCAACCATTGATAGAAAGCATGATAAAGCAAGACAATAACAGACCAACGAAAATAAAAACTAGAGTAGGAACTATTTTTTTTGTATTTTTGATAAAGAAACAAGAAAACAAGGCGTAAAATAAACTAAGCTTGAACAATACTGATTCCAAGTGGACTTGATAAATAAAGCTATGCTCCCCGGCAACGGTGCCAGAAAATAGTCTTGATGACACTACTAGAGAAAAGGCTATAGGAGACATTCTTATGCGAGGCACATTTAGCATATGCGCCTCCTATAAAAATAGGCGAGGCGCACATTGTGATATGCGCCTCTAGTATAAAAATAGGCGAGGCGCATATGATAAGAATGCGCCTCCTATAATCCTCAGACAGAATCTAGCAGCCCATATTATGCGAGCATTCTAGTCATATGCGCCTCCTATATATCGATGCGAGGCGCATATAGAGAATCGCCGCATATTTTGTGGGCCCGTGTTGGTAGGTGCACGAATATGCGAGGCGCATATGGCTATATGCGCCTCCTATATTTGATAATATGCGAGGCGCATATGACCAAAATGCGCCTCGCATATTCTGTGTGGGCCCGCGTGTTGGTAGGTGCACGAATATGCGAGGCGCATATGGCTATATGCGCCTCCTATATTTGACAATATGCGAGGCGCATATGACCAGAATGCGCCTCGCATATTCTGTGTGGGCCCGCGTGTTGGTAGGTGCACGAATATGCGAAACCCAATTATAGGGGGTGTATCGCAGTATTTTCGAGGGACGTGAAACCCAATTTATTGATTCGACACAAGGGGAGCCAAAGAATATTTATAAGCCTTAACAACCGAGTTGTCAATTCAGCTGCACCTGGAAACAATCTTGCTCACAACAGTTTATCAGTAACAGTAGTTTTGTAGTAGGAGTATTGAAGTAACATCAGTAGTAAAGTAAAGACGGTAGTAACAATAGTAGTAAACAGTAGGATTCGAGTGCGGTAGGCATAGGTATGGATGGACGAGCGTTGCATGGACCAGACAATTTACATGGCAATCAGAGCATAGGGCAATTGCAGATAAATAAAATAAAGCATCCAAGTACTAGATAATCCTAGGCATGTGTTCCATATATAGTCATACGTGCTCGCAATGAGAACTTGCACAACATCTTTTGTCCTGCCAGCCCGTTTGCAGTGGGGCCTCAAGGGAACTACTAGCAATTAAGGTGCTCCTTTTAATAGAACACCAGGGCAAAGCATTAACACTCCGTGAACACACGTGATCCTCACATCAAAGCCATTCCCTCCGGTAATCCCGATTTCTGTCACTTCGGGGCAACTGGTTTCGGACACCAACGTGTGTATACAACTTGCAGGTAAGACCATAAACAATACTATCATAATGAATCAATAACATGCTTAGATCTGAAATCATGGCATTCGGGCCCTAGTGACAAGCATTAAGCATAACAAGTCACAACAAAGTCAAAAAGCACTAATAATAGATACTAGGCACCATGCCCTAACAATCTGATGCCATTACATGAACGATCTCATCCAATCCCTACCATCCCCATAGCCTACAGCGGGCGATTACTCACTCATAGATGGGGGAAACATGGATGGTCGATGGAGAAGTGATGGTGATGATGATGGCGATGATCTCCTCCAATTCCTCGTCCCGATAGGGTGCCAGAACGGAGTTTCTGGTTCCGAATCGTGGAATCTTGTGGTGGCGGCGGAGCGGAACTCTTTCTGGAAAAACTTCGACCCCCCAGAGTTTCTAGGTCATAAAGCATCTTATAGGCGAAGAGGGAGACCAAGGGGGTGTCTGGGGCGGCTAGACCACCCCCTGGCGTGGCTAGGCCTAGCCCGCGTGGCCAGGTGGTGTGGCTGCGCCCCAGCCCCACTCCGTCTCATATTCTGGCTCCGGGAGTCTTCTGGTGAAATAGGATTTTTGGCTTTTGTCCTGTCCAATTCCGGGAATATTCATTTTTTGACTTTCCTGAAACCAAAAACAACAGAAAACAGGCAGCTGGCACTGTGGCTCTTGTTAATAGGTTAGTCCAAGAAATCATATGAAAAGTACTCCAAAGTATGGAAAAAAAATAAGAAAGTAGATAAAACCAAGCATGGAACATCAAAAATTATGGATATGTTTACACCGTATCAACAAGGACCAACAAAAGTTTGAGTAGTCCTACGAGTACCCTCTCGAGTTTGTACCGACTTTGTACTTTGATCAGTCAGGAGAGAATCTCACCCCCTTCCACCTATGGAACGTTCCAACATTAGAGCATAGAGATAAGATGAGATGAGGTGTGTGCATTGCATTCATGCATAGAAAATCTAGATAATTTTCATGCTTTTAAATAAAACTTGTCAAAGTAATTGAAGCTTCTCTTAACTTGGTGGAACTGAATTAAATCATCAAGTTTATTGCGATGAGTTTCAATATGACCTTTGCTAAAACCTTATCTTTAGGTAATATAATTTGATTTATGGGTAGATCAAATAGAACCCAGCTAGGACCACCACATATATTTATGAAGGATCTTACAGAGATCACGTCTAGGTATTCATTATAACAAACCTTGAATACTCAATTAAGTTTATAACTTAAAACAAAGGAAAGTTAATAGCTAAGTCTTGAAACACTTGTTTGCCATAGTTATTCTTACCATGGGTATCATGGTAGTTCATAAATATTAACTCTAATCCCAAATAGAGTGAAAAAGAAAGGTAAGCCAATACCATCCAACACCTACCTTTGGGATCATATTAAGAAATGATAGTCCTATTCAACCAAGTTCTGGTATCAAATGATCATCAATGTTGAGTGATTACTCGTTGTCCTAGCTCTTAATAACCATTAGCCTTGACCCATTATATTGGCATTCTGAAGATCTTAAGTAAATTAATAAGGAGGAACTAGAGAGGGTTAGCTCTTAGAAGTGTTTGCTATGAGTTCTAACAAGAACCTTAGGAGACATTTTGAATTTTGGTGAATAATTTGAATTCAACTTTGAAATTTGCATAATTTGGATAATTTGAATTAGATTAAGTGAATTGAAAGTGTTAGTGTAAATTTAAATCAAAAATAATAAAAAATTAGTTATTATTGTTTGAATATTAAACAAGTATTAACAAATAAAAGAAATGGACATAAATACAAATATGTAATTCAAATAAGTCTTTCTTATTTCTTTTCCTCAAGTAACAAATGAACACAAATATATTTTATGAAGGAAGTACTTTGCAAAGACAATATTGAAGGAAATCAAAACATTATTACTAATAAACATATATTACATTGTCTTTACAAAATAGGAAAGGAGGAGGTTACAACTGAAAGCTAAAGACTAAACCTAGACTAAACCTTCTAAATCTTCAATTGAGATGGTACCTGCAAATATGACAGAGAAAGAATAGAACAAAGTGAGAGGTTAGTTTTTTTTACTCTCAGAATTGTAGTGAGGTGCACTGTTAGATCATCACTGGGTAATTTGACTAGAGGCCAAAACTCAATGCATGTTCATATTAGCATAAATTTGCCTCACTACAACATCATGGGCTTGGGAGGAAAATTTTACCAGAAAAAAAAAATGGCCATCACAGATATTACCAACTACCATTCGAACCAATCCACAATCTCAAACCTTGAAACTTAAGTCAAGTGGGACCCACCTGTAAGCAGCTTGGTCACTGCATGCATGCTGTGTTGTCAACACAGCAGCAACAGTCCAATACTCTTAAAAATATCACATGGACACAACATAGCTGCTGGCTACTGCACTAGTTTCTGTCTATCTCATATCATCACCGAGCTCTCAAGAACACAACCAAGAACACAACCAAGAACACCTCACAAACTTGCCAAATATCCAATAAATGCACATAGTAAACATACCAGATCATCCACATGATGGTAACCTAAGGAAGGGGTAGAGCAGTAGGATAGCAAGGTCAAGCAGCAGTTCATAGGAGCCAGGAGGAGCAGGTCAAGTACCAGCAAGTGTAGGACAAGGTACAGGGAGTGATCATCACTGCAGGTTCAAGCCAACGAGGACAACCAGCACAGCAACACCACCAACATCAGCTGAGTGGTGAGTTCATACAAAACCATCATTGATGTTATCCATTTCATCAGAACTTGTGATATTCTATACATATTCTTCTCAGAAAACACCCAAGTGAGGTGTGTATCCATCCTAGAAGAAAGATAAAAAGCCAATGATAAACCTTTACAACAGCAATTAAGATCCGCCTTTGCATCACAGATCTTGGATAAAACATTCTAGTTTTATAACTAGATACCAAGGAAATACTTGAATAACCATTACTGAGCACATTCTATAAATAGTAGCACCTCAATGATGAGTATATCTCGTAATTTCAACTTAAACAGTAAGAATTCACCATATTATTCTTACAAAGCTTAATCAATCATTTTCCTAAACAATATAGGAATCATGTTTATGAATCATCCATCATGGGATATTTGAAAGAAGGGGCAGCAGGTTAAAACCTTTGTTTCTACCTAGCAGAGTCTCAGACCAGCATCATAGACTTAAAGATACATCCAATATAGCTCTATAGATAACACAAATCTGTCCAAACTTGCCAGCTGAGCCAATCAATAGTAGAGCTCATAAAAAACCAATCCAAAGACAGGTATTGTGTACCAATCAATATATGGTGTCAAAAAACCATGCTTGATAGGCAATTCATATACACATGCTACATAGTCAATTCTTCTCAAAAATAGACTTAATCCTTTTCCTAAAATAACAATTAGGAATCACTAGTCATTAACCCGTGCATCCGCATGGGCTAGTAACTTTTCTAAGTGGATAGGTATTACAAAATGAATTTTCACATGCAAATTATTTTTAGTTAACTTTAAGGCTTTTCGCGAAGTTAGAATTTTTCGATAAGAGCCATATGTATAATAGGATTGGGCTCGTCGAGTTCTATAATATGCATTCATATGTATATATTACCATTCTCCTAATCCGTGCGCTCGCGCATGCATCAGCTTAAAAAACAATTAGGAAATCTTCCTAATGATATTTTGGAAATGTTACAAATGATTCTTTTCTTGCAAATTTTTATTAGAAGATTGAACAATACATTTATTTCGAGACTTGCTCTAAAGGTTGTCAAAAATCCATATAGGAATACCTAGTGAAATAAATCGGTAAGTATGGCGCGACACATGGTGACAACATTAATTTAGCTTCCTTGTGACACTATTGTACATAAGAGAGAAATATAATATAATACACAATGTTTTCATAGAAGTTTTTATTTATAACATATATATGTATACTGGAATTTAACACATGAGAAATTATCATGATAGTACATATGTGTTCCACATTGTTTTGATGAAGAACCCAACAACTTTAAATATAAGCAATATTAGTTGAATTCATAATAATAGGAAATGACGAAGAACAAAACATGCATAACGCAAATAACTTAGGCTTTGATAAATGGTTTCTTCCATGAAACTTTTAAAACCTCTGCTCTGAACCTATGTTAGCCAGAGAAAACATATTGAATTTATTATAGGAACCTATGTTAGTCAGAGAAAACATATAAGAAAACCCAAAACCCTTAAATAAAGATGAGAAAAAAATTAAGACTTCAATCATTCAAAATTTTAATAGAACATGGAATGGTAAATAGGCACACAATCACCCATAATCAGCTATTGTATCTATAGAGCAAATACGTCCGAAACAAACAATAGAAGTTTGGATTTTTGTGTGCATATGAACATGGGTTTGGCATGAGATGATGATAATCTAGGATGCATAAAGACAAAAGCACTCATAACTATAAAGCAGTTGATTCGAGTAATATGAAAACATTGGGAAGTTGCACCTATGAAAACTGATTCAATTCAGATGTGCAAGTACGTAATACTCCTACCAAATTACGTCTTGTGAAAATAGTTGTGGAAGATAGACCGCCGAGCTGTATTAGTCCACCGAGAATTCATAACATGAACCAATCCTTGTAATTATACATGGCCAGCATTTTTCAAAAAACCACTTCTCTATGGCATAATTAAAATTAAATGGAGACCATTGGAAGAATGTACGAAGCAAGGATGAAATCTTCTAATGACATTGCCGATGCTATTATGATAGGTGGAGGATTCAAACAAAGTACTATATAACTCTAGATATAAATTTAAGAATAAAATCTATGGAACTAAACCTTCATCGATATGATATGGCCTTGTACTAGTAATGGTTGAGTTCCTCCTTGGTTATTTTTGCCAGCCCCATACTTACATATTCTTATGGATATAAATTAGCTCGAGTATACATATTTTTTCTTTGTAACTAAAATGACCTAGAAAAACAGCAGTGTTGCAAATACTATTAATATGACAACCGCTTCCTTTTGTTACATACTGGCAATGTAATATTGCACAAATAAGATAGAGATTATCGAGATCTGTAAATAAAATTAACTAAGATATAGCACATCTTTCGAGTAGCTTGTGGTAATCTGAATAAGATACAAATTCTCTTATCTAAGGTTAGTTCTCTACAAGCTACAATTTTGCACATGAATCACATAACTTAAATAATGGAGGTCACCATCTAGCACGAGAATAATAATTTTATGATGAATATAACCTATCTTCTAAGCTGATGCAAAAAAACGCCACTGGTGCTCTGCAAAATCAGTCACCAATAATTGCCTCCAACCATATCTCAACAAAAGGAAAAAGAAAAAGGTATTCTATCGTGCAACAATTTGATCAGCCCAGATTGGACCTTCGATGGAGGTAGCCCGGCAGCCAGTTAATAATAAATGGCTGAGCAGCTCACGGATTTAATTGGAAAGACGAAGTGGATTGCTTACATATACGAGCAGAGGAACTCTGGCCCGTGCTATTGTTGACTCCTAGGATCGTAGCCTGCATGATGGGGCCGGGGTAGGAAGAGATGAAGTGGCCTCTCCACGTTACATGCACACCACCGCACCAGAAATCTTCGGAAGAGTACAGGAGATGTGCATGAAGATTGGATTGAACATGCCGCGCCAGATCTGGCAGTCAAGGTGATGATGAGATCTGTTTCTTAGAAGTTTTTTTAGCCGGAGAACAATCACGCGGTATGACGACTCCAAAGTAAATACAACTCTTCGCTCTGTTATTTGATCATGACCGCCTGATTTAGATCCTATGGTTATTTTTAGACAGTTTTCTAGGATTAACGTGGAAGCTTCTACGGTGCCTCCAATTAGTAAATATATAAGATATTTGACATGTATATATTCTATCATCAGAAATTAATAGAGGACAATTGGATTAGATGTGCAACTCCAATTCTTTCATACCAAAGTATATCAACAAAAAACTAGAGGGCTAATTCCAATTTAGCTCATGGCAATAATACCATCAATACAAAATGGGGCAGTAATAAAAATTCAATTGATAGCTGACTGATAGGAACCACAGTCAACACCAAGCTCACAGCATAACAGTGCATTCTACACAACTAGAGTCAATAGGTAATCACCTCAAATGAGCCTAGCACCAAGGGATGAACCCTAGCATAGAGGGATGAACCCTAGTACAGTGGGTAAACTAATTAGGGTTCAAATGAAGCAAGCAAATAGAGGTCAACAAGGCTAGACAGAGGACATGCAGGGGAAAAAGGGAAGAACTCACCCATGGTCCTCGCTTTAGTTAGTAGAGGAAGCAGAACGGCCGACGAGCATGTACATGGCGGCACAGGGAGCACCAGAGTCACTGCAACCCGCGCTAGGATGAAAGCACGGTAGCCACAGCAACACGAGCAGCGCTGTCGGCACCATAGAGCCACTAGAGCACTGGAGCAACACCATAAGACGGTGGAGCACCGGATCATCGACGACCACCGAACCCTAGGTTTCGGGATGGAGGCAGCATGATCAGGAGAGAGCTCTAGTGTTGAATCGCGTTGGGCCAATCGGTGGAGCATCGTCGACTGACTCGTCTCACATCATGGCGGCGGCCGGGGAGTCTAGAAGCGACCGGAATTGCACGGTGATGGAGGTGGCCCCATATTGCTAGGAAGGGGAACGAGAGAGGAACACACGAGTATGCGTGCGCGAGGGAGTGGGGTACTAGGCCGGTATGGGATAGTACCACTTGATCCAGGGGGGCTTGACCCTAGGCTAGTCTGGGCCAAGTTGGGCCAAAGTTAGGCCAGTCTGTGGGCCAGGCCCAATTCCAAAATCTTATTACAAAATAAATTAATATCCCAAATATTAAATGACCAAAATATCCTTGAACATAATGTACACTCTAGAAAAACATAGAAAATTCCTAAAGATATTTATGATATATCAAAATGATCATAAGAAATAATATATGTCAAAGAAAAATATAACATTACTTGTTTGAGATAAATAAAATGCAAATAAATATAAACATTATTAAATCTAAAGTGAAATTTAATAAAATAAGGAAAAGTCCTAAAAATGAAAAAAATCATTTTTGCATATAAAAATGAATCTAATATTTCATGAAAAATACTAACTCATTTTTTATAAATAAAACTTGAAACAAATGTTTAAAGATATATAATCCTTTCTGGAATTTTAGAAAAAAATAAATGTAATACTTAAAAATAAATAAAAAATCATTTTTAAGATCTTGAATAAATATATTTTACTAGAAAATATTAAATATATTATTCCAAAGGCTTTTAAGATTTTTTTTAAAGAAATAAATCCTTATCTATTTTCTAAAAGACCTATTTCGTAAAATCTATTAAAAACATTTTTTAATAAGAAATAATCACAATTCTATATATAAAACCTTAAATCCTTTATGACTAAATACTAAGCCATAACTTGGATCTACATAAAACTTAAGTGTAACTTATTAACCTTTTAAAACTCTTTTAAAAGCATAAATTCAAACTAAACCAACAATTTTAAGTAAGTTTCAAACATCATTCACTTATAACAAAAGTGAATACTATTTAGCTCTTAACTATTTTTAAACATGATTTCAAACTCTAATAGATTATTAAATCATCTAAATTTACTTTCCTTAATAAGATAATTATATTCATAATAAAAAAATCCCATTTAAACTCATCATTCACTTATGCTGAAAGTGAATGATTCCATACCTTTAAACATGCTTGTTGCAAGGTTCAAAACTTATTAATACTTTTACACACAACACACCCTAGAGTTACTTATGTTTTAAAGCTAACTTTGGTAGACCAAGTCATGTTTAATGCCGAAATAATATTTATGTTTGTATAGTTATCTTTTTTCTATTACAAATTAAGTCATAAGGCATATAAAATCTAAGCTTATTGGAAAACCGCAAACAACATTGATCTCATTCATTTAACCACAAAGATTGTTCAAACTTTAGTGAAGAAATCTTTTCTTCAAAAGTTATTCGTTTTGCCACTTCTAACAACAATCTTATAAAAGGTCCTTTAAAGTATTAACAACTTAACGTAATAAGCCCCATCTTAATTACCAGATAGCAATTCACCTTAATCTTACAATGTTATTATACTTCACTTTTATACTTTGCTTATTAAACACTTAAATGCTTTGTAGATAGATTTACTTATGGAGTAAACATTAGAAATAGCTAAATCTTAAAATACATCACTTATATTTAACTCATTCTCATTATTGGGAGTTTATCTCGGGATTTTACAAAATATATTACATTATTTATGCATCAACATATTGCTTCTTTAGACATTCGTCCTTATCGGACAATGATGCTATTTTAAGATTTTGGATTTTCTAGTGTCTTGAAGACCGTGAGGGCATTATCTTGCTATCACAACATGCAAGTTCACACTTTCTCATGTCCTTTGGTTATTTTCTATCAAATACTTGTAACTCAAATGTTGTCATCACCTGCATTTCAAAAATGTCAGAAAACACTAATTTCATAATAATATGATTATGGTTTATTTACCAAATGGTAATAATCTACTGATACAATTCTAGTGGTAAAGGAACATAATATCTAGGACTTAATCAACCAATGTTGCTAGTGATTCTAGCACCATATATTACGCATTAACCATGAAATTTGGAATGGGATGGAGAAGTCAGCTGGATCTTCTTCCTTTCGTATAGACGGATGACCTTATCGTGAAGCTGCAGATTTCTCGTGGAGAATCTAGCACATGGTGGGATCCCTTATGTCCATGTGATATTGGTGTCTAGATTATCTATGAGGGGCTATCGGAGGTAGATCTGCCACTTTGGTGGGGGTTGGCAAGGACATGATGTGCTCATTGAGGTCTCCAAGTGGTTGCTAGGATTATATCTACCTATATGGGGGTTAACGGAGGTATTCCTGCTTGGAGGGTTGTGTCTTCATGCGGGGTCGGGGAGAAGGGGCAGTGATTGGCTTGGATCATCTACTAGGCCCCACACCAAAGAAAGTGTGGACGGGTAAGATGCCCGGTTGTGTAACAAGGATTTGGTCTCTCATGGCTAAAGCAACACACCTCTGCAGAGTGTAAGAACTATGACATGTTACTCCCTGTTCCGGAAAGGAGCTATGAACGCGACAGGAAAGGAACTCCACGAAAGTTCTGGTAAACCTGTGAAGGCTGACGGACATAGTTTTTAGAATAAAAGCAACCTTTGAAGAAATGTTTATGAAAACCTGTATTGCCTACAACTTATGGTATGTGGCTGTTGGTAGTGCATCAAACACTCCTTTTTAGTGAACTTGTTGAGTATGCTCATACTCAACCGTACCTTCTTAACCCTTTCTAGATTCTAAAGCCAATGAAGACGACGTCAACATCAACTTTGTGCTCAAGAAACCATCATCATTAGCTCAAACTCTTCAATCAAGTTAAGAAAGTAAACATATGCAACAACCAAAGCAAAGACGAAGTTGCTGATTAGATAGGAGTATAATCTCTACCCATAGAACCTACTTCTATAGAGCATTGCAATAGCAGCAATGGCAAGCCAAATATTCTAGATACTAGTCTATGATTATGATAGTTCTAAGTCATTATTTTTGGCTCTTCTTTGTAAGAAGTTGCTTTCTTTCTCTTTAACCTAGAGTGTTCTCTGGATTTTTTGTAAAGAGTCGAGTTGTAATCTATAGTCATGTCTTGGCCCTGCTGTGTTTTTATTGTACCACTCTGAGGGATGTAATACTAGTGAACAGTGTTTCATTGGTGTTATGTCAACGACTATACTGTACTACATCATGCACTGGTATGCTGGGTCACCGTAGCTGGTATCAGAGCATATGCTTTGACCTTACACTACAAGAAAAGTTGGCTTTTACAACGGACAATTTTCGTGGTTGAAGGCCCGTTTTTTGTGGCCAAAGAGTCTTCCGCGACGGATGGCCTTCGTGGTAAAAGCCCCGTCACAAATGAATTAACCACGAATTTTTTTCGACCGTGGCAGATTGCACCCTTCATCCACGAAACCTTGTTTCGTCGTAGATATGTTCGCTAGTCGAGTTGACTGCTGACGTCATGCAAAATGCCACGTGGCACCCACCGTTAACGGCCGGTTACCACCGTTAACGGCCACGGAAACCGTGGTAGAAGCCAGGCCCAGCCAAGGCCTACTCATAATTAAGTGGGTCGGCCCATCAAGAAAGCCCAATAAGATTACGGCTCGTTACTGTTTCAGCCGACAATGTTTGAAATGGGCCCAAAGACTTGGCCAGTGGCAGCCCGCGAATGTCAGGCCCGTTACTGTTTCGTCCTAGAAAAGCCCACACTTTTCGAATATTCTGCGACCCATTAACAGGCTGCGCCAAGTAGGCCCTATACTGTTGAAGCCCACTGTCAGCCTGTCACTGTTCTCCCAGCTCGTCATGGGCCGCCTACGAATGGCACACTTTTCAGAAGGCCCGACACTGTTCTGGCCTTTTACTATTCTGGCTCATTACTGTTCTGGCCGTTTATTATTCATGTCCTTTACTATTGTGGCCCTTTACTGTTCTGGCCCGTTACTGTGCTGGTTTTCCCTGCTCTGGCCTGTTACTATTCAGGCCTATTACTGTTCTAGCCTGTTAGTATTTAGGCATGTTACTGTGCTGGATTGCCACTGTTCTGGTCTGCTGATGTTTTGTCCTGCTATTGTTTGGCTCATATCGCTTTAGGCCTATTATTCTTTATTGTTACTGCTTTCCGGTCTCACATTGTTTTGTCACGTTGTTGTTTTAGCCAGTTATCGTTGCTGTTTTGTCATGTTACTATTTTGGCTAGTTACCATTACTGTTTTGGTAACTCCGAAACCTGATCGACCTGGCTGGCGCAGTTATGGTACAGCCATGCATGGACGGCGTCAACTAAATGCCTACATGGCCTATGCGAGTTATCTAGATTTTACATCAGCTGCAAACTTCTTAAAAATATTACAAAATATGAACAAAAGGGAAAGAAAATTTAGCACTTTAGTTGCGAAACAAATTGATAGCAGAGTCCTCAATTTGCTTTCTCAATCTATCAACTGCATCTCCCTTTGAGTGTGACAGCTACATTAGAAAACCACCTTGAGATATGATCTTGCAGTTCCCGTTTTGGTGACGATAGCAATAATTGCAGTATCAAACTAACTAATAACAAGTTAATATAGCAAAGAAGACAAACTACTCATAGCTAAGAATGAGCCAGATAGGAATTATAACTGTATAATACAAACTTGTAGAGCAAGAACGCAAACCATGAATGAACTATATAGTAGAGGATAGTTATGTCGTTGCCTAGGACGAATTAGAACCAGATATGAGATATAATGGTGTGGCTTTTGAACCTGTAGAACAGGACAAACAAGCATTAGACAAGTATGCCAACAATGAAATGAGCAATCAAACAAAATGTTTCTAAGAATTTCAGTATAAACTAGCCAGGTCATTTTAGCAAATATATATGGAAGCAGTGGTATCTCCTGGAATGCAAGAGACATTGGGTGACACGGAATTTGCGGTGAGATACACAATGGCATGCAGTTACTATCATAGCTAAGAATGAACCACATAGAAATTATGACCGCATCATATCAGAACTTGTTGAGAAGGAATGGAAAACACGAATGAACTATACAGTAAAGAATAATTATGTCGTTGATTAGGACGAAACAGCACCAGATATAGAAAATATATAAGGGCATCGCTGGTGGACCTGTAGGCTGTGCAAACCAACATGTTCAGTGTTGCCTTTTTGAGCTCTACGCAAAGAAAAAGAAAATAGCTAGTATTGCAGCTTTTGAAGAACTAGATGGCAACAACAAAATTATAATCGATCTAGTACGAAGAGTTTGAACGGGTACCACAGGATAGCAGAATGATGGCAGAGAGGAAATAATAGCAGGAACTTAGCTCATGAATATAACCAGATAGAGTCAGTAACTGTGTAGTAGGGAATCCACACTAATATTTTCCACTAACATTACATTTTGCAAGAACTACGCAATAGTAGGCATTTACTGGTGTACGGAGCAGCTAAGATAAGAACATGTGCATGACTTGATATTTGTAGAGCAGCGAATACAAACCAACATGTCTAATGGCATTGTATGTACTAGCACGAAGAACAGGCGTGCGCAGTGACTTGTATGTACTACCATGATTACAAAAATGCAGTTCACTGCGACAGGCTTGAACCTGCTATACCACTAACAAAACAAAAATAGGTTGGAGATTTGGTTAACCTTGGTCGGAGAGATGTTTAAGCATCGTCAGTACCGTGCGAGTGACGTCCAGGTCACCGAGGGTGTTGCGGTTGCGGTGGATGTTGGCGTCGGGGAAGAAGATCTTGGGCGGTCGATGCTGGCTTAAAAGCGGTGGACGAGACCGTCGCTGAGGCAGATCCAGTGTAGTGAACGGCGACGACTGTGCAGCTGGTCTAGAGCGGTGGACCTGGAACTCTTTGAACTAGATCACGCCCGGTGGACACTGGTGAAGAGGATCCAGTACGGTTGGGTAGCTTTTGGTAGCGAGGAAGCAGAGCCTGGGCGGTCGATGATGCCATCGGCGTGGTGAACGACACCGCAGCTCCTAGATCTGGTGGGTAAGCGTTGGTGAAGCAGCTGCACGGCGGTGCACGAGACCGTAGCTCAAGCCGGTGCGCGCGGTGGTCGTGGAGGGGACATATGAGCGGGATTTTTGGAAGGGCCGGGAATAAAAATTGGGGGAATCGGGACCATAGAGGTGAGCAGAAAAATAATTACGATTGTGCCCCCGAGCTACCGACTTTAGCATGCCCATTTGTCGTCTGAACAATGGGTATATTTGGAATTTTAAATTCTAAAGTTTTTGAAACGGAAGGGCACCGAAATGCTTCAAGGTCAGTGTGTGGTTTTGCCGCTCGATTGAGAATTTGAATTTGGCATGCGCCCATATAATAATAATAGAAAAATGGTAATCCTCTGGTCGGTGGGATATTTTGGCTCAAAGTTTTTGAAACGGTGTGGCGGGAAATGCTTGGTAGGTGGGTGATTTTGCCGCTCGATTGAGATTTTGAATTTGGTTAGCCTCCATCTACTAATAGAAAAAAAGGTAGTAGACCATACGCTATCTGTCCAGGAATTCAAGGACGAGAGTCACATCAACTGATCATCCAGAAACATTTTTTTGCACAGAAACTTGGATACCTTTCATTCCCACAGCATAGGCGGTAAATTTTGCTACTTGACTCAGATTTTAAATTTTTCTAGGGTCCATGTAATATTATAAAAATGGTACTACCTCGGTGGGTGATTTTGCCTGAAAATGTTTGAAATAGAGGGGGTGCGAAATTCTTCGGGGTCGGTGGGTTATTTTCCCACTCGATTACGATTTTGAATTTGGCTGTCGTCCAAGTTTTTATTACTAGAAAAAAGGTTATGTAGTTCGAACGCCATCTGGTCAAGAATTTAAGGCGAGACTCAGATCAACTCATGCCTTCGATTCAAACGGGGAAGGCGGTAGGTTTTGGCGGTCGACAGTGATTTTTAATTTAGAGATTGTCCAAAGAACAATTAAAAAATAGGCCGTTCTCCCTCTATTTCAGGGATCCAAGTCAGGGAGAGTGATTATCTACCACGCGTATGAAAATGCAGATCTCCGATACAAGAATGTCTGTTTAACATAACAACAAACAAATGTCTGAATTAGCTCTTATTCAAGCATGTGAAAATGGTGTGCAACCAAGGTCTAGTAATTATTTAGGTGTCGACACAGACTCTTCTATAGGAAGCACTAACTAAATGGTAGTACTAATTCAGATCAAATAAAAAAGCCTGCTGCAAAACAAATACTCCTACTACAACATACTATCAAAACACAAAGACTAGCTAAAGTATATGTAGAACAAATAAAACAAGATTTCATCATCGATACAATACTATATAGAGAACACCATTTTATCATATAAAACAATGTTTTATCAGGCACACATAGGCCCCCAAAATGAATAGACAACTCTAATATTCCATCCACTGCTGCTGTGACTGCAGCACAAACAAAGGTGCGGTCACAGTTCCATTAGCTACCAAAACAAACAAATATTAGACTACAACTCCAAATAACACAACCTGGGCAAATACATGCTTTCCCAAACAAGCCTTGCTTGTTCATCCGAGTGTTATTTTCATCTCATTGATGTTGCAGTCTGAATCAGCTGTTTTTCTGATAGGACTTCCTTTTCGTTTCTTTGATTTAGCACTCCGAATCACGTCGGTTGCTGAAGGAAATGAACAAAATGATCAGCAAAATCATAGGTGTTCAAAAATGCAAG
Source organism: Avena insularis (assembly GCA_023614405.1). NCBI lineage: Eukaryota > Viridiplantae > Streptophyta > Magnoliopsida > Poales > Poaceae > Avena > Avena insularis. Next base: position 271,855,662 of record CM042694.1, on the reverse strand, counting down.
GGTTGCACATGAATGACTGCACTAACCAGGTCTCATAATGTAGGGATGTAAAGTACACCAACGTTTATGATATCTGAACTTCTTAGACTTATGCTGCCGAGATCTAATTCGAATTCTCCCTCCTTCGCCCATATAACCACCATTTCTCTATCCTCAAATGCGCAGAGTAACCTTATTGCATCTTTCCCACCATATGCCCGTGATTTATCAAGGCCAAGGAGAGTGTCCAACTCAACCTTTATATGAGGCACCCAAGCTTCCCATTGGCCTGTTGATGATCTTGCACTAGACCACGTGTTTAGACTGAAGTCTCTTATAACCGCAAGGGCAACATCTCGATTATGCCCCTTAGCGATGACAAAATTGCGTCTAGAAATATCATGTGTCTCATGGGGGCACTCAGTACACAGTTTGGTTGTCACGTTATCGAAGGCAATTATATATCTGGAGTTCATTGTTGGCCAGTACAAAATGTCCCCTATGAGAGTTGATGGCCTGCGATCAATCTTAGCTAGCATCTCAGCAGGTTCAATCCAGTCCTCCCATTTTCCTAACTCTGATGAGTACCTCTGCACCAGTGCTTGGTTACCATTGGTTACTATCCAAACAATCCAGAAATTGCTGCAACAGTGTGAAGACAATTACCCATGATTTCTCGAAAAGAGAGTTGTGCCGCTATCATACTCACGTCTCCAACAAATTGGTGGTTCTAGTATCACTGTTTCACTTCTATTGATTGGATCTCATGCCTTTACCATGTTAGACCCTTGCGGATAATGAAGTATCACCCTACCATTACGACATCCGAGTACATATGGTTTGTAGGCTTTATGTACTTCCACCAGCCTGTTGATGTCTATGCACTTCTATTCTTGTAGACAGTTGTTGGGCCTCGAAGTGCAGAGGTTTGTAGAACAGCAGCAAGTTTTCCTTTAAGTGGATCACCCAAGGTTTATCGAACTCAGGGAGGAAGTGGTCCAAGGTATTTCCTCTCAAGCAACCCTGCAATCAAGATACAAGAAGTCTCTTGTGTCCCCAACACACCCAATACACTTGTCAGGTGTATAGGTGCACTAGTTGGGCGAAGAGATAGTGAAATACAAGTGGTATAGATAATTATAAGTGGTAACGGTGATAGAAAATACTTTGATGGCATGGAAGAGACTAAAGGCAAACTGAAATATAGATGGACGCAAGCAAACATGTAACAGATCTAGTAGCAAACGGTGTTTCAATGCTTAGAAACAAGGCATAGGGATCATAGTTTCACTAGTAAATACTCTCATATAAATATCTTCTGTTTATGATACTACTCTTAACTACTCTCCGGTTGAACTCTCTAATCGATGGTAGGGCTATAACAACACACCTCAAAGTAAGCCTTTCCCATCTAGAACACCCCACACTGTCACCTTGAGTACTAGATGAGTCCAACAAACACCACAATTTCATAAAGATATCCAACTGCAAATATAACTCATAACAAGTATTTGTAATCTCTAGCCTAAGTGCCACCATGGTATGCATGCTGTCACTGTCACACACATGGGGAGAGTAGAGATATATTAAAGCACTTGAGTAGCAAGGTAGATCTACTTGATTACAAAGCTTGTAGCACCCCGGTAAAACCACTACTAGAAAATCGTTGTGTTTTCGTGCATTGCATCATCATGACCGCATGCTCATGTCATCATGCCACATTGCATTTGAGCATCTTCATGTCTACATGCATATGTTTGTTTAAAACTATTTTCTAAAAGCCTATCTTGTTTTCTATTTACCTCCCTCTATTTTGGCCTCTCTCTTTTATATTCTAGTTGGTGCCATGTGTGATGGAACCATAATGTCCGAGTTGTTTTTTTATTTGTGTCTTGCTACTTTTTCTATTTGCTAAAATGCCCAAATTGAGTTGGGGGCATCATCTCTTCAATCCATTCCTTCTATCTCTAACTTGTGATCTTAATCTTGCCATTCTACCTCTCTTTCTAAATTCATGTGATCATGTGTCCTTACTCTATTCCATATCCCTCCTATTTTATCTATTCTCTCTTTGTGTTTGGTCTCCCTCTTATTCAATCTTGATGATATCTATTTCTTGTAACTATTTGATCTTCTCTATCTCTATTGTCTTTATCAACCAAATGGTGTCTTGTGACCTCCTTATCTATCCTTTGGTCTCACTTGATCATCTAGTTCCCGCCATACGTCTAAGCTTTTTCTAAAACCACATTCATGCATACCCATGCCATCATACCATATCTTGCCACATGACATCTTTGCTAGCCATGCCACCACACTCCTTCTATCTAAACATGTTTTCTTTTAATAAAATAGTCATATAGTTTCATATATATAAAGTCTTTAATATACATAAAGCCATCCTTCTTTTTCTAAATTTAAAATTAAAGAAAATAATATTTTCGGTGGTTATAAGACTACAAAAGAGTTTTTCTTATTTTACTAATAATAAAAGTAGACAAAAGCCCGTCTAAAGTTTTAGCCCAAAACTAGTCCCATCTAGTCTACTTTGGACTATAAAAATACTACAATCTACTTCTTCTTTCTCTCCAAACCCTATCCCTAAATCTGAGATCTAGATATATGAGTAAAATCCCCTTCCCTTTTCTACTCCGTTCCTCCCTGGGTGTAACCTTTTCTCCGATCGACTTTTCCTTCGTCGCTGTCGTTTCATCGATTTAATCCAACTGGAGCTATCCTTTTGGTAAGCAACATCATTGTGCCTTTTGTTTGCTCCTTGATCCTTCGAAGCCCATCCAAATTCTTTTTTCCCTTCCATTCTTAGCAGCACAGATGGCCACATGCTCCTCTTGTTCGGTGTAGCAGCAGTTCCAAATCCAGGAAGCCCCGCCTCCACTGATTTTTCGCGCGGGTCAACGGCCACCAGCAGCCGCCCTCAGTTGTCCTTGGTTCCCGGCTGATCTGCGCCTTCTCCCAGCGCCATCGCCCAATCAGTAGCAGCCAAGGCTACTCCTGTCTTGTGTTCACCTCGTGTCCACCGCCGATAGCAGCAGAGCCGACTCCATCTCCCCTTGGTTCTGCTGCTTCCACATGCCTGCTTCCGCACACGCTATGCCTCGCCACCTCTAGACATCATCGAGTCCCCCGTGCGCCTTCTGCCAACCGAGCTGCCCTGTGTTGCTCTGCATGTTGACCCATGTCTCCATGCCTGTAAGGTGTTCGACGAAATTCCTGCTAGAGTTTTGCCTACGGTTATTTTACCAGAAGAGTTCAGTGGTCGCCTCTCAAGATCTTCACCTCCTCTGATTTGTCCACTTGAAATTTGAGTGCTAGCTCGCCTACTTTTTATACATTTCTAAGATGATGACATGGACCCAAGATCCCGACTTCGACCATTTCCACGACGTCGGCTACTTCTACTACATCAGCTACAATATTCATATCGTTTCTTTGCCTCTCCAATCCGAATCGTGAGACCCTAATCCAATCCCTTTTTTATATATCATATATCCTGTTGCATATTAATTGTACATGTTTGCATACATATTTTTGCGGGTCCGGGTTGTATAGTCGATTCACCTCATAATTAAATATGGAGACTATATGCGGGCTATATTTGTCTCATATCGCCTCCATTTAAATTTGCGTAGCGAACCGATGTCATGTTTTGCCTTGTTAACACAACATTTAAATTGCGGGGTTCTAAATAACTTGAACCTTTTAATTAATTGTCGGGACCCTGGTTTCGCTTAATATTGCCTAATTGCACCGCATCTGTGCCATGCCATGCATCATATCATAAGCATGCCGGATCTTCTGCCGTAGTATTAAATACTGCATCCGGTGTTTCTTCTAGTGTTTGCTTCTTCGCGGATTAGGACGATGAGTTGATGCGAGTATCGACAAGTTCTCTGGATATGGACCTTCGGCTATGTTTCCCAGGCGAGCATCTCTTCCCCTTCTACCTATTTTGCATTTATAGTCATTATTTCCTCCTATTGATCTATTGCTCTCTGTGTCGTGATGCTTTAGTTTCCGTGCACCATTTATACTCCTTGCAGCCTCTATATTGCCATGGACACATCCTATTGCCTGTTGTTTGATAGATAGTCGGCCCTATGAGTCGTAGTTGCTTGCTTCTATGTTGCTTCGCGTCGTTGTCGTTCCACTGTTGACGGCAAGTTGGCACATGATAAACGGTGGAGATGCTTAATGGTGGAGATGATCATGACTTTAAACACAACTATTAAATTGCTAGATATAACTAATGCAGAGGCATCGGTGGGCAATAGATGTTATTTGGTTCTTCCACGTTCACTTGTGTCCCGTAGGACCCCGAGAACTTGATACCTGTTCCTTGATTTTTCGCACTATCCACATCCAGGAGGCCTTATGGACCCCCCCCCTGAGCCAGAGCTTGATTCATTTCTATTTCTTGGGGCCACAAACTAGTTTGGGGTTTTATTTACTATCCTGTACTTATGCCATGTTTACTGCTTTATTTAAGATTATGCGTGGAGCACCTGTACTGTTTAGGATTGCGGAGTGTTTTCGCGGTATCGACAAGCCCAGGCACACTTTCGGGTTCCAAGTCGTTTACAGCCATTGACGCAAACCCTGGGTCCGTTCTGGAGCCGGCCAACTTTGTTGCGGGTAGCTTAGTGGGGTGGCCCCCTGAAATATTTTATGAATCCTGTGATCTCTTTGTCGTGAATGCCTCGTTGGGTTTTGAGTTGGTTTTTCCGAGGTTGATCGAGTGTGTGTTGCTATTTGTGCACCCCTGCAGGGTAAAACTTTCTGAAAGTCGTGTCCGCGGTTATGGACGACTTGGAGCACAGTATCTCGATCATAGACAAGCATAAATAAAGTAGTGCTATAAATTTGACTTAATATATCTGACTAGTAATTCAGCTTCACTATAATGGAATGGATAATAAAAATGCCAACAACTGGTGGATCTGTGGTGATCCGTGTCATACTATACCTGCCTAGTAAGTATTGCAACTCCAATGGAATGTGATAAAAGTGCCAACAACTGCTGGGTTTTGGGATTCCTCAGGACAATTATATCTGACTAGTAAATGTTCCAACTACAACGGAATGGTGATTAAAACTGCCCACTACTTATGCTTCAGGATGACTCATGCTATCTATATCTGAATAGTAAGTGCTTCAACTATAATCGAATGGATAAAACTGCCAACTGTGTGAGTTCCTCGGTTTGACTTCCTCGTTTGGTCTCTAGGGGGAATACCAGGATGGGTATGTTTGGTGTTACTATCAGGTGGGATCCGGATAGGTCTTTCTTATCCCTCTCTAATAGCCGCCAGTTTTACTGAGTCTCTATAGGTTGTTTAGTGCTACTGCGCTGCCGCTTCAGTCCACCATACCTATGTAGGCGAGAGCCACCGAATTCTTGCCTCCCCGTGTACTGGCCTCAGTACTGACGCTCTTCTTTTTCCTTTGCCCTTTGTCGGCACCCCTTTTGTTTTAGCAGGTTTGAGGTCGACGTCGTTAGCAGGGTTATCCTTCCGGCTTGGCCTGGGCAGGGTTATGGACGCCATTGGTTATTCTTCAGGGCTCTTAGCCCCATTTGCATCTTGTCCGTAGTCGGACGCTCTATCCTTTTCAAGGTGATTTGGATCTTTGTATTGTATATCTGTATTCTTGACTTGTGGAGTCACTGTTGAATATATATTTGTTCTATGGGTCCCATCGAGGACTGTTGTCTAATGGTATTACTTCGTTTTCCGGGGGCACTTCCCTCGAGAGAGATCTACTCCCTCCTCATCATGGGAATCAGCAACGGTGATGGAGATGGTGGTGGAGATCGATGTAGATGGCTCCGGGCACTTCCTCCTGCAGGTGCCTAACAGAGACTTCCTGTCCCCCGAATCTCCCCTTCGGTGGTGGCAGCGCTGCGGAACTTTTCATGGATTTCTAATTGACTATTTAGGGTTTATGCATCGAGAGGCTCTTATAGGCGAGAGGGGAGACCGAGGGGGTGCCGGAGGGGCCCACACCATGCCCTGGCACGGCCTGGGGGACCCGCGCCTGGGGGTGGTGTGGCCAGGCCCTGACCCTCCTCCATCTCGTATTCTGGCTCCATGAGTCTTCCGGTAAAATAGGAACTTTGGCTTTTGTCCCGTCCAATTCTGAGAATATTCATTTTCTGACTTCCCTGGAACCAAAAACAGCAGAAAATAGGCAGCTGACACTGTGGGTCTTGTTAATAGATTAGTCCAAGAAATCATATGAAAAGTACTCCAAAGTGTGGACAAAACACAAGAAAGTAGATAAAACCAAGCATGGAACATCAAAAATTATAGATACATTTGCAATGTATCACCTATTCAGCTTCTGGAAGATGCATTGGTCAAGATTAGGATCTATTAAGAATCGAGCATCCTCAGAGCTGTTGGTGAAAAACCCAAGTAACGACATTCCACTGGTGTGTGACAGGGTTAGCCTTTTGAAATTGTTGCTTCCCATGAAGTCCATCCAACATTTTTGGGCAACTGATGCCCTCAGTATGCAGGATGGGTGCGAAGGAAGCCTGACAAGAATCTAACCAAATACATCGCCTGGCAAGTCGTTGATTGTTGCATATGTTCTTCCACCCAAGCTGGTAGGATGATGCAAATAGCACAAGTGCATCATCAGAATTAAGTAAACAACACAATGCACAATGCAAAACCCTAAAAAAGAATTCAGTAAACACCACAATGCATCATACATTTTGACAAGAAAATTTATCATCGAAATTTCCTAAACTGCACCCATCTGAAAAACTACCTAAAATGCAGAGTCTATCAACAAAATAACCTAAACAACACAAGTAATCAACTAGAGTAGTACGAAAGCACCGCAAAATGCTTCAGCATGTCGGAACTGGGCAAAGGGAATGAAGAACTTTTTTTAGGTCACCGGGGAACAGAAAGGCCTCCACCTGAATTTTCTGGTTTTATCATAAAGAAGAGGAGAAAAAACGCATGCAGCTTTAGTGACTTGGTGAACCCAAGTCTCAGGGTGACTTGCCCCAGGATCCACCTTCCATCTTAGATCAAACATATGCCAGTAGTTCAGATTTTGAACTAAAAAGTAAAACTATTCGAAAAATTAACAAAAAATCAATTAATAATCGGTGCCTAGGTTTGAATCCTATGAAAGTTTCATCGCATTCAGATCACTAGTTTGTGATTAAATAGATTTTTATGTTACCAGTACTACTAGTTTAAACTAATATCCGCTGCATCCAGAAAAAACCCCAGAGCAGAATACACAAAAGAGGGAGGAAGTCAGCTTACATTCCCACTTGTTCCAAAAAAGGGGACATACCAGCGAACGACGGTGCAGTGGTGTTTAATGGTGGAGCAGTGGGGACTGTCCGGTTGAGGGAGGGCGGCCAGGCGGAGAAGATAACGATGGGGTCGAGGGCACACGACTGAGCTACCTCGAACTCGAAACTAACTTTCGCCCCACTATTTATTTTTATTTTTTTGCGAACCTTGCCTTTTTTTTGGGGAAACCATGGCTGTATTAATAGTGGCAACCACACGACTGATACAAGTTTGTGCACTTGCGTTGCTCAGTTTCCCGCCTACAGACATCAAGTTTGTGCACTTATTCGTGTGACACAATCAATTGCTGGGTAAAATATTCCAGGTCGTAGAACCCTGCCCTTTCTATGACATCAAGATCTAGGGTTCAAACATCGACCTGAAATTCGACAATCTACAACTACAAGTTTTGGTTTACTACCAGAAACATGCTAAAAAATAACTATCAACTGGCATTAACATCATCATTAACAGATCTCAGAAGGAAAAGATTGAAAGATAAAGAACCACCGCAGGATCGAATAAGATGACTGTTGTTGCCAAATATAGTCACATAAAGCCAGGTCCAATATATATGTCATAATAGTACATCAATTATATAGATTCGTGGACACCACAGACCAGTAGAGCAAAAAAACAGTTATAGTACCTGACTTAACAAACATTCATCCTCACAAGAGACCCAAACCCTTCAAAAATGAAAGTAGAGCGGTCAATATGGTTTACAGATTTCCTCATCTTTTGTAGGATCGGGACTATATGGGCTTGGAGAATCGCGAATTTCTGTTAGGGTCTCATCTGCTTCTAGAGATGAATTGAAAAGACAGTCAGCTTGCATTCCCACTTGTTCGAAGATCTGGTCGTACACCTGGCCAATCAGCTCGTCGCCATCCACATCAGGCAACTCGGGGATTAAGTTGTCAGCCACGAACTTTTGAAAATCAACAGCAGCATCATGAGCAACTGAAATTGATGTATTCCATCATGTAGTCAAACCAACAATCCGCTTAGTGGATGTGGAGACTTCTTCCTTCAGGCACCTAATCTGTTTGTCCTGGTGTTTCACTTTCTGTTGAAGGCAAAAAATCATGTGTCTATGAGCTTTGTATTTCTCTCGGAGACGGGAAATTATCAAATCCTTGTAGTGACCAGCACCATTACGCCATGAGCAGTATGAGTAAGGTGGAATTTGCAGATAACAAATCCAAAATTAAACCAAATTCTCATTTTAAAAAAATAAACCAAATTCTCATTTCACAATCCAAATTCAGCTGCACACATCATGCAAGCTCCACAGTGGTACCGTAAATGGAAAAGAACCATAGAGGCATATTTCCAAAATATGGGAAACAGAACCGACATGAAAACGGTCATACTTCAGGGTTTGCCTTCTTAGCTGGCACATGAGCAGTCCTGGCCTTAGTAATAAGTGGCAACAGATTAGAATGACTTTGTTTCTGCAAATCATGATGCAACAAAAATGATCAGTATATTTTAGGGGACATTTTAAGTAATAAAGCGCTCTTTATCGAAAAAAGTGTTTTCAGGGACAAAGCATAGGTTATTGAAATTCCAGCAAGGCAGCTTGATACATAAAAACACTTGTCACTCGAACAATATAATTTAAAGAACTCAGCAATGCAAAGAAGGATTGGGCGTGTTTCCCTTTAACAAACAATATAATTTAAAGAACTCAGCAATGCAGGACACCGGCAAACAATAATCTGTTTATGAACGATATGCAACAAACTACATCTGTATTATCAAGTAGAGGACCGTTTTGTGAAATAAAGCCAAGGGAAAGCTTCCCATCCTCAAAAGACTCTTCTTGGTAGCATATACTTACCTATTTTCAGTGGACCTTATAACTAATTCCATGGCTACATCCACGGTGATCCCAGCTTCCTAATGTGGCATATAGATCTACTATTTGAAATAGCAATCACCTAAACAACCATCCATATGGTTGCGGACTCACCAGAGATTGCACTTATGCGATGGAAAGGTGGACACTGCCGGGTAAAGAAGGTGTGCGACGGGGGAGGTGCACAAATGTGCAAAAAATGTAGCGATACTCGTATATAGATAGAGATACCAGCAACACATAAACCAGATCAATTAGTAGTAACCACAAACTCTAGAAGGGCTGTAAGAAGACTGTCAACTACTCCCATATTAATTAACCTAGTGTAATTTAACGTGGCAGTACTATGAGATGGTGAGTACTAGTAAACAAAAGGGGATTACTTAATTATTAATGGAATCTACAACCAACCACCAAAAGAATCATGAGCATTGTTGGGGATATACTTTCTGGGTATCCTCATTGTACCTCACTGACCAGGGTGGTCCACTTCGGGTTAGAGCTTTGCTTCACGGGCGGCCTAGTCAGGGAGAAGAGACGGAGTCCACTTCGGCTACGGGAAGGCCCAGAAGACTTACCGAAATAGGCCCATAGTGTTACTTGTAGTTCAAGATGTACTCTGTAACCGACTCTTAGTCGTAGCCGGATAGATCTATCCAGTAAACCCTAGGCCGGATATCTATATAAGCCGTCCTACGGAGAGCCTTTAGGGCACCCTCACAATAGTCTACAATCTCAACTCACACAGGCGAAACCCTTGTAACCCATATTCCGGCTCTGCCGTATTACTGGATTGCTAGTAGGAGTAGGATCCGTCCAAAGTCGGCGGATTCGAACCTGGGTAAACTTGTGTGCTCACCATCCCGGAATCCCGTACGTATCACACTCCTCTCTTCCACACGCCTCGAGGACTCCCTCATGGCGTACTTGTCATTAATCCGACGATAGTTAGCGCCCACCATGGGGCATGTGAGCATTGGATCTGCGTTTCGAGCGGAATCTGCATGAATCGGGATTAGCGGGACTATCGCCGTCGGTTGCGTCCTCTATGCCAGTGACGTCCCTCTCATCGTTCTCGACAAGACCTAGATTCCAGCTAGGGAAGTCGTGACCACCTACACCATCATGTCTTTCAGTGAGATCGATGTTTACATCGGTTTTGCTGAACCTGTCCCACCCACCTAGTGGTGATGATAGAGGCAGAAGAAATTTCTAGGTCCCCTTTGTCCGCGGAGGTGTCAGAGTTTCGGATCTCAGAAAACCCTAATTCCACCCAGCCCGCACCAGTTGTGGAGATAGTGGAGAAATCTGAACCTGAGGCAGACCTCGCAGTACAAGTCGGATCTGGAGTGGATCTACCTAGCGAGGTTGAATCCTAGATCGGTCCACCTGCGGAGGTTGAAATCCAGGAAGAGAAACAAGATAACTCTACTTCCGGTTCTGATGATGCCAGAACAGACATGCCTTTCCCGAGATACACGTTGAGACGCATGATGATGCAAAATGCAAGCATGGATGCAATCCTCGAGACCATCAGGTGTTTCGACGAAGCCTACCAAGAAAACCGCAACCATCTCAGGAGGCATGCATCGCACTTTGTCAGATATGTTGGATCCGGATCTAGGTCTGCCAATGCTGGAGACAATGAAGACTCAGTGCTAGAGGCAATTGAAACAAGCGTCGACTTACCGGCATCTTCGGATGATTCCATGACATCGGCAGATTTCCGAAAGTTCTCCGCAGAATATGAAGAGGAGCTTAACTCCACAGCTGCAGAAGAAGGATCCGGAGAAAACTCTCCTAAAGCGTAGCACAACATGGATCTCGGAGATAATCCCGAGGACCAAATGGCCGAAAGTACTGATCAAAGTTTGACTCTGGGAAATGCGCCCAAAGACATCTTTGCTACCGGCGCTGCCAAGAAGAACAAGACCCCGGCAAAAGATCTTCCGGCAGAGGAAGTGATTGCCGAGGAATATGAGGAAGACTCGGATGGAGCACTTATCCTAGACGAGCTCAAAGAATAGTCGATGCATGGACATGTGATCACCGAAGGTGCGCGTAAACTCATCGATGCTGCATTACCCACACCTATCCCTACAGCCGCAGAACTTACTACTGAAACTGGATGAAAGGTCCCATGCCCTAGAAGCGCGTCACCAAGAACTCCTGGATGAAGCCAAAAACATCGAGGAAGAAAAGAAACGCATGGAAAATGCAGAGAAGTACATCTCTCGGAAGCATCAGAAGACCCGGAAACGTCACACGCGTGACGATCAATTTCCGGAAGTTCACAAGGTTCTCTTTGAGGGAGACCCAGGGATGCCTCGACTCGACAGCAAGGGAGATCTGGTGTATCCAATGCTGGTGTAAAACACTATTGCAGCTCGAGATACCCTGTCAAATAATCCAGGCCCAAAACAGGTTCGATTGGGCATTAAGCTACTCACCAAGGGTCTGGAGCAGCAAAGGGCCGTGAAATCCGGAAGCGGAAAACTAGTCTCCCAATCCGACCAATGTCACACGGATCCGGCTTGGAATGACATAAGACCCCAACATGCTCCGGAACAGCATGACCGTTCCGACCGTCGGGAAGACAACTACTCAAGAACCGAATCTTCAGGGCAGCATCACAGAACTGCACGTGACTGGCACAATGTTGCTCCAGCTGCTGAGCAAGAGGCGATTGCAGCACTGTATCCGAGGAATCCACCCCGGCGAGAGTCGAACGATCACAGGGAAGAACACAAAGAGAAACGTCGGGAGGAGGACCGTCAAAGAATGCCACCTGCTAGACCTACAAGACATCCGACTGAGCCCCACCGTGGTGGGAGTGATGGATGAAGAAACGACGAAAACCGTGCTGAGACAAGTCGGCAGGGGCTCATCACAATTAAGACCCTCCTCGGAACCAGAATAATGATGCTCCAGACGGAGGCCGGCGATCAGCCGGAAACAATCCAGCTGCCCCACCCTCTCCACCAAGTAGCCATTACAATGGATCTCAAGGAGGCCAATGAGGGCGTCGTGGTGGAGGAGGTGGTGGTAGAAGCCGAAGTCCGGCTCGAAGGCACCGCAACCATAGCCATCACTCTGGACGATGATCTTTGTCTCCAAGTGACGCAAGACACCAGATTAACTCCGACATAGAGGCGCGGAGCTACGAAAATGATGACATATACGTGGGCCCAAAATGCTTCGGACCACGCATAAGAGCCACAAAATTCTTGAAAGGATTTGCTATCTCAATACACATCCAGCCCTACGACGGTGTAGCTCGGCCAGATACTTCAGGATTTGCTTCAGGATTTTTTCCAGGCCTGCTGCATCGCCAAAGGCGGAATTAGCTTGGTCGCAACCTGATATCTCCCACTGATGTTGCGGAATACGGCGTGATCATAGCTCAATGAAATTCCGAAGAACACCATCCACAACTGGTATGACATGCAAAGTGCATTCTTTCGGAAATTTGAGGGCACATATCGGAGGCCCTGTACGGTAGGAGACCTACATCGTTGCACCTAGAAAGCCAAAGAAACTTGCCGAGATTATCTCGGATGATGGATCGACAGCAAGAACTCCTGTGAAGGAGTAAATGACCAAACTGCGATTGAAGCCTTCATTCTAGGACTCCCAAATGGTTTACTACGTCATCGCTTGAAGTGTGCCAAGGTCACTGATTTGGGAGAGATGATAGAAACAGCGAGCAAGTATGCAGATGTTGACGACGACACAGAGGGATTACTGAACACCCTAGCTGTGCCACAGTCGGCAAAACAACCAAAGCAGCAAGCTCAGAAGCGCAAGAACACCTCGGAAGAAAAGCCCAACGCAGAAACAGCAGTGGTTACTACTACTTTTGGGTGTGGAGGATAAGGAGGACGTGGCGGTGTCCGCGGACGCGGTCGTGGGACATCAAGAGTCCAAGGTAGAGGAGACCAGCAACATGGCAAAACCTACTCTTGGGCCGACATTGCCAATAACCCATGTGTGCATCATTTAGATGCCAATGGGGGCTCGTCTCACACAAACACCGAGTGTCGTTTTAATGACGACTTCAAGAAAGATGATACCGTTGGCTACAGGGCTACAGGGCTAAGGGAAATAAGAATCTTGAAAAGGATAAAGAGACCTAGGAAGATTCCGACATGGAGGAAGCTGATCCTTCAAATCCCAAGCCGGAGGGGAAGAAAACCTTCCGCACAAAGAAAGACACCTATGTCACCGTCCTCTGATCTCAACCAGCTAAGGTCAAGAAATCAGTTTTGCATGATCTCAACGCAATAGTTCCGGCTGTCCCTCGGTATCGGGACTGGTCAGAAGTTGCAATCACTTTTGACCGTGCTGATCATCCGCCTAAGTTGCACAAGCGAGGAAAATACGCCATAGGTGTCAATCCACTTATTGACGGCTATGATTTCTCCAAGACTCTCATGGATGGCGGTAGCAACATCAATATTCTGTATGTCGAAATGCTACGCCGGATGCGAATCTCGAAGACCTAGCTGAATCATAGCTCTGTGATCTTTCATGGAGTTGTCCTAGGAAGACAAGCAAATTCCCTAGGAGAGATCACTTTGGATGTTACTTTTGGAACTCCAAAGAACTATCGGACGGAAGCACTTTCTTTCGAAGTGGTCCCGTTCAAGAGCGTGTACCACACTATATTCGGACGTCTGGATTATTGGGCTTTTATGGCTCGTCCTTGTCACATTTACAATATGATTAAAATACCAGGTCCCAACGGCGTGATCACCATCAGGGGAGGCCCGAAGAAAGTACGAGAGTGCGAGGATGGAAATGCTGCCTTTGCTGAAGCCGTGATGCACGCCCAGGAGTACCAGGAGATCAAGAAGACCATAGATCCGTTCGAGATGCCCTCAACAAATAAGGAGGTTGTAACATCCCAATTTCATTAACCCTGATTAGTTGTCCAGAATGCAAAAATCAGGGGGAACAAAAACTTTTTCTTGTTCATTGGTGTAGTGTTTTCCTGTTGTTTGCTTGGGCTTGTGCATGTGAGTGTATATCATATGCTACTCCTTACCTCACCCTCAATTGACAAAAGCTAATTACCCAAAACTATCCTGGCTCATTTTACATATTCTCAAACGTTCTGACAATTCCAAAAACCTGAGCCAAGATGCAACCAAAACTATTTCAGTAGCTTCTATGGACAAAACTATGGAGAAATATATAATATAATCTCCTTATGTTTTCAAGAAAGAACCCTCAACTAATCCTATCTCTAGTTTTCCCAAAACTTCTTTTCAAAGCATTTAAATTCTACTCTTGGTAGAGATAACAAGGACTCACCTCTTATTCCAAATCCAACCTCTTCAAAATGCCCCAACCTTACCTCAAGCTGAGCTTGATGGTAACCCTAGAAGTAGTTGATTAGTTTATAAGATGAGTTGTTTTGATCTGCTGATTGACTTGTTTGATTAGGAAGTAGTATGAGATTCTCTAGGAGCTCATCACTAGGATCAAGTTGTTTCCAAATCCTCATCCCTCCAGCAAGAATACAACCCTAGATCTGATCCCTAGTTACTAACTGATCAACCCAAAACCCCTTAGCCAAGTTCTTTCTGAAGACTTCCATTCTAGAAGCTTCCAAGTCCATGAAGACCAATATCCAGCATGGATCCCTTCCACTCCATCTACACTTCAACATCATCCATTTGCTGATACTCTGTTACCTTGGAACCCCTCCAAAAACATTCCCTCATACTCTAGTCAAAATCCTCAAAACTTTCAACATCACCTTTTTGAATGTCTCCTTTTCTCTAACCATGTGCATTTTTGGAAATGCACCTGAACCATATTGTTAACCATCCTAAGGACTACCAAGGCCCACTTTTTCCCTTGCTTAGATCTCTCTCCAACTCACTTGTTCTTGATGGTTTTGCAGGCAAGAAAATAACTTTTCCTGCAAATCTAGTCATCATGCCTACTTTGGTAGGAGCTCACACCATCATACAACCTTCTATGGACCAAATGTTTGCATGGTTGTGATATACTAAAATAGGTCTATCAAAACCTACTTCACTTGTTCCAAGTGGATCTCTGTGCTGCTTGAACCCACTTGGTTTAGAAGGCTTCATGACTCTTTCTGCATGGCAGCCTTATTTTCAACAAAGTTTGCCATTATTCCTAGATCACCTCAAATGCCTTTAATCCAAACAGCCTCTGCCATGTTCATATATATGACTTGGTCTACCTATCCATCTATCCCTCTCATCTAGGTGAACTTTGAAATCCAATATACAACCATGTTTTGTTTGTATAAAATTAACACCTCCCTATATCCCTAATCTAGGGTATTCCACCAAAATCAACTCGGATTTCCATTCCACAAGGTTGAAAATGCTTGCTACACCTGGTCTACACCCTCTACCTTGATCACCAAGATTTATCAATACTTATCCACAATTATTATGGCCCCAAAACAATTTAATTCCTCTAATAGTCAAAATCTCCAAAACTCCCTCCATAAAGGAAAGTTTGGTTTTGGCCAAAACACTTCCCTAACTTTTGGCTCAAGTGAGTTCCATATATCATACTCTATCTTCCTATCTCAAAAATAAATATTTTTGAGAAGCTTTATTATTTTTTTTTGCCCATTTTCTTAAATGGCTGATTTGGAATAATAATTTACTTAAATACTTTTATGCCTCAATAAATCTTGGGAAAATTCCCCTAAGTATGTATTCACATTTGGAACCCTCTACAAACAAAAACCATCCTTGCCCAATGTAAAAATATCAAATAATCCTCTAGAATCCACTTCTGCCCTTTTTGAGTAATTGGATTTAAGTGGACTAAAACTCCTTTAAAAAATCTCAAATAAATCCTAGGAGTCTACCTTGACCTCATCTATCTACCAGTACCATTTCCTCCTCTGGTCCAATGCAAGTTTTTGGACTTTCTTCATAACCATCAATTGGATCAAAATTGCCAATTAAGCAAATCCATTACTCAAACCAATTCCAAATTTCATCAAAACTTGCCCAATGCTGATCCTCAACATCAGGACACCCCCTCCCCTGGTCGACCAGCACTGTAGCTCCACCTCAACCCTTCCCATTTTACCCTTGGACTAGTAGAAAGAGAGAGAGAGACAACCCAATCTTACAAAGATTTACCCCTTCTTAATTACCACAGCTGTCACCACCTCCCTCTCTGATCCAGCACGACCAAACTCCATTCCTACCCCTCTCCACTGACCCCTGGACCAATCCCTGGCCAGCATCCCCTCTCCCCCATGTCCAAATGGGTCTTTTATATCATCTACTCCTCCTCCCAAGTATATATGGCCAGAGGCCTCCCCCAGCAAGCCCTTGCCCCTCATTTGCTCCCTCCCACCTCCACTTACCTCCCCCAGCACTCCCTCCCTCTCCCCTGCTCTGTGCTGTCCGAAGGAAGGAGGAGTAGCTTCGGCCTCCAACCAAAAATCGAGCAAGGCTCTCTCCTCCTTGCACCCCCTCCTATGCATGTCGCATGGTCGACTCCCCTAACTCTCCTCTGCCTAACCCCACGATCCTTTTTGTCCGGGACCAACTCCTCCGTCGTCATCGTCGAGCTCCGATGAGGTCACCCTCGGCCTCCGACACGCAAGATACTTCCCGATGTCAAACCACCTCGTGCCGCCCCTCCCCAGGCTCGCCGTCGTCGACTGCGTCGCCCCGCAACCTCCCCGTCACCTCCCGAGCGCCCTGGTGATCTCCCCGCCTCCCTCTCCGACGTGCTAGGGTTCTGTCCACGGCGCTCTATCGCTGCGATGACGACGAGCGCAGGCTGTTCATCATGACTTAATCGAACGGCCAAGATCCGCCAATACCCCTTCGGCCGCCCTTTCTCGCTGACCGCCGGGCCCCGCCTGTCGCGTCGCCCGCCGTGGGCCGATTCTCCCCCTGCGGCCAAGTACCTCCCCAGATCCGGCCCACTTCATCATCTTTCCTTTTCTTTTAGTTGGCCTACTATTTCCAGAAAACTTCCTGCTAGGATTAAATCCTTTTGAAAATGTCAAATAACTCCATTTGGACAGATCTAAATTTTCCTAGAGGACTACTAGTTTTGCGCAACATGCAGAACTAGTCCCTTGCCAAAAATAATCTTTAATATTTTTTTGCAATTAATCCACTGGAATGTATCTTTTACACCAAATAAACTCCTCTGTGAGGTAGACTTACTCATTTGAGTTGAAACAAAGTCCTACTGAGAGATATTTGATATACCTATCATCCAACATAGGTCCTATGCCAAGGTGAACAGAGGTGTGCCTTTTTCAAAAATAACAAAAATAGCCTCTATCTGCCTTGGATAAATTCTCTTGGTCAAACCAAATGTGGTATTGAACTAATTCCACCTCTGAACATATCCTAGTATCAGTATCTATCAAATCCTAGCATCTTAGAATTTACTGAGCTTTGGTTAAATTTTAGTGAATTAAATACTTCTATAAAGGGTATGTTCACTAAATAAATCACTCCAGGATTTTGACAACTCCAAAAAGGGTGAATCTAATTCCTACAGAAAGGTATTTTTAATGTCTACCTCATGCCCTTGGAATCAACCCAATACATTCTCTAGAATTAATCTGGTGAAAAAGAGGAAAAACCTTACAGAACTGCCTTTGGGAATTTCCTGAGGGCATTATAGTAATTCTTTTGACAAGATTCCAAATCTAGGTGGTTCAGCACATCAAACACTACCCAACCATCCAAGGAAATAATTTTTGGATGTCTAGATAAATTCTACTGAATTATTTCCTCAAACTAGAGTTATTACCACTATAAAAATCATAATTAAATCTAGGTAACTGATATTCAAGTGAAACCACTTGTGATGGTTTTGTATTGACAATACCTATCTGAGGATATCATGGTTACCTTTTGATAGCCTACTGACCTCAGAACCCCACTCCAAGTCCAAAGTAGTTATCCTGGACTTCTATCCTCCAAGAGAAAACACTAAAGTGGCAAATTAGTAATTCCACCAATAGAACTCAACTTCTCCAAAACCTACCAAGTTTAGTAGTATTCCCTATGTTTGTTTGCTGTATGGTTTGATGCATGTATGCCTTGTATTGATTGTGGACTTGTCTGCTTGCATGTATACCCAATGACGACGATAGTGTGAGTGTTTGACGACAAGAAGGAAGGGACTTCTTCTTATTATTATTGGGTATTCTGGGTTATCTAAAGAAGTCTAGGGACTTATTGCTGATCACAGGCAAGCCACCATTACTGAACTCTAATATATGTCCTACTCTCTTTTACCTGTTTTGTATCCTCTTTATAAATTGCATTATCTTCCTGCATGTCTTGTTTTACAAATACTGCGATAGTAACTTGGTCCCTCCAAGTTATGACTTTGTGTCCTTCGAGGCACCACCCTGATATACCTACCAGTTTATCCCCTTAGATCGAGAGTATGATGGTTAGCATCCTACCCCCTTAGAAACCCCGGTTTTGAGAAATTAAACTGTTTTAGGGATTTACCACACTACAAATGTTTCAAAACTGTTTTGTAAAACCCTTGGGAAGAGGCATCGTTCCAAGCGGAGGTTTTAACGAAAGAAATGGTGATGATGAGAAATGATAAAGTGAAGGGATGTTCTACGCCTTACCCCAGGTGTTGGGGCTTACCTCGTAGTTTGTCCGCATTAGCCGAGGCAGCTTATACCATGCTTATAGGGAGAGATCCCTGGAATTCTGGGCAGGAGCTACCAGATCTCGGATCTGAAGCCTGTTGCTTCCTTCGGCAAGAGTGAGCCTGAATTAGCAGGAGTCCGGTGCAACAATTAGGTCTCCCACGGATGGTATGACTTGGAGTACGGAAGGAAGTGGATTCACCAGATTTAAGGTATACGCCAAGTTGCGGCTTGGGTATGCGCGTGTACGGAAGGCAGTACTATGGTTGGGAGCCACATACTCGTTGCCGGGGAGAACAGACCCAAAAGGAAAAGCATGCCTTTGCTAGGGTCGACAAGCGAAAGGTTAGGTTTGATTATCCGGACCCCCATCTACAGTGGTAGTGGGCCGTGGTTGTATCCCGGTGGATGTATTGATTCTTGTGGGGAAAGTGCGCAAACTCTGTAGAGTATAATCTATTCGAATAGCCGTGTCCACGGTCAAGGACGGTTGTAAAGGTGTTGGCTAGGAGTACCCAAACTGTGCTTGTTTGGGAAACAAGGATGAAGCGGACGAAGGTTCTGGGGGAACCCGAGTTCGAAAGCTTTGTTTTGACCCGAGGTGGTCGAAGAGGTTTAAAAAGGGTTTTTAGTCCAAAACTGTTTTCAAAACTCGTTTTCAACAAAGATATGGAGATGTCTTGACTTATAAAGCAAAGCCATGTTTTCAAAACTCTTTTTCAAAAGATATGGAGATGCCATAACTTCAAGAGTTAGCCTAGGTATTTCGAAACAACCCGAGATAGAGCTATCTCGCCACAGCCAGAACTGCATTTCCTTATGTCATTATCCTGGTGGTTTGCGAGTACATTCAAAAGTACTCACGTCTGTGTCCCTGGCTATTTACTTGGCCAGACTTTCAGAGGTTCGACTTCGGAAGATTCAGGTGACGTCCATCGAGCTAGGCCGTCTTCCCAGTCAGCTGCCTGTAGGTTAAGGCACGATTGGGCTCTACGCATGATGAATTTTTCCGCTACTAAGGATGTTGTAGCCAGAATGGCATTTATGTAAGTCTTGTAATTCGTTATGTTTCGGATGTTGTAATGATACCTGTCGGTTATGTTCCATGGCTCACTGATCATGGGAACATGGATGTATGCATAACATGAATTTCTCGGATGAATAATCCGGGGAGCCCACAGAGGTGACAAAGCCGAATCCAGACTTCAAGGCATCGGAAGAGACGAAGAAGACGTCGTTGAAGGATGATGACCCCTCCAAGGTGACCCAGATATGCATAGGCCTAGATAGTGCATAGGAAAGCGCGCTCGTGAAGTTCCTCCAAGCAAATCAAAATATCTTCGCATGGCAGCCATCTGACATGACCGGAGTACCTAGGGAGCTTTTCGAGCACTCTCTAAATGTACACCCGAACACTAAACTCGTCAAACAGTCCCTACGACGTTTTGGCGATGTAAAGCGTAAGACAATAGCTAAGGAACTAGCCCAACTCGAGTTAGCCGGATTCATAGAAGAGGTCATCCATACTGATTGGTCGGCCAACCCTGTAATGGTCCCCAAAAAGGACACCACTTATTTAAGGATGTGTGTTGATTATACTGCCTTGAACAAGGCTTGTCCCAAAGATCCATTCGCTCTGCCTAGAATTGATCAAGTTATCCATTCTACGGCAGGCTCGGAACTCCTCTTTTTTCTCGATGCATATTCTGGTTATCACCAAATTCGGATGAAGGAATCAGATAAAATAAAAACTTCATTTGTAACCCCCTTCGAAACCTTCTCTTTCGTTACGATGCCCTTTGGGCTCAAGAACGCAGGAGCTACGTACCATCGCACTGTGCATACGTGGATGACATTGCGGTGATGTCCAAAAAGAAGGAAACACTAATTTCCGACTTGGAGGAAACATTCGCCAATCTACAAAAATACAACATAATGCTTAATCCGAAGAAATGTTTCTTTGGAATCCCAGCCGGAAAATTGTTAGGTTTCATCGTGTCTCAAAGAGGCATAGAGGTGAACCGAGACAAGATCAAGGCTATACTCAATATTTCTAGGCCAACTGGCCTGAAGGACGTTCAAAGACTAACTGGTTGCATTGCTGCAGTCAATCGGTTTGTAACACGGCTCGGAGAAAGAGCCACACCACTTTACAAGCTCCTGAAAAAGACCAAAAAATTTGTTTGGACTGATGAAGTTGAAGCTACACTACAAGACTTGAAAGATGTACTCTCCTCTGCTCCTATCCTTGTAGCACCGGAACCAAGGGAACCGATGTTGCTCTATCTCGCTGCGGTAAACAGGGTCGTTAGTGTCATTATGGTAGTGGAGAGACCAGAGGAAAATCAGGAACACATGGTGCAACATCCGACTTACTACCTCAGCGAGGTCCTAACTGAATCGAAATAGCGGTATCCGCACTATCAAAAGCTGGCTTATGGTTTGTTTTTTTTGCATCCCGTAAGGTACAAAATTATTTTCAGGAACACCCAATTACCATGGTGAGCACAGCTGTTATGAGAGATATAATCAATAATAGCGAGGCTACATGACGCGTCGCAAAATGGGGCATAGAGCTTTTAGCTTTCGACATTGAGTATAAACCTCGAACAGCAATCAAATCCCAAATCCTTGCTGACTTTGTTGCTAGTTGGATAGAGACAAAGGAGAATATGACCCTCCTAGAGTCAGAATATTGGACCCTATTTTTGACGGGTCTAAGGCTCGAGGGGGCTCGGGGGATGGCGTGGTACTCAAATCACCCCAAGGAGATAAACTTCTATATGTGTTGCAGATCCACTTCACAATGACAAATAACATTGCCGAGTATGAAGCCTGTTGCATGGAATCCAGATTGCTAAGGATATCATCATCCGATGTTTGATGTGTTATGGAGATTCAGATCTTGTTGCTCAACAAGTGTCAGATATTTGTAATGCAAATAAGCACATGCCAGGATATAAAGCTGTTGTGGATGATTTATCTAAATCATTCGAAGGGTTTGAGGTTCAACACATCCGTCGAGCAGGAAATGAGGAAGCAAATGCATTATCTCGAATAGGCTCTGCACGGAAATAGGTCCCGATGGCGCTTTTTTAGAGCACCTCAAAGTTCCCACTATAAAAGGAGTAGACGAGGAATATCCAACCAAATCCGACTCACCTTGAGTAGCAGCTCTGGCTGTAATTCCCAGCAGGACTCAACCCTACCTTGATTACTTGGTACATGGCAAATTACCCGAAGACAAGGTTCTGAGCCGGCAGATCGTCCAATGAGCAAAAGCCTATACTATAATTAGTGGTGAGCTCTATAAGCGGAGTGCGTCTAGCGTCTTTCAGCACTACGTATCTACGGAAGGAATGGAAATCTTAAGACAAATCCACGAAGGCGAGTGTGGTCACCATGCTGCAGCCAAATCTTTAGTGGCAAAAGCTTTTCGACACGGTTTTTCTGGCTTACAGCCAAGGCAGATGCCGAACGGCTGGTCAATACGTGCAAAGGTTGCCAAAAATATGCCAAACAAGCTCATGTTCTAGCTGATCAACTGCGAACAATACCTATAACATGGCCTTTTGCGGTATGGGGGCTTGGCATGGTAGGATCGTTTAAACGGGCTCCAAGTGGATTTACTCACCTCTTAGTGATGGTGGATAAATTCACCAAATGGATTGAGGCTAAACCCATCACTAGTTGTGATGGAGCAACAGCCAGAAGATTTGTCGAGGATGTTATAATCCGATATGGTTATCCGCATAGCATTATCACGGACAACGGGAGTAACTTCTCTATGGAAGAGCTTGCCAAATTCTCCAATGAACAAAATATCCGGCTGACATTGCGTCAGTCGCACATCCGCAGGCTAATGGACAAGTCGAAAGGGCAAATGGTTTAATCCCACAAGGTCTAAAGCCAAGACTCAAAGCACCACGAAGACGTGTTGCAGGGGCTTGGGCAGAGGAATTACCCTCTGTAATATGGAACTTGCGAACAACTCCAAACAGGTCAACCAGATACACACCCTTCTTCTTGGTCTATGGTGCTGAAGCAGTTCTTCCTAGTGATTTGATCCACAATTCTCCTAGAATTGTGGTGTATATTGAAGAGGATGCCGAGATTTCTCGAAAAAATGATCTCGGCTTAGTCGAAGAAGTTTGCGTTGTTGCTGAAATGAGATCAATAGCCTATCAGCAGAAGTTACGCAAGTATAATAGCTAGAGAGTCAGAAACCGGTCTTTCAATAAGGGCGATTTGGTTCTCCGGCTTGTGCAGCAAAGGAATCACAAACTTTCCCCAGTATGGGAAGGGCCTTTTTTGGTTAGTCGAGTATTGCACAATGGTTCATACTACCTAACTGATATGCGGCCAGTCAAAGAAAGACCTAGTACTAAGAAGAGAAAGAGAGCTGGAGGCAGTACAAATCCGGAAGAATTAGACACACCATGGAATATTGCTCAGCTATGTCCCTTTTATTCTTACTTTATCCTTCTTTGTAATAATATATGTGTACATGTTAAAAAACAAATAAAGTATTGGTTGCCTCAAATTTTTCTAAGAAGTTTTTTGCCATCTTATTTCCGAATGATCATGTCACAGTCAAAAATCCCAGAATACTTGAAAGTACTTTATGCTCATGTTTGTTCTGGTTTAGATTTCTGATTCTAAAATTGCTAACTTCGGGTATAAATTTAAATTTTATAGTATGTGTTTTGGTTATTTGTCTGATTGCCGGATGTGGGCATTTTCCGAGTAGTGGATTGTTGGTAATGGAAGCCGGCTTTGTTTTCGAGTTTAAACTGGTTTAGCAATTGACCTCTGTTGCTCGGCAAAGTTTCGGTGCTAAAGGTTGGCCGGCTCATGAAAGGGACGAGGCGGAAAGCCAGATAAATGATAAGTGCAGCAAAAAAACACAAGTGCTTATGCAAACATTTTAGGCACATAAACATTTAAGCCAAAAGTGCTGAATAGAAAAAATAAAACTTGGCACTAGCAAAAGTATCATACTACTTATTTACAGACCCAAATTGTTTTCAGAATAACACATTGTTTTTTGGATGCTCTATGATGTAGGGGGAGAGGTAGGAGTTGTCGGCTCGCTGGATACATCGCCTTGATAACGTTCCGAGATGTTCAAATCTGATACGGTCTGTTCATCGTCTGAAACTTCTGTTGTTTCTTCGGCAGACGGAGGTGGCGTGTCCACGCGAGTGAAGAACGGAGTGTCGTAGCTGGTTAAGTCGGTTACATGGCACCCGTATCCGGGACAGGAGTCCATGATGGCTTTAATGTCCTGCTCCTGGCCGTCTTTGTCCATAGTAGAATATCCTATGGTCACTTTCCAGATCTCCATGCTTCCATGGTGGCTCATGACCATGGTGAGAGCATTCTATGTTGCGGATCACGCGTAGGACATGTTCCAGTTCTGGACAAGCTACGGCATATCCTTGGCCTTGTCTCGCACTTCAAAGCCGGACATGCTATGCATATCCGGAACCTTAAGAACTTCGCCAATATCCTCGATGGATTAGCGGAAGTCCTGAAGCAGATCACCGACTTGTGTAAGCCGGCTGGTGCGAGACTCGGTAGAGGCTGAGTCCAGTAAGTTCAGAGGACCTATGCATGTAATGCAAAATGGTTAATAAAAGAAATCCGACTTCGAAAGGTCGAAAGATGCAGGAAAGTCAAAAAGATGGGAACATACCGAAGATGACATCGTTAACTTTGGTCTTCTCTTCTCGAAGACTCTGGAGTTTAGCCCGGAGTGCCTCAGTAATATCCCTCTCTCTGAACAAGTCATTGCTGAGATCCGAGATTTTCTTATCCTGGAGAGCAATCTTACGATCACGCTCCTCGGTAGCCATGGAGGAGGACTCGAGAACTTGATCAATGCTCTTCTCATGATCCTCCTTAAGCTTATCCAGCTCTTGGCGGAGATCCTTGTTTTCCACCACTAGGGTTTTAAGATTCTTGGCCTCTTCAATCATAGCACAGGACTGCTTCACCAGTGCTGTAGTCAAAAGAACAACAGTTGAACAAAAATTCGACTATGAAATTGAAGTCATGGTTTGAGTACTGAAATACTTTCAGCCTTATCCCTGGATACTTTCAGTTGAGCATTTTCAAGACGAAGATTTTTGATCTCTCTCCGCTTGTTGCAGATATTCTTCAATAATTCCTGGTTATATGAATTAACTTTCTATAAGTCAGAATACCCAGAGTCCGAAGTCTACTAAAGACTCGAGCTAATATTTTTTTACTAATATCAGCACGAGCCTTGGGGGCTACACTAGTTCATTCTTTGGCATCCCAATAAAGCATAAATCCGGATTAATCTATCCAACTTCATGCTTGGGGGCTAGAGGATATGATATTGATACATTGCAAATGTATCTATAATTTTTGATGTTACATGCTTTGTTTTATCTACTTTCTTGTGTTTTGTTCCAACTTTGGAGTACTTTTCATATGATTTCTAGGACTAACCTATTAACAAGATGCCACAGTGCCAGTTGCCTATTTTCTTCTATTTTTGGTTCCAGGAAAGTCCTAAAATCAATATTCTCGGAATTGGACCGGACAAAAGCCAAATCTGATATTTTCCGGGAAGATTTATGGAGCCAGAATGAGACACGAAGGAGGGCCACAGGGTGGCCACACCACCCCTTGGCGCGGGCCAGCCTAGGCCACGCCAAGGCATGGTGTGGGCCCCCTGGCCGGCCACCGACCTTGCCTCCTTCGCCTATATATTCCTCCCGAGGCAAAAACCCTAGATCGTCCATCCGAAATCCACGAAAAGTTCCGCAGCGCCGCCGCCACCGAAGGGGAGATTCGGGGGACAGAAAGTCTCTGTTCTGGCACCCTGCCGAGATGGGGAAGTGCCACCAGAGCCATCTCCATCGATCTCCACCACCATCTCCATCACCGTTGCTGATTCCCATGATGAGGAGGGAGTAGTTCTCTCTCGAGGCTAAGGGTTCTACCGGTAGCTTGTGTTCATCTCTCTCTCTATGCATGATCATATTGTGATCATGAGCTTTGTAATCAAGTAGATCTACCTTGCTACTCAAGTGCTTTAATAGATCTCTGTTCTCCCCATGTGTGTGAAAGTGACAGCGTGCACACCATGGTGGCACTTAGGCTAGAGATTACAAATACTTGTTATGAGTTATATTTGGAGTTGGATGTCTTTATGAAATTGTGGTGTTTGTTGGAACCATCTAGAGCTCAAGGTGACAATGTGGGGTTATCTAGATGGGAAAGGCTTACTTTGAGGTGTGTTGTTATAGCCCTACCATAGATTAGAGAGTTCAACTGGAGAGTAGTTAAGAGTAATATCATAAAGAGAAGATATTTATATGAGAGTGTTCACTAGTGAAAGTATGATCCCTAGGCCTTGTTTCTAAGCATTGAAACACCGTTTGCTACTAGATCTATTACATGTTTGCTTGCTTCCATCTTTATTTCAGTTTGCCTTTAGTCTTTTCCATGCCATCAAGCTATTTTCTAGCACTGTTACCACTTATAATTACCCATACCACTTGTATTTCACTATCTCTTCGCCGAACTAGTGCACCTATACACCTGACAAGTGTATTGGGTGTGTTGGGGACACGAGAGACTTCTTGTATCTTGATTGCAGGGTTACTTGAGAGGGGATACCTTTGACCACTTCCTCCCTGAGTTCGATAAACCTTGGGTGATCCACTTAAGGGAAAACTTGCTGCTGTTATACAAACCTCTGCACTTGGAGGCCCAACAACTGTCTACAAGAATAGAAGTGCGTAGACATCAAGCTATTTTATGGAGCCGTTGCCGGGGAGGTAAGGTAAAAGGTATTCACACCGGAGGATTAAAAAAGAAGAACCTCCCATGGCAAACGCCTATTTTCCTGGCGCTGTCGGGAGGTAAAAGGTACTCACATCCTCCGGTGTGAGTGCTCGAAGTTATTTCCTTAAGATTTTGCAATTTTTGTCTTTTTGTTTCTTGTTTTCACTAGTTAGGCTTAATGGAAAACAAAAAAAAATTAGAGAGCTTTATAGTATTTATATTGAGTTAGGACATGAAATGTTTGAAGAGAAAATTAAAAAACCTATGGAACGTTATTTGCATGCTAATAGCAATGTTGTTAGTATGAATTCTTTGGACACCATTATTGCTAATGTTATGGAAAAGTCTAAGCTTGGGGAAGCTGGTTTTGATAAGAATGATCTTTTTAGTTCCCCAAGCACGGAGGAGAAAATTTACTTTGATGATACTATGTGACATGGGTATACCCTACAGGTACTCGAGCTTGGTATATACGGTCCAAATACGCACAGGCCCACGGTGTCGCCAAGGCCCGGATGAAAGGACTCGAGTAACCTACGGACTCTCGATTGCTTGAAGAACAAGAAGAAGCTAAAGATAGAAAGTTTGAAGGGGAAAACCCTAACTTGTAACCGACTCGACCTGCTACCCGAGACCTAGCCTATCTATATAAAGGATAGGAGGGGCCGGCGAGGAGGACACACACAACCCTAGTTTCCACAACCTTCGTCAGATTGCATCTGCGCACCCTTGTAACTTTCGACTCCCTCGATAATTCCACGAGCAAACAAGCAGGAGTAGGGACCTCTATAAGGCCTGAACCTGGGTAAATCCTTTGTCCCCTGTGTGCTTGTTTGCTAGCCGATAGATGTCTCCAGCGCGCCCTCCTTCTCTAAAACCGAAGTCCAAAACAATGGGCATTGACGAGTTAAAACCTCATCAATTGGCGCCGACCGTGGGGATTGGGAGTGATGATGTTGCGGCTTCTTCGGCCCCATCAACTGCGATCTACAGCTCCGCAATAGCGGAGATTCGCCAGCTCTTCGGCGCCTTCGACTTCACCGTCCACACGCCGGCCACCCACCCGGCCTTCGAGTCTATGGGCGACGGAGTCAGCCTGGTGATTGGGAGCTTCCGCTTCCAAGTCGGTCAGATGGGCACGCTTCGCATGCCTGATCAGCCGACAGCACCGGCGATTGCCCCGGCATCATGGTTCCCTCCGCCGATCGGCACCCTCAGCAAGCTCAACACCCCGACAACAGTCGAGAACACCGTCAGCGACAGCAGTCGCGACTCCGATATGAGCAATCTGGCCACTAAAGATGGAACCTACGGTTCCGGATCTGAGACTTGTGGAAGCAGCAGCTTCCCCAATCACTTCATGTGCGCCGTCATCAACGCGGGCGACACCTCTGCCAACCGCGACAATGGCGGCAACGGAACCGACCCGCCTAATGGCGGTAACGGTGGCAATGGTGGCAACGGCGGAAACGGTGGCAATCCCGTCCCCGTTGACAACGGAGGGGCAGTCGAACCTCCAACCATAGTAAATGAGCAAACCGGCGAATGCGTCGTAATCAAGCTCAACAAGCAAGAATGGGCTCGCTGCCGCGAGGCCCTGAGAGGCACCCCTCTACCCTTCGGATCCCCACAGGAGTTGCTGATGGGCTATCACTGGCTCCTGAAGGAAGAATTCAAGCGCCAGGTACAAACAATCGCGCAACTCGAGGCACGCAAAAAGGTGGCAGGCGAGTCAAGCCTTCGTCGTGCTGGACTCTCCTCCTATAGAGGATCCTCCTCAAAGGGCAACGAGCACCTCGCCAAGAAGAGGCAGTCTCGGATGGCTCACCTCACCGAGCAGGAACGCATAGAGGCCGCAAAGGTCCTCGACTTCGGCTATATGACAATCGACACCAGGGGCAACATGGTCCCCAAAACTCCACAGGTTGCGGTGACAGTGGCCACCATGTACCTCTTGAACAACCAACCACCAGCTGGAGACCCCCAAGCCACCATGCACCGATCCACGATCGCGGGCTTAGGATTAATCGAGGCCGCCCTTGACAAGGAGCTGACACCGGAGCCAAAGAAGGGCAAAGCGCTAGCAAAGCGTTATTCCTCGCCCTCATCCAGCGATGACAGCCACGACTTGTCTCGACGTTGCTGCTCACGACGACACGACCACGACTACGACACACGTGATGACATCACGCAGCGCAAGATCGACAAATCAAGAGCACGACGTGCTCGGTCGACTGACTCAGAAGAGGAGGACGTGGAGCTGTGTGGCGCCAGATGCTTCATCATTTCCATTAGGCAAAAGCGAATGCCTAAGGGGTTCAAACTGCCGTCGGAGAACCCGAAGTTTGACGGTCTACAGGACCCCAAGATCTGGCTGGAGGACCACATCTCCTCTGTCAGACTCCATGGAGGCAGTCGAAGCACTGCCATGCAATGCTTGCAGCTACAGCTGCAGGGCGCCGCCCGAGCATGGCTCAATAACCTCCCATGCGGATCCATTCGCAGCTGGGATGAGCTGGTTTATAGCTTCGTGAGCAACTTTAAGGGCACATACAAGCAGCCCACATCAATCGAAGAGCTGAGATGCTGCCAACAACGATTTGGCGAATCGCTGCGCTCTTACATTCAAAGGTGGTCCATCATCAAGAACTCCATGGAGAACATCTCGGAAGACCGCGCGATTGATGCATTCAACCGTGGTGTCCGCCGCATGGAACTCAGGGAGGAGCTAGGCCGCTCAAATCCCCAGACCATCGACCACCTAATGGAGATCGCGAATCGGTGGGCCGATGGAGAAGATTCGGTGAAGAACCGCGCCCACTCCGACGAGGAGGCAGAACTTGAGTGCAGGCGCAACCGCCGAGGCAAACGCCGCATGCGCATCTACGATGACCGTGATGACATCAACATGGTTGCGGCCGGCTACACCGATAGACGCGACGATAACCACAACAGCGGATATCGTAGCGGCGGATACCGTGACTCCGAGAAAACCACGCAAGTGTGGCAACGCCGCACTCGCGATGAGGCACCCGCGACCTCCATCGAGGACAAACTGTCCGAGCCATGCACGGTACACTTCTACCTAGACAAGCATGATGGCAAGAGAAAGTCCAGCCACCTCCTCAAGGACTGTCGCGAGTTCCTCAAGCTACACGAGGGATTGGTTCGGATGAACCGCAATGCACTCGAAAGAGGCTACGGAGCCGCTCCAAGCACCATGGCACATGGCGCACCACCACCACCACCTGGGCCACCCCCGAACGGAGCCGCACCGGACCAGCACCACGGGGGCGAACCATATCCACGGGCCATGGGTACCATGATGATCCAAAAGGGGCGCCCCTCCAACAGGGTGTAGAAGGCCATCACTCGCCAAGTCAACTTGGCCATGGACTCGCCACCATCCACCACTGAGTACCTCAGCGGCAGCGAGTCGTGCATCACCTTCGACAAAAGCAACCACCCGCCTCATATACCTCGCCCAGGTCATTGCCCCCTCATACTCGAGGCGCAAATTGAAGGTTTCGACATGAGTCGCGTCTTCATGGACGGCGGAAGTGGCATCAACCTCATATTCGCGAGTACCTTGCGAGCAATGAGGATCCCGCTAACTAGCCTGGAGGCATCGGACATAACATTCCACGACATCGTCCCAGGGAAGGGCGTATACCCCCTGGGCAAAACCAACCTCAACGTCATCTTCAGCACACCGAAGAACTTCCGGGGCGAGCGCATCGACTTTGAGGTCGTCGACTGGCCCTCACAATACCATTGCATCCTTGGGTGCGTCACATTCGCCAGGTCCATGGCACTGCCCCACTATGCCTACCTGCAGATGAAAATGCCAGGACCCAACAGCGTCATAACAATCAATGGGAGTTTCGAGCGATCTGATAGTTGCGGAAGGGAATTCAACAGAATCTCCCAGTCCTTTGGCATGCAGGAGGAACTCGCAAGACTAAAAGAGATGACAGACAACAGTCTGCCTCCTCTAAGTAGGCCAAGCTCACCTGACCTCTCCTTCGAATCATCTATGCACACAAAGAAAGTGCAGGTCCATCCATCAGATCCCGCCAGGACGGCCCTCATCGCCAACAACTTGAGTCCCGCATAGGAACTCGCACTCGTCGAATTCCTCCATGAGCACTGGGAAATTTTTGCCTGGTGTCATGCGGACATGCCAGGAGTTCCCAGGGAATTCACCGAGCACGCACTCAACATCAACCCCGACGCAAGGCCAGTCAAGCAAACAATCATGCGACTGTCTGAGCCACGAGTGCAGGCAGTCGGAATGGAGATCAACAGACTCCTCGAGGCCAAGTTCATCCGCGAAATCAAGGAAAGCACTTGGCTCGCCAATACGGTGCTGGTACCAAAAAAGGACACGGATATCCTACGGATGTGTGTGGACTTCACTTCTTTTAACAAGCACTGCCCAAAAGATCACTTTCCGCTGCCACGGATCGACCAGATCATCGACTCCACCGCGGGATGCGAGCGCCTCTGCTTTCTCGACGCCTACTCAGGCTATAATCAAATTCGAATGAAGGAGGAAGATCAGGAGAAAACAGCGTTTACAACGCCCTTTGGTGTGTTCTGCTACAACACAATGCCCTTCGGGCTAAAAAACGTGGGAGCCACCTACCAGCGATGCATGTAGGCTTGCCTCAAGGAACAACTAGGTCACAACATCGAAGTCTATGTCGACGACATAGTAATCAAGACCAAGGAGGAAGCCTCTCTAATTGACGATTTGGGCGAAACCTTCGCCAACCTCGATCGCTACCGGATCAAGCTCAATCCGGACAAATGCGCCTTCGGCGTACCATCTGGGCAGCTACTTGGATATCTCATCTCCGCGAGGGGAATCGAGGCAAACCCGAAGAAGATAAAAGCCATACTGTCCATGGAGAAGCCGAAGAACATAAGACGCGTCCAGCAACTGGCCGGACGAATCGCGACCCTCAGTCGATTTATCAGTCAGATGGGTGAAAAGGCACTGCCCTTCTACCAGCTCCTCCGCAAAGCCAAAAAATTCGAGTGGACCAATGAAGCGCAAGAAGCATTCGAAGATCTCAAGCGCCTGCTATCCACTTTGCCAGTACTGGTGACTCCACTAGAAAGGGAACCACTGTTGCTGTACATCTCCACCACCAACCAGGTGGTCAGCACAGTGCTCGTCATCGAGCGAGCTGAGGAAAACAAGGTCCACGGCGTACAATGCCCGGTATACTACCTCAGCGAGGTCCTCACGCCAACAAAACAGCGGTACCCGCACTACCAAAAGCTGGCGTACGGGATCTTTATGACCGCCCGGCGACTGCGCCACTACTTCCAGGAACACCCAATCGTGGTACTCAACGACGCCCCGTTGGGACATATCCTCAATAATCCGACGCCACGGGGCGAGTCGCGCTTTGGGGAAGAGAGCTGTCTCCACGAGACATCACATACGAAAAACGCGACGCCATCAAGTCGCAAGTGCTCCCTGACTTTCTCATGCACTGGATGGAGAACCAGCTCCCGGACAAGCCATATATGTATTACCTCTGGACAATGCACTTCGATGGGTCCAAGCGGAAAGATGGAGCAGGCGCAGGTGTCATACTGACATCACCTCAAGGGGACAACCTGAAGTATATCCTGCGAATGTAGTTCACAGCCTCAAACAACGAGGCTGAATATGAGGCCCTGTTGCACGGGATGAGGATGGCAAAAGCTTGCGGCGCCAAGAGGCTCATCATATATGGCGACTCCAAGTTGGTCGCCAACCAAACAATGCACGAGTGCGACGCACTGAATGACAACATGATCGCGTACCGCGACCTCTACGATACACTTGAAGGAGACTTCGATGGTTGCGAGTTGCGACACGTCGGTCGTGAAAGCAACGAGGAGGCGGACGCACTCGCCAACATAGGATCTACCTGCGCCCCCATACCACCTGGGGTATTTCTCGAGCGCATATGCGAACGCTCCATCAAGCCAAAGTCCGCAGAGAACAAAACAAGCGCAGCCACGGACTCGGGGGCTACGCCACCCAATGAGACAATGACACTCGATGACTTGGAGATGGACACAGGACTCGAGGGACCAATGAGCGTCATGAGGATCGAGCAATCTTGGACGCAGCCATACAGTACGTACCTCCTCAGCAAGAGACTACCGAACGACCCGACAGATCCACGGCACATCGCGCGGCACTCCAAGGCATTCGCCGTTATCAACGGCAAACTATATAAACGCAGCATCACAGGAGTGCTACAACGATGCATCTCCATGGCCGATGGAAGAGCAGTTCTCCTCGACATCCATGAAGGGACCTACGGGCACCACGTAGGCAGTCGTGCCCTCGTTGCCAAAGCTCTACGAGCTGGTTTTTACTGGCCCACGGCCATGCGCGACGCCAAGAACATAGTCCAAAAATGCAATGCTTGCCAGTGATTCGCGGACAAGCCACACGCACCAGGCGCAGAACTACGGCCTATTCCATTGGCCTGGCCCTTCGCACAGTGGAGGCTCGACATGGTTGGCAAGCTTCCAAGGTCCTCGCGCGGAGGTTACGTCTACCTCTTGGTTGCAGTCGACAAATTCACCAAGTGGATCGAAACCATGCCGTTGACCAACCAATCAGGGCACAGCGCAGTCAAATTCTTCGAGTCCATCGTCTACCGCTTTGGCGTGCCGCACAGCATGATCACCGATAACGGGACGAACTTCACATCCAAGGAGTTCCAAGAATTCTGCGAGAACCTAGGGATCAACATCAGCTACGCCTCAGTAGCGCATCCACAGACCAACGGTCAGGTGGAAAAAGCAAACAGGCTCGTCTGCAGCGGCATCAAGAAGCGACTCCTTCGGCCACTTGAACAAGCCGTGGGTTGCTGGCCAGATGATCTACAATCCGTACTCTGGAGCCTACGTACAACTCCAAACAGCGCCACGGGCTACACGCCATTCTTTATGGTGCACGGAGCAGAGGCAAGATTACCACGGCAATGCGGTACATAAGGCGCGCGACGTGGTCGCTTACAGCGAGCAAGAGTCATCCCTTGCACTCGAAGACTCCGTCGACCCCTTGATGAAGCAAGAGAAATCGCCGAAGAAAGATCCACAATCTACCAGCAGAACCTACGCAACTACCACAGTAGAAGGCTTCGCCCTAGATCCTTAGTCGAAGGTGACCTGGTCCTGCGACTGAAGCAGCAGGGGCATCTCAAGCTCGAGTCCCCCTGGGAAGGACCGTACGTGATTACAGAAGTAATCCCAGGTGGCGCCTATCGCCTTCAAGATTTAGAGACAGGAGTCGCATACTCCAACCCTTGGAACGTCGCACAACTGCGACGCTTCTACCCCTAGTCGTTTTTACTTTTACATCGCAAATAAGGCTACTCAGCCAAGGCTACTTAGCCACACATTGTACTTTGTACTATTCTTCAAATAAATAAAAGCTAAGTGCCCCAAAACTCTGTGTTCTCCTTTACTTTGTCAATTTTCATACTCGGGGGCTACGCCACCCTATACACATATGTTCTTCGAACCAAAATGCGATATCCTGAGTAGCTGGCACATCAATCGAACCCCTTAACACAAACTCAACCCAGCTACAACGCACCTAACAGGTTGACAAGGGAACGAGATAAAGGATGGCCAGGCTAACGAAAAGGACTCGCATAGTGCAACGCACCTCACGCTCACAAAGCTCCTTATACACATTCGACAATAAATTATCTACAACATCTATACGAACTTTACAACACATGTACACTTATGTGCAGGATACATATTTGGCTACACTTGCAACAGAAGAACATTGGTTTGTTCCTCGAAGAAGTTGACGATCTCCTCGGCTGGGCGGTCTAGCGCCTGATAGTGCGGCACCATATTCCAGGCAGATCCTGCTGGTGGCGCTGGCAACCCAGAGGCAATGGCGGAAATATCCACGTCAGGCCTGTGCAATCGCACCATCGAGAGGGCAGCCTTGGCACCAGCCACCAACTGCTGCCTCACGCACTCGCGAACCATGGACAAATCTTGAAATTAGGCAAGAAGAGCCAGCAGGCTTGACGGAGCGTCGTCCAGCGGGAACATCACCCGATAAATGCTTTTCAAGCACGACTGCGACTTCTTCAGGAAGAGCAGCACTCGCGATGCGTGATCCTGCAGGGTCACCAACACAGTCGCACGATCATGATCTACCCAGAAGTATCCACTCTCTTGAAGTTGTTCCTGGGTGAGATCATGAAGGCGAATGGCAATTCTATCCTTCTCCTCCTGCGGATGGCGCGCGCTAACAACTACACGAAGCAGCATCAATAGCATGAGTACAATGTACCTCTACGAGTAACTACAAAGGAAAAGATGAGAATAAGCAAACTAACACTTAAACTGGTCGCCCAGCTGCGTCACCTCGCCAAGCAGATATTGCTCGCGGGCGGCGGCTTTTTCAGGCTTCGACTTCAACATGTTCGCGCTACCGCGGATCACGGGCAACTCACGCTCCAGCTGCTTCACGCGATCACGAAGTCACGAAAGCAAGGATAGCTCCTCTACCCTGGAGCACGGTGGTGCCACTGTATCATCAAGAGATGGCGAGTCCTGGGTTCCCCCCACGGGATCACTTGATGTACCCTACCACAAGCCAAGACAGAAGCAAATAAGGCAACCAACTTAACACAAAGGCAAAAGGAACAGATGCATTCAGGATCAGCATAAGTATTCACAAACACACTCGCCAGCAGGCATGTTCTTAGACCAAAAGGACAATTCATCAACTATTACAAAATGCTAACTATGGAGCAGCTGGCTTCTTCGAGTTCGATGGCTTTGGGGGCTTCATCAAGTCCGTGGTAGTATCAGACGCCATTGACTTTCCGCCAGCCCCTGAGGCCAAAGCTTTTGCCGCCATCTTAGAACGTTGGAGCTCCTCCGAATACTTGGCAACGGTATTTATCAAGGAATGGCCATATTTGGCATAGGCAGTCGCAAAGGGAGCAAAGACTACCTGCTGACCATCTGCGCCAATAGGCATCGCCTTCGACACCGTGGAAGGATCGATATCAGCTCCATGGGCTTGCACCATCGCGAGTGACATAGACGCGCCGGCCACGCGGAGAGAGTTCTTGTAGGAGGAAGGCACAACACCGGCGAGTGATTCCACCAGCTCGTCCACGTTATCGATCAGCTCCGCCTTCGGCATCAGCTCCTCCCGGAGTCGATTGAGGGTGACCTTGGCCTTGGACAATGTATCTTGGATGGCGGTGCTACGGTCCTCGACTGCAGACACCACGCCTACCAGAGCGTCATCGTGACGAAGGGCCTGCGGGTCAAAGTTCAAATCGCCAGCATCTGCACAGAAAACCCACACATGGATCAAACCTTTAGTGCCACCAACAAAAACTCTAGATGCAGAGAAGGAAAACAATAAATATGTACCAGCGAAGGTACCTAAGAGGGCCTTGGCGACTGAGAACAGTTACTCTTCGAACAACTTTTCCCTGGCCGCAAAGGAGGCATGCAAATCCTCTTCACGCCTTTGTGCCTCGTCACGAGCTGCGATTTCCTTGTCGCGCCCCTTCACAGCCGCGGCCAATGTCTTCTCCAAGGTGGCGACGTTACGGAGCAAGGCATTATGTTCAGATGCTTGGCAATCAAAAGTTGACTATCAGTCGACTATACCAAAGAAGGAGAAGACGGAAAAGAATAAGTGCAGAACACTCACTTTCGACCACGCGTTGATGCGTCTCTAGCATTGCATGCTGGCGACCCATCGCCATCACCTGTTCTGCCACTTGCGCGACTTCCTTTACAAGGAGCTGTCGCACAAACAAGGAATCAGTGAAAGCAATAGATAACATCAACTGCCACATTAAAAAGAAGGAAAGATATACTTACATGGTCCTCCAATGACTCCGAAGAAGTTTGTTGTACCGTCATCCGAGCAACCATTCGATGCTCCCCTACGTGAGGAGAGCTCAAAGAATTGTGCCTGGAGTGGGCCGCCACCGGAGGGGAAGGAGCGCGCTCGACCTCTTTCTTGGCCCTTGAGGTCGCGACTCCTGATTCCTTCAAAAACTCGACGTCGCCAGAAGATGATGATGCCTCTTGACTACAAGACAAATTCCACATTGAGAAAGGGCAAAACTCCAGGGCAAAGCCAATAAGAAGAAAACAGAGAAGAACAAATGAACTGGAAAACTTACCAGTCAAAATTGTCAAAATCAAACGTGGCCTCCACCGACTCCGACGAAGACTTCTTAGGCAATCGCATCTTCTTGCGTGGAGATGGTGCCACGGCTCTCACAGGAACAGCGGGAATTGGCGATTCCGCGCCAACAACCGTGCCTTCTGGAGTCGAAGGATACGACACGTTAGAATCCTTGCTGCACGAACACTTGCGAGTATCCGGACTCTCGGAATCGGGGGCTTTCTCTTCCACATCAGAAGGGACAGTCGACTCAGACTTGTCCTCTTCCAAAGCTTCACGAGGAATAATCCCCTCAGGGAGAGGGGGCATACAAGGCGACACCGCCCAATCCTGCACACATTCAGTGAAGATCAGCAAAAAGAACAAGTAAGCAGCAGAAAAGCAATCGCGAAAACATGCTACTGCGTAGCACAACCGTACCTCAGGAGGAAGGTTCGAAGCATCAAAAGGAGGAACGACTGGCTCATTCGGAAGCACATCCTTGCCAGTGTATTGTTGTTTTTGTTTTGCTTAGTTTTCTTTTTGCTTTCTTTGCTTATTTTGTTATTCAAAAACACAAAAAAATTAGTTTTACTTGTTTGCTTTCTTATTTGAAACCCAAAAAAAATGACTACTCTTGAAAACACTAAGTTGTGTGACTTCACTAGCACCAACAACAATGATTGTATGAGCACACCTATTGCTCCACCTGTGGCTAAAAATACTTTCTTTGAGATAAAACCTGCTTTGCTCAATCTTGTTATGAGAGAACAATTTTCTGGTATTCGTAATGAAGATGTTGCTTCCCATCGAAATAACTTTGTTGAACTTTGTGAGATGCAAAAGCATAGGGATATAGATGGTGATATTATTAAACTAAAATTGTTTCCTTTCTCTTTGAGAGGAAAAGCTAAAGAATGGTTGAATTCCTTAACTAGGAATAGTATTGATTCTTGGACTAAGTACAAAGATGCTTTTATTGGAAAATACTATCCTCCTGCTAAGATTATATCCATGAGAAGTGAAATAATGAAGTTTAAACAACTTGATAATGAGCATGTTGCTCAAGCTTAGGAAAGAATGAAATCTTCGATAAAGAATTGTCCCACTCATGGACTGACTGCTTGGATAATCATCCAAACTTTTTATGCAGGATTGAACTATTCTTCAAGGAACCTATTGGATTCTGCTGCTGGAGGTACCTTTATGACCATCACTTTGGGTGCTGGAACAAAACTTCTAGACAATATGATGGTTAATTATTCTGAATGGCATACTAAGAGAGCTCCACAAGGTAAGAAGGTAAATTCTGTTGAGGAAACCTCCTCCTTGAGTGATAAGATTGATATTATTATGTCTATGCTTGTTCATGGGAAAGCCCATATTGATCCAAATAATGTTCCTTTAGCCTCTTTGGTTGCTCAAGAAGAGCAAGTTGATGTGAACTTCATAAGAAATAACAACTTTGGCAACAATGCTTATGGTAATAATGCTTATAGGGACAATTTTGGTAACAACAATTATAAGCCATATCCTCCCAACAATGGTAATGCTTATGGAAATTCCTACAACAATAATAAGAGTGCTCCCTCTGAACTTGAAGTTATGCTTAAAGAGTTTATTAGTAAACAAACTACTTTCAATAAAACTATTGAGGAAAAACTCTGTAACACCCTCGCCTGATAAGGCTGAGTTCCTGTGTATAGTGCTAATCCCTGGATCGGTTCACTAGCACACACGGTATAAAATGATACCAAATATAACCGTGCATCATGAATATAACGAATAATCCAGAATCTGTAATTATTACATAATGCACAGCTCAAAGGCTAGCTCAAATAGTTCAATAGCATACGGAAACATAAATAGATAGTAGGCTCCATCTTCAATTGTGCCACATGCGAACAACTGTTGAGTGAAGTATCGCGACCTATTCGATCACTCAGAATCGGTATAACCTGCAACATGAAACATAGCAGCCCCGAAGGGTCAACACTTGGAATGCACTGGCAAGTGGAACAATGAGAGAATCAACAAGGCTAATAACTATATGCATATCTGACTTGTGGGGTTCAGGCTTAGTTGCAGCAGCAAAATACTTTATCCTATCTTTTGTAAATCATTTGTAAAACATTTGATCTTCTTCACACAACACAATTATGTTTCAACCACAAGTTTTAGCAATTACAAGTTAGAATGAATGAGAACTTGTCATAGCACCCACAATTCAGCAACTCAAACGTCCATTACCGGGGACACGGCTCATCACTTCGTTTTTCACCCTGCAGGGGTTGCACACTTTACCCATATGACTTGATCGAGCCGCTCGTACCATGACACGCATATTGAGTCATGATAGGGAGAAGCCCAAGAAGAGACAATTCGGGAAGTAGCTCTCCAAGCCCATCCACGCACCGTACCAACCTATCACATTCACTACATCTCTGGATACGAAGAGCTCGGGTCGCCACAACCTACTAAGTCCATCCAGCCACCCATAACTCACTGGCATATGGTTGCACACGGAAGCTACCAAATCAAGACACTAATCATTTCTTAGAAACCTGGGTGGCCATCCACAAGTGAGCTACTCGGGTAAACCATAGACATGGGCCCAGGATTCACGAACCAAGCAATTACTAATCCACCCAGATAGTTCATTAATTAAGTTGTTTTCACTTTCCAAACATGTTCTTTCAAAACAAGCTTTGCCATGGTGTATCCCACCCTCGTCTACATAAGCACAGCTACTCACGACGGCTCGCCTAACAAGATAGACTACGACATAATAGGGTGGCATAGCAATAGATAATACTTGTAAAACAAAACAAGCTACAATGCATATAGAAAGTAAATAGGACATTTATGAAGCTCCACTTGCCTTTAGTTGATGTAGTCGTTCAAACAATCCTCACAATTGCAATCATTGCACTCGTCGCACTCAAAAGACTTGCAATCACAATGCTCGCAATCATATCTGTAGCGATCATAGTAGTTACACTCCTCGCAATCTATCGTTCAAAAGCAAAAGCACAACAACATATCATTCAAACATTGCAATCATGCAACAATACAACAATACAATAAAACAGTGATGATCCAATGCATGCATGATGATTTAATATGTCATAATGGTTGTATTTAGTTATCTAAACAATACTAGATCACATGATGCATGTAGAAGTGTTTTAATGCAATATAGTATTTGTTATCCAATTTCAATTGCCAATAAAGGGGTTTTAACATAACTGTTGTAGCTTCTGTACTAGTTGCCTAATTAAATTTATATCTGAACTGTAATGGATAGAGGGCTTTAATACGAACCAGTAGCAATTGGATTCACCCTAATTGGAGTTATAGATCTTTTTCTAGGATTTATTTACTGTTTAATGGAGTTTAATAAATCTGAACAGATCATACTGACAACAAACAAAACTAAGTACATATCTGAAAACTACGCAAGATTATGAACTCAGGGACATATTACTCATATTTTTCAGATCTATAGATTATTTACTATGAATTTAATGATTTAAAAGGACAATAATACTAATTAATTATTCTCTAGTAATATATACAGTAAACTTGTAGTTTTATTCCAGAATCATGTTCTATACAATTTTGTGAATCCAGGGGTATATCATTTGTATTTTTCTGAGTTGTATTTTATTTTCTGTGAATTAATTGCTCCAAATAGTGTATGAAACCATTTAAATAATCATGACAAGTAATTACAGTAAATGTCTGATACAAATACATATTAATACTCTACACAATTTTGTGAATCCGACGGTATATTATTTGCAATGTTTGGACATAGTATGAATTTTCTATGAATTTTACAAGTTAGATCTATAATCTGCAATTTTAAATTCGAACAGAATATTCCAGGGAATATTCCGCTGACTGGACAAGTTGACCGTGCAGGCTGACTGGGACTAGACGATGACCTGACAATGACGTGGCGGTGATGAGGCAACTGATCGGGACGATTTAATCTCGATCGTCGGGGTGAGATCCGGTGGCTAGAAGAGAAGTTGGCTCAAAATAGACCCGATTTTGCCTCACAAAGGATTAGAAGTAGATCTGTGTGTTAGAGAGACAAATCCGTAGGTCAAATTGAAAAACTTTAAACATGGAAGTTGTGGAGGATGATGAGATCTACCTTTTCACCAAAGGAATTTGGATTTGAAGAAACGAGCGAGATAAGATCTTGGAATTACGCCATCAGATCTGAAATATTGCGTTGTGAAATTTTCTGGCTGTAGTGGA
Source organism: Avena insularis (assembly GCA_023614405.1). Lineage (NCBI taxonomy): Eukaryota > Viridiplantae > Streptophyta > Magnoliopsida > Poales > Poaceae > Avena > Avena insularis. The sequence goes on along the minus strand of CM042694.1, from coordinate 271,814,539 downwards.
TGAAAAGAGGTGAGGTTTGTCGGAATTGGAAGATTTCGATGAGATCTACAACTTTTGTGTTGAAGCCGAAGGCATCCGACGTAGTTTAGATGGGTTTAGATGCGAAATACGAATCGGTAGGGTGTAGATTCGGGATTTCAGGAAGGAAAAGTGTTATAGATGTGACTCCGAGGGATTATTTACGCTTTTAGGATGGTGGGAGGATAGATGTTGAAGTAGATAACAAGTAGAAACAAACAGAAGTCAATTCGGAGTTATAGATAAAAAATTATAAGAGTTTTAGTAGAGGTATGTTTTAGAAAAACGATTCCGCAAGAATTTTAAAGTGGAGGTGGGATCGATGGGTTCTCCTTGCGCTGGTGGCTGGTTCGGTCGGCTGAGTGGGCCGGCCGGTGGCCCATTTCGGTTTTTTTTCTTTTTCTATTTTGGTATTTTCTTTATATCTTTTGCATACGAATTTCAAATGACATGATTTTTGTTTCTAAATTTTTATAAAATTCAGTAAATTATTATAGGATCATATTTGTAACATTTTCACTAGTTTGAAGATGATTGCTTTATAAATGTCTATATATTCCTTATAGGAACATTTGGGCAAATCAACTATCAGATCTAGATATTAGGATTTGGATTCAATTTTTGGGAACTTTGTATGGATGCAATGCAATGCTTATGAATGCTTCATGATTTTCATTTTTGCAAATATTCACACATATACTAAAACTAAAACTCAATTCACGCCTTTCTGACTATATGTCTACTTAGGTGTTATCAAAAGGATATGTGGTTTTATGCAATTGGCCTTGTATGGCTACTATGCAATATTTCTAAATAGTTTCTTAGGGTTTTATTTTAACCACTCAACCAAAACACACAATGTCACAAATGCCCAAAACAACAAGTTCAATCATGTAACATGAAGGAACACATTCTTAACATCCAATGGAAATAAAGATGTCATGTTATCTTCTCTCTTTTCAAGCAAGTGGTCAAAAGCATCTAGAATGGTTTCATAAATCGAAGTAGAGACTTAAAGGGTCAAATAGGGAAATTAGAATATCACTCCACCATAATTGGGAAAGTCATTTTATTCCCCCTCTTTATTCATCTAAGCATGGTTGGATATTTAAAGAATCAAATGGTTGAAAAGAAAATGAAAACAAGTTGGATAGTCATGTTAATCCAATCTCATACAAGTTTCTGAATTCAAGGAAGGAAAATCATATCATAAAGTTTCTTTTCTTCTGAGAAATTTTAACAAAGTCAAACAATTCAACCAAGTTGTTTTATTTACTTTACATGCCAAAATTCAGAGAAATTTTGGGATGTGACAAACTCTCTAATGCAGAAAGAAATATAGCATCTTTGGCTGAAGCTCAATCTTCTTTGAATAAAATGGCTGCTAAACCTGAAACTAATGAGAATCCCTTTGCAGCGACTAATGCTATACAAGTAAGAATTGATGAAAATTTTAGAATATTAGCTGAATTACATGCTAAGTGGGAAAGAGAAGATGAAATTGCTAGAAACATTAGTGTTTCTACTATTACCACCACTAGTGTTGAGGCTAGCAATAGTTCTACTACTTTAGATGATAAATTTGATTTTGATCTTGATGGTTGCAACATCTCTGGAGTTATTAAGTTCCTACAAAAGCTTGCTAAAAGTCCTAATGCTAGTGCTATGAACATGGCCTTTACAAAACACATTACTGATGCTCTCATAAAGATTAAAGAAGAAAAGATGAAACATAAAGCTTCTATTCCTATAAAACAAGAAGATGGTTGCGAACCCATCATTAATATGAAAGTGAATGACTTTGATTTCAAAGCTTTGTGTGATCTTGGTAGTAGTGTTTCTATTATGCCTAGAAGGATTTATGATATGCTTGATTTACCTCCTCTTGAAGATTGTTATTTGAATGTCCCACATGATGATAATGCTAAAAAAAACTCATGGGGAGTCTTAATGATGTCCTTATTATGGTTAACGATTTCTATGTTTTGGATGTTGAATATAATGCTTCTTGTCTTATTACTTTGGGAAGACCTTTTCTTAGAACTGTTGGTGCCATCATTGATATGAAAGAAGGCACCATTAAATATAAACTCCCACTCAATAAAGGTATAGAACACTTCCCTAAGAAGAGAGAAAAGATTTCTTTTGCTTCTCCTATGAAAACAAAATTTGGTCTTAATGCTTCTTCATTTGAGAACACTTGATTCTTTCTTTGCTTCTTATGCCTAACTTAAAGGCGTTAAATAAAAGTACTTGTTGGGAGATAACCCATGAGTTTTAGATGAGTCTTGAAAGTTATTACCTCAGTAATAACCTCTCCTTATCCTTTTTATTTGCTTTTTGTGCCAAGAGTAACCTCTAATGAGAGTGAAGTAATGATTGGGAAAGTTGCTGTCCCGAAACAGATTTTTGTGCTTCACCGTAAACATTCCTAAGATAGCTCTGTATGTAGGATTGAGCTGTAGTTTTTTGTGCTCCTGACCCAGTTTGTTATATAACTTTTGTTAGTTCAACACTTTTTGATTTGAGCAACAGAAGGTCTTCTAAAAAATTCGTCTTTACCTGCTTGTCTGTTTTGACAGATTTCTGTCATTTTCTGTATTTGCTTCTTGTTGGTTCCTTCTGGAGTTCTTTTGGGGAATTGAGCTTTTTGAAGGAAGTGCTACATTATCTAGTGTTCTAATGGAAGTTTATTTGGTGTTAGAACTGAACCTTAAGACTTATTTATCTTGAGTGTACTAATGTTGCTAATGAGATTGTGTGAAGTTTTGCATGAAGGAAAATTTTCAGGTGTATGGAAGGAATGAGTAATGAGATGAAGGATGGACTAAAGCTCAAGCTCGGGGATGCCACGCGTGTCACCCCAATAAATATCCAATAAGTACACGCGTCAAAGCTTGGGGATGCCCAAGGCATCCCCTTGTTCATCAATAAAAATCCCAGGTTTCTTCCAAACGCTTCATTTTTATTGTTTCATGCACAATTGTGTTTTTCTTGGAGCGTCTTCTTTTTCGTTTTTGTTTTGGTTTTTAGTTTGCTTGGTTTGCTTAGTTTTCTGAATAAATTGGTTGGACCCCCTCTTTCATACATTTGGTTTGCAAATAGTTTGGTTTGGTTTGGAAAAGAGTAGGAAAGTTCATGCTTATGTGGTAAAAAGAGCTCGTTCTTGACTGTGGCTATGCTTTGTCATGCCATGCTTGATATTGTTTTGGCTCTATGCTTAGTATTCTTTGTTGTAGCATGACTTGTTATAAAAAATTGAGATTGCTTAATGTGCCTTGGATGAATCATGCGTTGTTTTAGCATATTAAAGCATAGTATAGTGGTATTCTCCTTTGATGCTTTATTTGGGTTGACTTGGCACATGCTCACACCATGTTATGACTGTCACAAGTCACCATAGCCTTTATGATCCTTTAGTTTTCAACTTGTAGTATCACTTTATGCTTTTAGCAATGATGTTTTGTCGCTCTGCATGATTATGGCCATTATTACTCTCTTAGTTTATCGCTCCCAGTCTTTTGCTAGCCTCCACAACCAAGTATGACTTCCACTCATGCATCCAACTCCCTAAACCAAGTTATTCCAAAGAGTCCACCATACCTACCTACTAGCTTATGCTATTCCAAGTATATTCATGCTTTTGTTTACCTTCCACTTGTTATGAGAAAACTAGTGATTAAAGCTCTCACGAACTTGATGGCACACTTTACTTTTTGCCTCTAATAAACTTGAACCATTGGGTCCTTCTTTGTTGCGTATATGCTTGTTCTTTATAAGTTGAAATTAGCAGAACCATGTTTCATGGGGAACGCTTTTGACATTGCACTTGTACTTTGTACCCCGTTGATATCATGTTCTTTTGCTTACGGATCCCGGCGGTGTGAAATAAAAGTGGAACTTGTAAGATCATGGAGTTTGTATGTGTGTTAGAGAAACGCCTAGGCCGCTAGCCTAAGCCATGCCTAATCATGGTGGAAACTTGCAGCATCACCATAATGAGCACTCTATGAAGCATCCTCAATAAAAACCTATGCAAATAGCAAATAAAAAGATCTCTGAGATGCTCATTGTCTGCTTGCCTTGTCATTTTGATTATGGGAAAGCTCCCGTATCATGTGCAAGGGGTACCCTGTGGGCGGTTCTTAATGATACACATGTACTTACAATGACAAGAGCTTACTCGTGACTGAAGTTGAGTAGCATGAGGATCGTTCTTCGTAAGTAAGGGGCATGAGATTTTGGTTTATAACTTGTCAAGCATATCCTCTTAATTGTGTCACTTTAACCTTAATCACCTTCAACATGCTTATGATAGGGGCAATGAGAGCAGAAAGCTATAAGTACCATAATTTTTGGAAGCTCTTTATGAGACTTGAATCCCTACATCCTTTTACAAAGGCCTTTCTTCCACCATAATATTGAGTCTCCACCTTCTATCTTTATGCACCTACTTTGAGAGCATAGTGGCCATTCTTAGTTCTATGTGCATTGTCCCAAGACTAGTTGATTGATGCATAACTTGTTATTGCTTGTTTTTAACTATTGTATCTAGTCACTCTTATGAACTTTGAAGGTGTCCTATGCATTTATATTTGCTACTCTATTGAGGGACAAGCTGAATACTATTATGCTATGTTTTCTTTATGTGAAAGAAACAAACGTCTTGCAAAGCATTGTTATTCATGAATCTTTTGTTTGTGCCTTTTCATGTTGCATCATAGTTTCTTTGTCTTATTGCTAGAACTTTATCTTTCATGCTATGATTGAAGTACTATGATCCCAGCTTTGAATGTTTTGCAAATACTTTGATCAAGTCTTTGATGGTGCATGTCACCTCAAAAATTATTCTTTCTTTTTATCACTTACCTACTCGAGGACGAGCAGGAGTTAAGCTTGGGGATGTTGATACATTGCAAATGTATCTATAGTTTTTGATGTTCCATGCTTGGTTCTATCCACTTTCTTGTGTTTTGTTCCAACTTTGGAGTACTTTTCATATGATTTGTTGGACTAACCTATTAACAAGAGCCACAGTGCCAGCTGCCTGTTTTCTGCTGTTTTTGGTTCTAGGAAAGTCAGAAAATGAATATTCTCGAATTGACGGACAAAAGCCAAAGTGCCTATTTTTCCGGAAGGTATCAAGTGCCGTTGAGAATCGGAGAGGGGCCAGGGCGGAGATGCGACCTGGCAGCGGCCAGGCCTGGCCCGCGCCAGGGGTTGGTGTGGTGGCTTCCGGCACCCCCTCGGCCTCTCCTTCCGTCTATATATTGCCCTCGGGATGAAAACGCTAAGTACCTGATCAAAAATCCACGAAAGATTCTGTAGCCGTCGTCATCTCCATCCCTAGATCGGGAGGGATCTGAAGCTCTTCCTAGCACCCTGCCGGAGAGGGGAATTCACCCTAGAGGCCTTCTTCATCACCATGCAAGCCTCCGATGTGATGCGTGAGTAGTTCATCCTTGGACTACTGATCCATGTAGTAGCTAGATGGCTGGTTTCTCCTCCTTGGTGCTTTCATGTTTAGATCTTGTGAGCTTCGTTCATGATCAAGATCATCTTTTTGTAATCCATACATGTTTTGTTTGCGGGGATCCGATGGATTTTGAGATGCTATTTTAGATTGATTATTGATTCTATCATGTCTTTGTTATTTGTGATCTTGCATGCTTTCCGTTGTTAGTACCTATCTTGGCCAAGTCGATGCTAGCAACTCCAAGAGTTAGTATTTATGCTCGATAGTGGGTTCATGCCTCTGGTAATCTGGGGAAGTGACAGAAATATCTAAGGTACTAGATGTGCTGTTTCTACAAGGGAGAAAACAACAATCCTTTGTTCATAGAACAATCGTTGTTTACTTTACACGCAGTTCGTAAAGCAATAATCTGTTGCTTGCAACTTAATACTAGAGGGGGTTCAGATGATAACCTGAAGATGGACTATTAGTCATAGATGCAGATGGATGGCGGTCTATGCATTATGTTGTAATGCCCAATCAAGTCTCAAAGGAGTCAAGATGATTAGTATATGCATGTATTGCTTTCTCGGTGTTTGTCAATTGCCTCGCTGTAATTTGTTCACCCAGCATGTTATCTATCTAAGGGGAGCCACCTCTAGTGAACTATGGATCCCGGTCCTTGTCTTTTACATACAATCTACAATCTTTTACTGCTTTGTGTTTACTTTCTGCAAACTTTTACTTCTTTCCATTCGATACGTTTAATCCTTTGTTTTCGGCAAAACACGGTGAGATTGACAACCTCATCGCAAGTTGGAGACAAAGTTCTGTGGTTGTGTTGTGCAGGTCTCCACGTTGCTACTGGCACCGGTAGTGCGCCCTGCCAAAGCTCAGCTAGTAACACCTTTGGGGTGTTTCCTTGCTCCTACTGGTTCGATTAAACCTTGGTTCCATAACTGAGGGAAAACTTGCTGCTGTGCTTATCATACCTTCCTCTTGGGGTTCCCAACAAGCTCTACATCAACCACGAGCCATCAACACTTTTCTGGGCGTCGTGCATTGATCCATCAGGGTCCAACCAATTTATTCAGTAAACTAAGGAAACCAAGCAAACAAAAAACCAAAACGAAAACGAAAAAGAAGACGCTCCAAGAACAACACAACTGTGCATGAAACAATAAAAATGAAGTATTTGGAAGAAACCTGGGATTTTAATTGATGAAGAAGGGGATTGCCTTGGGCATCCCCAAGCTTTGACGCTTGTACTTCTTAGATATTTCTTGGGGCGACACGCGTGGCATCCCCAAGCTTGAGATTTAGTCCATCATTCATCTCATTACTCATTCCTTCCATACACCTAAAATTTTTCCTTCATACAAAACTTCACACAATCTTTATTAGCAACATTAGTGCACTCAAGATAATAAGTCTTTAAGGTTCAGTTCTAACACCAATAAAACTTCCATTAAAACACTAGATATTGTAGCACTTACCTCAAAAAGCTCAGTTCCCCAAAAGAACTCAAAAAGGAACCAACAAGAAGCAAATGCAAATAATGGTAGAAATTTGTCAAAACAGACCATAAGGTAAAGACGAATTTTTTCGAAGACCTCATGTTGCTCAAATCAAAGAGTGTTGAACTAACGAAAGTTAGATAACAACCTGGGGCAGAAGCACAAAAATTTACGCCTTAAAAGGACGTACAGAGATTTTACACGAATTTTTATGGTGAAGCACAAATATCTGTTTCGGGATAACAACTTTCCCAATCATTACTTCTCTCTCATTAGAGGTTACTCTTGGCACAAAAAAGCAAATAAAAAGGATTAGGAGCGGTTATTACTGAAGTAATAACTTCCAAGACTCATCTAAAACTTTTGGGTTATCTCCCAATAAGTACTTTTCTTTAACGCCTTTAAGTTAGCATTATAGTTTGAGAAGATGCTCACATAAGAAATATGAATTGAAGTAAAAGAGAGCATCAAGATGCAAATTCAAAGAACATTTAAGTCTAACCCACTTACTATGCATAGGAATCTTGTAAACAAACAAGTTATGAAAGCACAAAGCAACAAGCATAGGAAAGCAAAACAAGTGCAACTCAAAAATTCTCAACATAAAGAGGGGAAACTTAATATTATTGAGATGCATAAAACCATGTTTCCCTCTCTCATAATAACTTTCAGTAGCATCATGAATAAAATTAACTATATAACAATCACATAAAACATTCTTATCTTGAGCCACATGCATAAAATAATTAATACTCCCCACATAAACATAGTCATTCTTATTGATTGTAGCGGGAGCAAATTCAACAAAATAGCTATCATTATTATTTTCATCACCATAATCATCAAATATAGGAGGCATATTGTAATCATAATTAATTTCCTCATCAATAGTAGGTGGACTGAAAATCTCATACTCATCATTGTAATCATCATATATTGGAGGTTTGGTATCATCATAAGCAATATAATAGCTATCTTCCAAAGCCGGGGAACTAAAAAGACATTTTCATCAAAACTACCTTCCCCAATCTTAGACTTTTCCATAGCATTAGAAATAATGGTGTCCAAAGAATTCATACTAACAACATTGCTATTAGCATGCCAATAAAGTTCCATAGGTTTTCTAATTTTCTCTTCAAACACTTCATGTCCTAACTGAAGATAAATGCTATAAAGCTCTATAATTTTGTTGTTGTTTTCCATTGAGCCTAACTAGTGAAAACAAGAAACAAAAAGACAAAATTGCAGAATCTAAAGGAAATAACTTCCAGCACTCACACCGGACGATGTGAGTACCTTTTACCTTACCTCCCCAGCAACGGCGCCAGAAAATAGGTGTTTGTCGTGGGAGGCTCTTCTTCTTTAATCCTCCGGTGTGAATACCTTTTACCTTACCTCCCCGGCAACGGTGCCAGAAAATAGCTTGATGTCTACGCACTTCTATTCTTGTAGACAGTTGTTGTTCCTCCAAGTGCAGAGGTTTGTAGAACATCAACAAGTTTTCCCTTAAGTGGATCACCCAAGGTTTATCGAACTCAAGGAGGAAGTGGTCAAAGGTATCCCCTCTCAAGCAACCCTGCAATCAAGATACAAGAAGTCTCTTGTCTCCCCAACACACCCAATACACTTGTCAGGTGTATAGGTGCACTAGTTCGGCGAAGAGATAGTGAAATACAAGTGGTAATGGTGATAGAAAATAGCTTGATGGCGTGGAAAATACTAAAGTAAAACTGAAATAAAGATGGAAGCAAGCAAACATGTAATAGATCTAGTAGCAAACGGTGTATCAATGCTTAGAAACAAGGCCTAGGGATCATACTTTCACTAGTGAACACTCTCATATAAATATCTTCTCTTTATGATACTACTCTTAACTACTCTCCGGTTGAACACTCTAATCCATGGTAGGGCTATAACAGCACACCTCAAAGTAAGCCTTTCCCATCTAGAAAACCCCACACTGTCACCTTGAGTACTAGATGGTTCCAATAAACACCACAATTTCATAAAGACATCCAACTCCAAATATAACTCATAACAAGTATTTGAAATCTCTAGCCTAAGTGCCACCATGGTATGCACACTGTCAACTTCACACACATGGGGAGAGCAGAGATCTATTAAAGCACTTGAGTAGCAAGGTAGATCTATAGATTACAAGCTCATGATCACAATATGATCATGCATAGAGAGAGAGATGAACACATAGCTACCGGTAGAACTGAAGGAAATATGCCCTGAGAGGCAATAATAAAGTTGTTATTATGTATTCCTTGTATATGATAGATGTTTATTTTGCATGCTATAATTGTATTGATAGGAAACATCAATACATGTGTGTTTAATAAACAAAAAGGGTTCCTAGTTAGGCCTCTCTTATAAACTAGCTTGTTGATTAACAAGATGATCAAAGTTTCCTGATCATGGACATTGGATGTTGTTAATAACAAGGTCATAGCATTTGTGAAATGATGTGATGAACATTCATCCGAAGTATAGCATTATGATCAAGTCATTATGTTTATATTGCTATAACATCATACAAAGTAGTCTTAGTCCTTAGACCATGAGATCATGTTAATTGCTAACACCGGAAGAGTATCTTGATAACATCAAACGTCACACCGTAACAGGGTGACCATAAAGGTGGGTTCAGTGCTATGACGGTGTTATGTTGAGGCTCATGGATCAAGAGTGGAATTTGTCAATCCCGATGACGGATAGATATACTCTGGGCCCTCTCGGTGATATCACATTAAGATAGCTTGCAAGCAAGTGATGTGATCACTAGAATGTTATATCACGGGAACGAGAAAAGAGTGCATGTCGGTAACGAGATCAAACTAGGTATTTGGATACCGATGATCGAATATCGGACATGTATTATATCATGAGACAAAGGGATTAAATTGCTGACATTAAAGGATCTCACGATCACAGAAGTCATCGTTGAATATGTAGGAGTCAGTATGGATCTCCAGGTCCCGCTTCTGATTATTGATCTGAGAGGAGTCTCAATCATGTCTGCATTATTCATGAACCGTAGGGTGACACACTTAAGGGTTGTCGGACACCATTTAGGAGCACATATGTTCCAGACAAAAGGTTTGCAAAGCGCAGGAAATGTTTTGATAGAAACAGGAATTGTTTCGATAGAAACCGGAATTGTTTCGGGTGAAATTGCAGAAAGTGGTTCTGCATGTGATATTGAAATATTGCAAGTGGTTTTATGTGAATGTTTGTTAATTAAAGTAATTAACAAAATTCTGAATAAAGTAAATAAAAGAGTTTTATTAATTGAGAGTTGCATTTAATTTGGTGGAAATTAAATACATGTGAGTGGGACTTTGGGTGGAGGCCATGTTTATGTGAGTGGAGGTTCACCACATGAATGAAGGAGGGGAGGATTCCCCCCCCCTCATGCCCCAGCTATGGGAGGGGAGGGGTCTCCCTCCCTCCTATATAAAGCCCCCCCTCTCCCCTCTCACAAACCACACCTCCTCGTGAAGGATCTCTCTCCCCCTCTAGATATTCCCCCATGGTCTCGGATTAGCGAGATACATGTTCCCGGTGGCCTTGCGTCTGGAAGGAGTTGCTGCTTCCGCTGATTCGCTGGAGCGAGGAGGTGGAGGTTGTCCGGTGGCTTGAACGTGTGTGCGAGGACGGATGCGCGGCTGATTTGCGGCGCTCGGACTTCCACACGATCTTGAGATCGGCAAGCGTATGACTACATCAACCATGAGTTACTACTCATTAACAAAACTCGTTGTGTTCGAGGGTAAGTTCTCCACGGATGTATGTCCACCCGTTGCTCTGTATCTAGTAGATAGATCTTGGCGTATAGTTCTCATCGTAGGAAAATTTTTGTTTTCTATGCTACAGACCCAAAGTGGTATCAGAGCCTGATCTATGCGTAGGTGCTTTGCACGGGTAGTACACATATGTTTATATGTGGGCGATGATGATCATGTTATTGCATCTTCTATGTACTTTGGATATTGGTGGCATAGTGGGATGAAGCAGCCCGGACCAACCTTACATGCCATCGTACATGAGACCGGTTCCACGATTGACATGCAACTAGTTTTGCATAAGTGGCTAGAGGGTGTCTGTCTCTCCTACTATAGTCAATATCTGATTTACAACGAGTTGCTAATCACTTGGTTATCCTTGTTGTGGTTCATGTTCGTAGGTAAGACCGTTCTATCTCCGAAAGCCCTAAGCCACGTAAAACTTGCAATTGATAAATTAGAGGCGTCTAGTTTAGATCGTTGCTGGGCTAGTGTCTTGATATGTATGATAGATACTCTTACAACTCACTTAACGTGTAAGTTCCATAGACCTTGGCCTTACACACAAAGGAATGATAGAGATCATACCACGATGCAAATGATAGAGATCAAATGCATGGACCATATCACCTCACTTCACACATTAGATGTTAGCATCTTATATTGCTAGTTTGGCGCTTTTGGTAGCATTATAAGATGATCCCTCATTTAGATATCAAGATAAAATGTGTTCTTCCTTAAGTATGCACCTTTTTGTGGATCGTGTTTTGATGCATCACGTGATGATCGGGTGTTCTCGACTCTACGCTTTCATACAACCGGTGTAAGACAGTTTTACACACGCGAATACTAAGGTTCTTACTTGACAAGCCTAGCATGTACAGACATGGCCTCGGAACACGGACCGAAAGGTTAAGCATGAGTCATATAGTTGATATGATGCCCATATAGATGCTAGCCTTTGAAGCTACACCGACTCATGTGATGATCGAACTTGGTGTAGTGGATTTGGTTCATGTAATCACCAAAAGGACACGAGGGATGTCGTTTTTGAGTGGGAGTTCAATAGTAATTTGGATTAGTTGAACTCAATCTATCATAAACTTAGTCTAAATATATGTTACAAATTCTGTTGTAGATGGCACCACCTGCTTTTAATTTCAATGTGTTCATGGAGAAAGAGAAGCTTGCTGCGAATGGTAGCAACTTCACCAACTGGGCTATGAATTTGAGGATTCTCCTCACTGCTGCACAAAAGCAATATGTGCTAGAGGCGCCGCTAGGCCCCCCACCAGCTCCTGATGCCCATGACGAGGAAAAGAACGTCTATATAACTCGTCAGGAGGACCACAACTTAGTTCATTGCGGCATACTGTATGGGCTAGAGCCAGAACTTCGAAAACGTTTCGAAAATGGCAATGCTTTTGATACCATGGGAGAATTGAAAATGATTTTCGATATCCATGCTGCTGTAGAGAGTTATAATGCTTCTGAAAAGTTCTTTAGCTGCATGATGGAAGAGAACAGCTCCGTTAGTGAGCATGTACTCAAAATGTCTGGGTACGCCGATAAGCTTGTGTCCTTGGGAATAACGATTCCCATTGACTTAGGCATACATCATGTTCTCCAATCTCTGCCACCTAGCTACAAGAGCTTCGTGATGAACTATAATATGCATGGCATGAAGAAGTCTCTTCCCGAGCTTCTGTCAATGCTTAAGACTGCAGAAGTGGAGATTAGGAAAGAACATCAAGTGTTGATGATCAATAAGACCACCGGTTTCAAGAAGGACAAGAAAGGCAAGTAGAAGGGAAAGAAGGGTGGCAAATCTGTTGCCGCGCCTGAAAAGAAACCCGAGCTGTCCCTAAGTCTGACACCGAGTGCTACTATTGCAAGGGGACTGGCCATTGGAAGCGCAACTGCCCCAAGTATTTGGCGGACAAGAAGGCCGGCAAGGCAAACAAAGCTATATGTGATATACATGTTATTGATGTGTACTTGACTAGTACTCGCAGTAGCACCTGGGTATTTGATACAGGATCGGTTGCTAATATATGTAACTCGGTTCGGGGGCTGCGGAACAAGCGACAACTAGCAAGGGATGAGGTCACGATGCGGGTCGGCAATGGATCAAGAGTTGATGTGATCGCCGTCGGAACGCTGCCTCTCCATATCCCGCCGGGATTAGTTATAAACCTGAATAATTGTTATTTGGTGCCTGCACTGAGCATGAACATTGTATCCGGATCATGTTTGATGCAAAGTGGTTATTCGTTTAAGTCTGAAATCAATGGTTGTTCGATTTATATGAATAATATCTTTTATGGTCATGCACCTGTGTTGAATGGTTTATTTCTGTTGGATCTCGATAGTAGTATTACGCATATTCATAATGTTGATGCTAAAAGGATTAAACTTGATAATGATATATCTGCATATATGTGGCACTGCCGTCTAGGTCATATTGGCGTTAAACACATGAAGAAACTCCATTCTTATGGACTTTTGGAATCACTTGATTTTGAATCATTTGATACATGTGAGCCATACCTTATGGGAAAGATGACTAGAACGCCGCTTTCCGGTTCAATGGAACGGGCGACAAATTTATTGGAAATCATACATACTGATGTGTGTGGACCAATGAGTGTGTTGGCGCGAGGTGGATATCACTATTTTGTTACTTTCACAGATGATTTGAGTAGATACGGGTATATCTATTTGATGAAACATAAGTCTGAAACCTTTGAAAAGTTCAAAGAATTTCAGAATGAAGTGGAAAATCATCATAACAGAAAGATCAAATTTCTGCGGTCCGACCATGGAGGAGAGTATCTTAGTTACGAGTTTAGCACACATATGAAAGACTGTGGAATAGTTTCACAACTCACACCTGCCGGAACACCACAACGTAATGGTGTGTCAGAACGTCATAATCGTACTTTATTGGATATGGTTTGATCTATGATGTCTCGATCGACTTACACTATCATTTGGGGTTATGCACTGGAAACCGCTGCATTCACTTTAAATAGGGCACCATCTAAATCCGTTGAAAAGACACCTTATGAATTATGGTTTGGAAACAAACCTAAGCTATCATTTCTTAAAGTTTGGGGATGCGATGTTTATGTGAAGAAACTTCAACCAGATAAACTCGAACCCAAAGCGGAAAAATGCGTCTTCATAGGATACCCTAAGGAAATGATTGGGTATACCTTCTATCACAGATCCGAGGGAAAGGTCTTTGTTGCCAAGAATGGATCCTTTCTTCAGAAGGAGTTTCTCGTGAAAGGTGTGAGTAGTCGGAAGGTAGAACTAGAAGAGGTTATTGAACCTTCTCTTCATCAAATGGCGAGTAGCGCAGCACCGGAAGTTGTTTCGTAGTTAACTACACCTAATGAAGAGAGAGCTAATGATATTGATCATGAAACTCTGAAAGAGGACACTACCGAACCTCGCAGGTCAAGCAGGACACGTGCAACTCCTGAACTGTACAGCAATCCTGTTATGAATTTCATGATTGATGAAATAGATGACCCTGCGACGTATGAAGAAGCGATGATGAGCCCTGATTCCAACAAATGGCTAGAAGCCATGAAATCCGAGATGGAATCCATGTACGAAAACCAGGTTTGGACCTTGGTGGACTTACCTCACGATCGAAAGGCCGTTGAGAATAAATGGATTTTCAAAAGAAAAACTGATACTGATGGTAATATAACCATCTATAAGGCTCTACTTGTCGCAAAGGGGTTTCGACAAATTCAAGGAGTTGACTACAATGAGACATTCTCTCCCGTAGCGATGCTTAAGTCGGTTAGGATTATGTTAGCAATTGCTGCATATTTCGATTATGAAATATGGCAGATGGATGTCAAAACTGCGTTCCTCAATGGTAATATTGAAGAAGAGTTGTATATGATACAACCTAAGGGTTTTGTCGATCCTAAGGATGCTGATAAGGTGTGCAAACTTCAGCGATCCATCTATGGACTGAAGCAAGCATCCCGGAGTTGGAATCTCCGCTTTGATGAGGTGATCAAAGAGTTTGGATTTGTCCAAACTTATGGAGAGGCTTGTATTTACAAGAAAGTGAGTGGGAGCAATGTGGCATTTCTGATATTATGTGTGGATGACATATTATTGATTGGAAATGATATAGATCTTTTAAACAGTGTTAAAAGTTATCTAAAGAGCAAATTTTCGATGAAGGACCTTGGTGAATCTTCATATATATTAGGCATTAAAATCTATAGAGATAGATCAAGACACCTAATTGGGCTATCGCAGAGTACATACCTTGATAAGATATTAAAGAAGTTTAATATGGACAGAAGTAAGAAGGGGTACTTACCTATGTTGCAAGGCAAGACATTGAGTAAGACTCAAAGTCCGGCAACGGCGGAAGAAAGAGAGATAATGGATAAGATCCCCTATGCCTCGGCCATAGGCTCTATAATGTATGCCATGCTATGTACAAGACTGGATGTGGCACATGCTATTAGTTTGACTAGTAGGTACCAATCTGATCCAGGTTCGGAACACTGGATAGCGGTCAAGAATATCCTTAAGTACTTGAGAAGAACTAAGGATATGTTTCTTGTATACGGAGGTGAAGAAGAGCTAGTCGCTAAGTGTTATGTCGATGCTAGCTTTAACACTGATCCGGATGACTCTAAGTCTCAATCCGGATACATATTTCTCTTGAACGGAGCAGCAGTTAGTTGGAGGAGCTCCAAACAACCTGTGGTGGCTAGATCAACAACGGAGGCGGAATATGTTGCTGCTTCAGAAGCAGCGCAGGAAGCGGTTTGGATGAAGGAGTTCATAACGGAACTAGGTGTGGTTCCTAGTGCGTTGGACCCAATGGTGATCTATTGTGACAATAATGGAGCCATAGCCAACACCAAGGAACCAAGGTCTCACAAGAATTCCAAGCATATTAACCACCGGTTTCACTCCATCCGCGAGCATGTCAAGGATGGAGATATAAAGATTTGTAAAGTGCACATGGACCTGAATGTAGCAGATACGTTGACTAAAGTACTCCCTAGGGCAAAACATGATCAACACCAGAACTCCATGGGTGTTAGATTTATCACTATATAAACTAGATTATTGTCTCTAGTGCAAGTGGGAGACTGAAGGAAATATTCCCTGAGAGGCAATAATAAAGTTGTTATTATGTATTCCTTGTATATGATAGATGTTTATTTTGCATGCTATAATTGTATTGATAGGAAACATCAATACATGTGTGTTTAATAAACAAAAAGGGTTCCTAGTTATGCCTCTCTTATAGATTAGCTTGTTGATTAACAAGATGATCAAAGTTTCCTGATCATGGACATTGGATGTTGTTAATAACAAGGTCACATCATTTGTGAAATGATGTGATGAACATTCATCCGAAGTATATCATTACGATCAATTCATTATATTTATATTGCTATAACATCATACAAAGTAGTCTTAGTCCTTAGACAATGAGATCATGTTAATTGCTAACACCGGAAGAGTATCTTGATAACATCAAACGTCACACCATAACAGGGTGACCATAAAGGTGGGTTCAGTGCTATGAAGGTGTTATGTTGAGGCTCATGGATCAAGAGTGGAATTTTTCAATCCCGGTGACGGATAGATATACTCTAGGCCCTCTCGGTGATATCACATTAAGATAGCTTGCAAGCAAGTGATGTGATTACTAGAATGTTATATCACAGGAACGAGAAAAGAGTGCATGTCGGTAACGAGATCAAACTAGATATTTGGATAACGATGATCGAATCTTATATCATGAGACAAAGGGATTAAATTGCTGACGTTAAAGGTTCTCACGATCACAGAAGTCATTGTTGAATATGCAGGAGTCAGTATGGATCTCCAGGTCCCGCTTCTGATTATTGATCTGAGAAGAGTCTCAATCATGTCTGCATTATTCGCGAACCGTAGGGTGACACACTTAAGGGTTGCCGGACACCATTTAGGAGCACATATGTTCCAGACAAAAGGTTTGCAAAGCGCAGGAAATGTTTCGATAGAAACAGGAATTGTTTCGATAGAAACCGGAATTGTTTCGGGTGAAATTGCAGAAAGTGGTTCTGCATGTGATATTGAAATGTTGCAAGGGGTTTTATGTGAATGTTTGTTAATTAAAGTAATTAACAAAATTCTGAATAAAATAAATAAAAGAGTTTTATTAATTGAGAGTTGCATTTAATTTGGTGGAAATTAAATACATGTGAGTGGGATTTTGGGTGGAGGCCATGTTTATGTGAGTGGAGGTTCACCACATGAATGAAGGAGGGGAGGAGCCCCCCCCTCATGCGCCGGCTATGGGAGGGGAGGGGTCTCCCTCCCTCCTATATAAAGTCCCCCTCTCCCCTCTCACAAACCACACCTCCTCGTGAAGGATCTCTCTCCCCGTCTAGATATTCCCCCATGGTCTCGGATTAGCGAGATACATGTTCCCGGTGGCCTTGCGTCTGGAAGGAGTTGCTGCTTCCGCTGATTCCCTGGAGCGGGGAGGTGGAGGTTGTCCGGTGGCTTGAACGTGTGTACGAGGACGGATGCGCTGCTGATTTGCGGTGCTCGGACTTCCACACGGTCTTGAGATCGGCAAGCGTACGACTACATCAACCACGAGGTCCTACTCGTTAACAAAACTCATGGTCTTCGAGGGTAAGTTCTCCATGGATGTATGTCCACCCGTTGCTCTGTATCTAGTAGATAGATCTTGGCATATAGTTCTCATCGTAGGAAATTTTTTGTTTTCTATGCTGCGGACCCAACAAGAACCCTTAGCCTCGAGAAAGAACTACTCCCTCCTCATCATGGGAATCAGCAATGGTAATGGAGATGGTGGTGGAGATCGATGGAGATGGCTCCGGGGGCACTTCATCGTCCCGGCAGGGTACTGGAACAGAGAATTTCTGTCCCCCGAATATCCCCTTCGTTGTCGGCAGCACTGTGGAACTTTTCGTGGATTTCTAATTGACGATTTAGGGTTTTGGTATCGGGAGGCTCTTATAGGCGAAGGAGGCAAGGTCGGTGGCCAGCCAGGGGGCCCACACCATGCCCTGGCGCGGCCTAGGCTGGCCCGCGCCAAGGGGGTGTGTGGCCACCCTATGGCCCGTCTCCGACTCTCCTTCTAGCTCCGTGAGTCTTCCGGGAAAATAGTAACTTTGGCTTTTGTCCCGTCCAATTCCGAGAATATTCATTTTTTGACTTCCTAGAACCAAAAACAGCAGAAAATAGGCAGCTGGCACTGTGGCTCTTGTTAATAGGTTAGTCCAAGAAATCATATGAAAAGTATTCCAAAGTTGGAACAAAACACAAGAAAGTAGATAAAACCAAGCATGGAACATCAAAAATTATAGATACGTTAGCAACATATCAGGATCTTGAATCACTTCCATGCCATGATTAGTCCTGTTTTGTTGCAAGCATGATTATGACAGCTATTGCTCTCTCGTTTGTCGCTCCCTTACTATTGCTAGCCTTCACTCACACTAAGTATGTTTTACTCAAGTTTCCAACTCCCTAAACCAAATATTTCCAAAGTTTCCACCATACCTACCCATTAGCATCGTTTGCTACTTCCGTGCATATTCATTATGCCCTCTTTTCTTTCGAATAAAATGTTTGCTTGTTATGAGAAAGTTAGTTAGTGAAGCTGTCACGAACTTGATGGCACACTTTATTTTCTTGCACTTAATAAACCTGAACCATTGCGTCCTTCTTTGTTGCGTATATGCTTGCGCTTTATAAGTTGAAGTTAGCAGAACCATGTTACATGGGGAACGTTTTCAACATTGCGTTGGTACTTAGTACCTCATTGATATCATGTTCTTTTACTTATGGATCCCGACGGTGTGAAATAAAAGTGGAACTTGTAAGATCAAGGTGTTTGTATGTATGTTAGAGAAACGCCTGGGCCGCTAGCCTAAGCCATGCCTAATCATGGCGGAAACTTGCAGCATAACTGTAATGAGCATTCTATGAAGCATCCTTAATAAAAATCTATGCACACAGTAAATAAAAAGATCGCTGAGATGCTCATTGTCTGCTTGCCTTGTTATTTTGATTATGGGACAGCTCCCGTGTCATGTGCAAGGGGTACCCCTTTGGCGGTTCTCTATGACACGTATATACTTACAATGACAAGAGCTTACTTGTGGCTGAAGTTGAGTAGCATGAAGATCGGTCTTCGTAAGTAAGGGGCATGAGACTTCGATTTATATCTTATCAAGCATATCCTTTTAGTTGTGTCACTTTAACCTTAACCATTTAAAGATGCTTATGAGAGGGGCAATGAGAGCTCAAAGATAACAAGTACCATACTTTCAGCATTTGGAAGCCTTTCAAATTATTCAAAACCTTTTCTTGTTGAGTCTCCACACATTCTCCGAGCACTTTCTTGAGAGCATAGTTGTCATTCTTTGTGCTTGTCCCATTACTTGATTATTTGTGTTATGACTTTGATGCTTGTATCTTTGATATCTTTACTTCTAGGCATCACTTGAACTTCAGAGATGCCTTGACATTCATAATCAAAGGCAAGCGAGATACCACTCTATCATACCTTTTTATGAGCATTGTAATGTTGCTTATGTTTATGCTTCATGCTACTTATTATTTTTGAGTTGGAATCTCTTCATAGCTTGCAATGCCTATTGAGTAAACTTAGTTGCATACTCTTTATTATGAACTGTGTAAGAAGTTGATCACATTGCTGAGAATATTTACATCATATGAAGCAAATGTGTTCGTGAAAGTTCTTTTATCGCACTAAGTTTTCAACTGAATTGCTTGAGGACAAGCAATAAGCTAAGCTTGGGGGGAGTTGATACGTCCAAAACGTATCTACTTTCCTGAACACATTTTTCTATTGTTTCTCCTCTAAACTTGTGTGATTTGGATGCAACTAACGCGGACTGACGCAGTTTTCAACAGAATGGTGTCTACTTTTTGTGCAGAAAATCAACTATCAGGAAAAATCCCGGAAAATATGCCAAAAATCCTATTTCACCCGAAGACTCCAGGAGCCAGAATACGAGACGGAGAAGAGCCAGGGGGTGGCCACACCACCTGGTGGCGTGGGCCAAGCCAGGCCGCGCTAGGGGTGGTGTGGGCCCCCCAGGCACCCCCTCGGTCTCCCTCTTCGCCTATAAGAAGCCTTCTGACCTAAAAACTCCAGGGGGTTCGACGTTTTTCCAGAAGGAGTTCCGCTCTGCCGCCACCACCAGATTCCACGAAACAACACCAGAAACTCCGTTCTGGCACCCTGTTGGGACGGGGAATTGGAGGAGATCATCGCCATCATCATCACCATTGCTTCTCGATCGACCATCCATGTTTTCCCCATCTATGAGTGAGTAATCCCCCGTTGTAGGCTATGGGGATGGTAGGGATTGGATGAGATCGTTCATGTAATGGCATCAGATTGTTAGGGCATGGTTCCTAGTATCTTTTATTAGTGATTTATGACTTTGTTGTGACTTGTTGTGCTTAATTCTTGTCACTAGGGCCCGAGTGCCATGATTTCAGATCTGAACATGTTATTGATTCATTATGATAGTATTGTTTTTGGTCTTATCTGCAAGTTGTTGATGTGCTCGTCGTTCGACGTAGAGATCGTTGGGAACCCCAAGAGGAAGGTATGATGAGCACAGCAGAAAGTTTTCCCTCAGTTATGAAACCAAGGTTTAATCAAACCAGTAGGAGCAAGGAAACACCCCAAAGGTGTTACTAGCTAAGCTTTGACAGGTATGCACTATGCTAGTAGCAACATGGAGACTGCACAACACAACCACGTAACTTTTGTCCCCAACTTGCAATGAGGTTGTAAATCTCACCGTGTTTTATGGAAAACAAAGGATTAAACGATCGAATGGAAAGAAGTAAAAGTTTGCGAGAAAGTAAACACAAAGCAGTAAAGATTGTAGATTGTATGTAAAGAGAAAGGACCGGATCCATAGTTCACTAGAGGTGGCTCTCCTTATATAGATAACATCTTTGGGTGAACAAATTACATCGGGCAATTGACAAACACCGAAAGCAATACATGCATATACTAATCATCTTGACTCCTTTGAGACTTGATTGGGCATTACAACATAATACATAGACCGCCATCCAACTGCATCTATGACTAATAATCCACCTTCAGGTTATCATCCGAACCCCTCCAAAGATTAAGTTGCAAGCAACAGATTATTGCTTTATTTAATCAAGTGTAAAGTAAACAATACAATTGTTCTATGAACAAAGGATTGTTGTTTCCTCCCTAGTAGCAACAGCACATCTAGTACCTTAGAGATTTCTGTCACTTGCCCAGATTACCAGAGGCATGAACCCACTATCGAGCATAAATACTAACTCTTGGAGTTGCTAGCACCTACTTGGCCAAGATAGCTACTAACAACGGAAAGCACGCAAGATCACAAATAACAAAGACATGATAGAATCAATAATCAATCTGAAATAGCATCTCAATATCCATCGGATCCCCGCAAACACAACATGTATGGATTACAAATAGATGATCTTGATCATGAACGGAGCTCACAAGATCTAAACATGAAAGCACAAAGGAGGAGAACCAACCATCTAGCTACTACATGGATCCGTAGTCCAAGGATGAACTACTCACGCATCACACCGGAGGCTTGCATGGTGATGAAGAAGGCCTCCAGGGTGAATTACCCTCTCCGGCAGGGTGCCGGGAGACCTTCAGATCCCTCCCGATCTAGGGATGGAGATGATGGCGGCTACAGACTCGTTCGTGTATTTTTGATCGGGTACTTAGGGTTTTCGTCCCGAGGGCAATATATAGGCGGAAGGAGAGGTCGAGGGGGTGCTGGGAGCGGCCACACCACCTCGGGCTGGGCGGCCCGCGTGGCCAGGTGGTGTGGTGTCTCCCTAGCCCTTCTCCGTCTCGTATTCTGACACTTGATCCCTTCCGGAAAAATAGGCACTTTGGCTTTTGTCCCGTCCAATTCCGAGAATATTCATTTTCTGACTTTCCTAGAACCAAAAACAGCAGAAAGCAGGCACTATGGCTCTTGTTAATAGGTTAGTCCAAGAAATCATATGAAAAGTACTCCAAAGTTGGAACAAAACACAAGAAAGATGATAAAAGCAAGCATGGAACATCAAAAATTATAGATACATTTGCAATGTATCAACATCCCCAAGCTTAACTCCTGCTCGTCCTCGAGTAGGTAAGTGATAAAAAGAAAGAATAATTTTTGAGGTGACATGCACCATCAAAGACTTGATCAAAGTATTTGCAAAACATTCAAAGCTAGGATCATAGTACTTCAATCATAGCATGAAAGATAAAGTTCTAGCAATAAGACAAAGAAACTATGATGCAACATGAAAAGGCACAAACAAAAGATTCATGAATAATAATGCGTTGCAAGACGTTTGTTTGTTTCACATAGCATAAAAGTATTCAGCTTGTCCCTCAATAGAGTAGCAAATATAAATGCATAGGACACCTTCAAAGTTCATAAGAGTGACTAGATACAATAGTTAAAAACAAGCAATATCAAGTTATGCATCAATCAACTAGTCTTGGGACAATGCACATAGAACTAAGAATGGCCACTATGCTCTCAAAGTAGGTGCATAAAGATAGAAGGTGGAGACTCAATATTATGGTGGAAGAAAGGCGTTTGTAAAAGGAAGTAGGGATTCAAGTCTCATAAAGATCTTCCAAAAATTATGGTACTTATAGCTTTGAGCTCTCATTGCCCCTATCATAAGCATCTTGAAGGTGATTAAGGTTAAAGTGACACAACTAAGAGGATATGCTTGACAAGTTATAAACCGAAATCTCATGCCCCTTACTTACGAAGACCGATCCTCATGCTACTGAACTTCAGTCACGAGTAAGCTCTTGTCATTGTAAGTATATGTGTATCATTAAGAACCGCCAACGGGGTACCTGTCAACACCCGGATTTTTAATCCCAGATGCCCGTTATGCCATACCTCGCAATCCCAGGATTACCATTTTTGCGAGACATAACGGATTGGATGTCACAGTACATCATCCATTACAAACCATACATAAGGTCTTACACAAATAAGGATCTCATGATCTAGTTTTTAATACAACAAGCAGCGGAAATAAAAGATAAGCGTAGCGGTGGGGTCCATCTACAGGGGCACATGCAATGGTGACGAAGGCAGATAGTCCTAGTTATCATAGCCGTCCTGTTGACCATCCTCTTGGTAGTCTCCTTCATAGTCTAGCCATGAGAATAGCCAGGGACAAAAGCCATGAGTACTGTTTAAGTACTCGCAAACTACTATTAACAGGTACTATAGTTCCAAGTTAAAGTGCTAAATCTAAGTTTAACTATAAAGTTAAGTTTGAAACGTAAGCTGAGTTCTGAAGCAAAGAAAAATAAAGTAAAGTTCTAGAATCACTTAAGTTGGGAAGCTATTATCATAAAAGAACCCTGTTGTGGTCAAGTCAAAGTTCATCATTCATTTCAAGTTATTTAGAAAACATCTGACAACGAAATAGTGTGGCCATTCCAACTGTCCATAACCGCGGACGCGGCTATTCGCATAGTTTGACACTCTATAGAGGTGGTACACTTTCACAACAAGATTCGATACATCTGTCAGGGATAACCCTGAATCATCATACTTAGTATGAGATAATCAAACATAACCTTCCCTTTACACACCCTAGTATAAGCACCTCTCCTATGAGCATGGCCTCCCAACCATGACCATCAGTCATCTTGGGAACTGCATAGGTGGACATCATTGAGAGGTAGCCTCATCTCAAACCTCTCCCGCGAGGGAACTAATACAAATGCATATAAATTTCCAGCTAAGCCTTACCCAATTCAGGTAGTGTGGTTGTACGGTAAATTTGGAATGGTATCGCATCCGAATCCAACCATCAGTTTTATAAAAGGGCTAAGGCTCATGCCTCAACATTTTCATCATCATAAACCATTTGTGTTTCTCAACGCATGTCAAAACATCTCAATAGAATGACTCATCATTCCAAGGTTTTCATAATTCATTTTCACCAATTGTTCCCATCTAAAGTGACTCAAGTTTTGATCTACTCTAAACTACTAAGTTAAGAGTGTTCACTAAGGTGGAAAGATGATGGGTTCAATCTCATGCCATAGAATGACATCTAAAGCTTATCTAAATAGGTCAAGTTTTATACTCTTTATGCTACCTTCAAAACAAGTAAGGGACTTTGTGTAAGGTAAAGGAAGTAAAGCTTGAAAATAATACTTGGGGTAAATACTAGTCAAAGTGGTATAATCAAAGCATGCTCTAAGCATCTTTGCTAAACCATCTAGTTCAATCCTAGCTTGCTAATGGTAGCTTGCACTGTTAATAGTGGCTTTCCTTGGTTGGTGCAGTGGTTGAAGTTTTCTTCGTCTTCGTCTTGATAGCACTCCTCCTCCTCGTAAGCTTGGTCGGTACTATCCTCTATAAATACATACGGAGTACACAATCACCAAACAATACTTAACTAGGCTAGATAGCATTCTCAGACACACAATTGATGATCTATTATCATCACCAGCATCACAAGTTTAATTCAATAGTTTATTTCTTTTTATTTTAGAAAAGTAATTTCTACTCATTGAAAAATTAACAAGATTTAATATTCACCACTTAAAGTATGGGATCATGTTGACACATGTCATCACCACATACTCTAATATGTGGGAATGAGATTTAAAGGTTGGATCATAATCACTTTGGTTTAAGTTCATTATTTAATGATTTAAAGCGACTAGCAACACCTATATAGCATTATTTTGGTACTAGTCCAAAGTCACTGCATGTAAACCTTAATGTTATTTCATATTTAGATAGATATGATGAAATGTGATTTTTGAGAGTTGGAATCAACTCAAAAGCTAACTTGGTTGATTTTATAAAAATGTTGCAAGTGGCAAAAGCTTCTGTTTTGTTATTTTTATTAGGAGAGATCTATAACTCTAATTAAATTAAATCCAACGGGCTTGGATAGATCATATCCATACCTTTCAGAAAAAATTGGTTTCATGCAATTTGTATTTATAAAACTCTCTGAATTTAATTTTAAACTAGTGGACAGAAACTAGATTCAACTTAAATAGAAAAATCCAGATTTGAACGGTTGGGCTAGCGCAGGAAAGAAGTTGGGCCGGCCCTGCTGGCTCCTGTGAGGCTCGAGATAATGGGTCCTGCTTGTCAGTGGTTCTTAACACGCGAAACGGTATGCACGCTGTGGGCCATAGGATTAGAAGGGGAATCTACGGCTGAGGGTCGTCGGCAAGCTCGAACCCTAGCGGCTCGGTGGGGTTCTGCTGGGGACGTACCAGGGCTCCAGCGGGGTAGGCGAGGCGGACAAGCGAACTGGTGGTCGACAGCTAGGCGAGGCGCGGTTGCGGCGGAGCTTGCGGTGGTCGCAATCAGCGGCGCCCTTCTCCTCTTGCTGCGGCTGCTCCGGCTCCAATTCCGGCGAGACAGAGCTCACCTTGCTCCGTCTAGAGGTGGGTGAGGTTCAATGAGGTGAGGGGAGTGGAGTGGTGTGGAGAGAAGAGGCTGGGGAGGCCTCCTTTTATAGGCCCGACGGTGAGACCGAGCGGGATGGGCAGGCGACGGTGGCGACAAGGCTACGGCCGGCTAGCGGCATGGCTGAGGGTGGCGATTGATAGGCGGTCTCCTGGCGGTGCTCTCGGAAGTGAATGCGGCCATAGGGGCGGTGGGATGAGGTCTGGGCGAGGTGGCGCTCTGAGCGGCAGAAGCGGCAACATCCACAGTGAGCGGTGGCTGTGGTGCGTTGGCGGCGAACGGGGGTGTCTAGGTTGTTCCCTGGGTCGTGGCGGAGCGGTGGGCGCGGGCTGCGGTCGAACGGTGGTCTGTGCACGTGTGCCGGGTGCGGTGCTCTAGCGCGTGCTCGGCATGGTGCGGTGGCACTGGGCGCGGGCTTTCCTCGGTGGTCCACGGCGAGGCTCGGCTCAGGCAGAGGACAGAGGGTGGCGGTGAGCTCCTGGCTACCTCCTACACTTGGCGAGGGAGAGGGGAGTGGTCTGCTGCAGCGGGTGCATGGTCGGCCAGCGAGGGGTGGCTCGGCATGGCATGGCAATGCCACTAGGGGCTAGGGGAGTGGGTTTAAAAGGCTTTACTAGAGCATTTAGAGACAAAGGGAGTAAAAAGGGTCCAAATGGGAGACAAGTTTGGCCAGGACACTATTTGAAATAGTGAAAATTGTTTTGTTTGAAATCTGCCTGCCAAGTGTTTGATGAAATGGCCGCATGAAACAAACTTTTGAATTTTGGTTTCAAATTTTTTGGGTGTTCTCCACTATTGCTAGGTAGACTCTGCTTGCAAGGGTTTTGAAAGTGGAGCTCAAATAGATGGGTTTTGAAATAGGGGTGATCTATGCATATGCATTGGATTCAATTTTCAAATGCCAATTAAAATAGTTAACTGAATGTTTTTAGCAGATCCAAAGGTGGGCCTTGGTACCTCATTATGTGTACTAGCAAGGGGTACAAAGATCAAGAATTGTTTCTGTTAAGAAATGAGTGCTAGGAACACTCAAAGTAGTGTAGTGGATTAAAATGGCCAAAATGACCATTCCTCCTTTTTAATTCTTTTTGGTTTGATTTTCTTTAGGAAAAAGTTTGGGAATGATATAGATGATGTTTAATTCACTTCAGAAACATTTTAGAAGCAAAGGATCACACAATCATGGCAATTCAAAACAACTCCTATTTTAAATGCACACATATATGAATGCTTTTATTTTTAATTTGAAAAGGTTTTTGTTAACCCTATTGTTGGATGATTTGATCTTGATAAGCTTGGATTGAAGTTTTGGGATGTTACAAACCTTCCCCCCTTAAACAAAATCTCGTCCCGAGATTTACAAAGAAAACTAGGAACTAAAGAGATCTGGGAACTCTGTCCTAATGTAATCTTCGCGCTCCCAAGTAGCTTCATCCTCGGTATGGTTTCTCCACTGAATCTTAAGAAACTTGATGCTCCTGGTCCTGGTGGTTCTGTAGGCTTCTTCTAAGATATGGATGGGTACTTCCCGATAGGTCAGGTCATTGTTGATTTCCACAGCTCAGTGATCGATATTCTTTAAAACTTCAGTCTTCTCAGGCACTTCCAAGCATTTGTGAAGTAACGAGATATGGAACACATTGTGGATGGCTGACATCTCTTCAGGCAGTTCCAGCTGATACGATACTTCTCCTCGACGGTTCAGAATTTTGAAAGGTCTGATATATCTGGGGGCTAACTTTCCCTTTAGACTAAAGTGTTGAGTTCCCTTCAATGGTGAAACCTTGAGATATACAAAATCTCTGACATTGAAAGTGAGGTCTCTCCTTCTCTTGTCAGCATAGCTCTTCTGTTTGGATTGGGCGGTCTTGAGGTGCTCACGGACTTTGTGAACTTTCTCTTCTGCTTCTCGGAGAATGTCGGGTCTGAAGATCTGACTCTCTCCTACTTGCGACCAATTCAAAGGGTTACGACACTTTCTTCCGTATAGGAATTCAAATTGTGCCATCTGCAAACTAGCTTGATAACTGTTGTTATATGAGAATTCTGCAAAAGGCAGGCAGTCTTCCCATTTTGATCCGTATTTCAACACACAAGCTGTAAGCATATCCTCTAAGATCTGGTTGACTCTCTCAGTCTGTCCATCTATTTGTGGGTGATACGCGGTACTAAAGTTCAACTTGGTTCGTAAACCTTCCTGAACTTTCTGCCAAAATCTCGAGGTAAATTGGGTTCCTCGATCTGACACGATGGTCTTGGGGTTCCATGCAGACTAACAATCCTAGAAATATACAGCTCTGCTAGCTTTGCACTCTGGTAGGTAGTCTTGACAGGTATAAAATGGGCTACCTTGGACAGTCTATCAACTATGACCCAGATTGAGTCATTTCCCTTACTGGAAGTAGGCAAACCGGTGATAAAGTCCATTCCGACGGAATCCAATTTCCATTCACGAATTTGCAATGGTTGCAACAATCCTGCAGGTCTCTGATGCTCTGCTTTGACTCTTTGACAGATGTCACATTTGGCGATGTAGCTTCCGATTTCTCTCTTCATCTTGTGCCACCAAAATTTCTCTTTCAAATCCTGATACATCTTTGTTCCTCTGGGGTGGATAGAATAAAGAGTATCATGAGCTTCCTTCATGATAATTTCCTTTAGCTCCGAATCTGCTGGCACACAGATACGTCCTTTGTACTATAGTACTCCTTCTTCATCTTCAGTGAATCTAGGTACCTTTCCTGTACCAATACGATGTTTGATTCCGTCGATACTTTCATTCCCTTTCTGGGCTTCCTTGATTTGGCTAATCAAAGTGGGTTGAAGTTCAATGCTAGCTAAGAATCCTTTGCTAACTAACTCAGTCCTGAACTGCTCCAACTCTTCGTACAGACTGGGTTACTTCTCCTTTATCATGGTGTTTAGCCTACACGGCAATCTACTAAGAGCATCCGCTACCACATTGGCTTTGTTGGGGTGATAGTGAATGTCAAGGTCATAATCCTTGATTAACTCTATCCATCTCCTTTGCCTCATATTCAGCTCCTTCTAAGTGAAGATATACTTCAAGCTCTTGTGATCCGAGTAAATCTCACAGCGATTACCCATCAGATAATGACACCATGTCTTCAATGCTAGAACCACAGCTGCTAGCTCAAGATCATCGTTCGGATAGTTCTGCTCATGCTTGCTCAATTGTCGACAGACACGATGACTTTGCCTTCTTGCATCAATACACATCCTAGGCCAATCTTGGATGTGTCACAATACACATCAAATGACTTCTTGATGTCTGGCATGACCAAAATTGGGGCGGATATCAATCTCTTCTTCAGCTCTTGGAAACTGGCTTCACACTTGTCAGTCCATTCAAACTTCTTATCCTTCTTCAACAATTGGGTCATTGGTCGGGCTATGCTCGAGAATCCTTCTACGAACTTGCGGTAATATCCCGCTAATCCGAGAAATGCATGGACTTGGGTTTGAGTGGTTGGGGCTTCCCATTCTTCGACATCTTTGATCTTGGCGGGATCAACAGAGACTCCTTCGGCAGACACAATATGTCCTAGGAATCCTACTTCCTTTAGCCAAAACTCACACTTGCTGAACTTGGCATACAACTGATGCTCTCTCAGGGTTTCTAGGATGATTCTCAGATGTTGCTCAGGCTCTTCTTCTAACTTGGAGTAGATAAGGATGTCGTCGATGAACACAACTACAAACTTATCTAGGAAATTCATAAAGATCTTATTCATGAGATTCATGAAATAAGCAGGGGCATTGGTTAATCCAAAGGACATAACCGTATACTCGTATAAACCATAGCGAGTAGTAAAGGCGGTCTTCGGAATATCCGTTGCATGAATCTTAAGTTGGTGATAACCAGTCCTAAGATCAATCTTTGAGAATACCTGAGCTTCGGCCAACTGATCAAATAGATCCTCTATCTTTGGCAAGGGGTACTTGTTTTTGATGGTGATGCCATTCAACTTTCTGTAATCTGTACACAGACGATTGCCTCCATCTTTCTTGTCGACGAATAACACTGGTGATCTCCATGGTGATGCGCTTGGTTGAATCAAGCCTTTCTCTAACATGGCATCCAACTGCTTCTTCAGTTCCACTAACTCTGAGGGGTTCATGCTATAGGGTCTTTGGGGTATAGGTCCGGTTCCGGGGATTAGTTCGATAATGAACTCAATATCCCTATCCGGGGCATACCTGGCAATTCATCTGGGAATACGTCGGGGTATTCACGGACTACTCTGACTTGGTCTATGGTGGGTAGGGTTACACTCTTGTTGCACTTGAATTGACGGGGTAAGGTTTCAGAGATATGCTCTACTGTTACTCTAGAACTACTGGTCATGGTGATGGCTTTCTTGGCATAGTCTATCAATCCTTTATGCCTTGACATCCAGTCCATAGCTAGTACTACTTTAAATCCTTTGGTTCCAAGTACAATTAGGTTGGAATAAAAATCTATCCCATGTATTCTGATAGGCACAACTTTGCAAATTTTTCTAGCTTTTGTAGTTGAACCGGGGATTTGAACTATCATGACATGCTTCAGGTTGGTTGGGTGAATCTTACTAGTGCATGCAAATTCTTTGGTGACAAATGAATGCGATGCTCCCGAATCAAACAATACTCTTGCTAAAACTGAGTTGACAGAAAACATACCTAGCACTACATCTCGCGCTTCATGGGCTTCTTCTGCGTTCATTTGGAAGAGACAACCGTTGCGGTTGTGAGGGTTCCCTGGGGCAAACCTCCTTCCTGGTTGAACACGACGCTGCTTCTGAGATGGGGCATTCACAGGGGCATTGGCAGCAGTCTTCTTGGGACACTCATTGGAGTAGTGACCCTTCACTCCACAGTCGAAACAAGTGATATGGGACTTTTCCTTGACTGCGACAGGCAAAACATTGCTGCCAGTTCTGGGTGCAGTGTTGTTGTTGTTGTTGTTGCTCTTGGGAGGTGAACGGTTGAAATTGTTGGCATTATTGGAGTTGTGATTGTTTCCTCCGGACTTCACATTGCCTCCGCTACGGTTGGGGTAGCTTGGGCGAGAATTTGGGGGTCGGTTGTTCCTTGGTGCATATCCTGGTGAGGGGTTGGGACGGTACTTCTGGTGACTACTGGATCCAGACTGCTGCATCATACGACGCTTGCGGTTGTCGTTTGCTTGGTTAATCTTCCCTTCCATCTGAATGGCAGAGTTGACTAGCTCTTCGAGATCCTGAAAATGGATGTTGACGGGGACATTCTGCATCTCATCATGCAGTCCGTTCAAGAATCTCTCCTTCTTCTTGTCCTCTGTGTTGATCTCATCAGGTGCATATCTGGCAAGTGACAAGAATCTGTCACGGTACTCCATCACAGTCATTCTTCCTTGCTTCAATTCGCGGAACTCATCTCTCATTCGGTTGACTAGTCCCTGCAGCACGTGAGTGCGACTGAACTTGACTTTGAATGCTTCCCATGTCATCACTTGATCATGGTTCATATTGCGGATGCTATTCCACCAAGCTCTTGCATCTCCCGCCAGATAGTGGGTGGCGAAGAGAACTTTCTCATTTTCATCAACTCCTGCAACTTCGAGGTTGTTTTCCATGGTCCAGAACCAGTCCTTGACATCTAATGGGTTCTCAGATTGGTTGAAGATTGGGGGATTGGTATTCTGAAACTTTTTTAGTTTGGATCCATGGTGATCCTGATTTCCATGTCCTTGGTTGTTGAGAGCCATTTGGGCGATCTGCTGCAATGTTGCTAAGTTGGCTTGACCCTCGGCCCTTCTTGCTTCACGGTCTGCGATGAGATTCTGCAAGATCTGCAGCATTGGGTCCTACGACGAGCTACTCCCTCCTTGGTTTCCACAAGTCATCTGAAGATTGAGATAAATATAGGGGTAAGAGGGAAATTCTAAGGTTCATGGTTTTGGGTTTTCAAAGCTAAAACTTTGAGTTAGACTCAGCTTTTTCAACTAATTTCTTTTTCATTCATGCAAGCTAGCACACGATACAACACACACCACAACAATCAAAGGGAAAACAGATGGTTTGATGAACCATTCTATAAGCTACGATACAATGAGATCATACATCTCATGCTACGACAGTGTTCTAGTGCATCTACTCATCGTCGATGAAGTCGGAGTCTTCCTTATCAGTGTAGAAGTCCACAGCATCCTCCTCCAAAAAGTCATCATCATTGCTGAGGTAAGAATCCATGTCTCCCTGGATGTCTTCACCCTCATCTTCTTCTTCCTTGGCGGCAAGCTGAGCTTCCTGCTCCTTGACGGTCTTCTCGAGATCGGCCACCTTCTTGCGAAGACGGGCCATGGTGCGATCCTTCTTGGCACGCTGGCAGCGAAGAGACTGGAGATCTTAGACGAGTAGTGCGAAAGTCTGGGCCTTCTGGTCGGCAATGGCATGGTTCTGGTTGGCTAACTCTCTGGCATTGTCCAGTTCCTGCTGTCTGTCGTGCAGCAAGAAGTCAAGATTCTCCACTTGACGCCTCAACTTGGGGTGACTTGGCATGTCCATCGGCATTCCCATGAAGTCACGTCTTGCATAGTGGGCAAAACGGGTTCCTTGGATCTTGTTGACGCTGAGGGCACATAGACGTGTGAGAGCTTCATGCATTGCCCTGGCTAATCCATCTAGCCAGTTGTTCCCTCTCACGGAGAATTGAATTCTCCCAGAAGTTGGTGCTTCGATGCTTCCTCTAAGATCTGCAGTGACTAGCCACTTTAGGTCTCCTCCTGGGGGTCCTAGAAGTTGAGCTCCAAGAAACTCCGGATGTGGGCGTCCTAGTAATTCCGACAGTGAATCCAGATCCCTCTCGAAGATCAGCTGACCTCCGTTTCCCAACTGGTAAAACTTGCTGAACTGAGTCTCCATAGACAAGAATTATGGATGAGGAAGTTAGTGAAGTGATCAAGTGTGTCAAGTTTTAAGTAGTAATGTAAGAATTTTGAGGAACAAGAATTTTTTTTTGAGAAAGAATGAGTTCACAAGGGTAAGAGAGGAAATATTTTTCATAAACACTCACTTTGGTTTTGAAGCTAAGTTTTTGGTTTGGACGTCCATTCTAACTAGGGTCTCCTATGGTCAGGATGGCTCTGATACCAACTTGTCAACACCTGGATTTTTAATCCCAGATGCCCGTTATGCCATACCTCGCAATCCCAGGATTACCATTTTTGCGAGACATAACGGATTGGATACCACAGTACATCATCCATTACAAACCATACATAAGGTCTTACACAAATAAGGATCTCATGATCTAGTTTTTAATACAACAAGCAGTGGAAATAAAAGATAAGCATAGCGGTGGGGTCCATCTTCAGGGGCACAGGCAATGGTGACGAAGGCAGATAGTCCTAGTTATCATAGCCGTCCTGTTGACCATCCTCTTGATAGTCTCCTTCATAGTCTGGCCATGAGAATAGCCAGGGACAAAAGCCACGAGTACTCTTTAAGTACTCGCAAACTACTATTAATAGGTACTATAGTTCTAAGTTAAAGTGCTAAATCTAAGTTTAACTATAAAGTTAAGTATGAAACCTAAGCTGAGTTCTGAAGCAAAGAAAAATAAAGTAAAGTTCTAGAATCACTTAAGTTGGGAAGATATTATCATAAACACAACCCTGTTGTGGTCAAGTCAAAGTTCATCATTCATTTCAAATTATTTGGAAAACATCTGACAACGAAACAGTATGGCCATTCCAACTATCCATAAACACGGACGCGGCTATTCGAATAGTTTGACACTCTGCAGAGGTGGTACACTTTCACCACAAGATTCGATACATCTGTTAGGGATAACCCTGAATCATCATACTTAGTATGCAGATAATCAAACATAACCTTCCCTTTACACACCCTAGTATAAGCACCTCTCCTATGAGCATGGCCTCCCAACCATGACCATCAGTCATCTTGGGCACTGCATAGGTGGACATCATTGAGAGGTAGCCTCAGCTCAAACCTCTCCCGCGAGGGAACTAATACAAATGCATATAAATTTCCAGCTAAGTCTTACCCAATTCAGGTAGTGTGGTTGTACGGTAAATTTGGAATGGTATCGCATCCGAATCCAACCATCAGTTTTATAAAAGGGCTAAGGCTCATGCCTCAACATTTTCATCATCATAAACCATTTGTGTTTCTCAACACATGTCAAAACATCTCAATAGAATGACTCATCATTCCAAGGTTTTCATAATTCATTTTCACCAATTGTTCCCATCTAAAGTGACTCAAGTTTTGATCTACTCTAAACTACTAAGTTAAGAGTGTTCACTAAGGTGGAAAGATGATGGGTTCAATCTCATGGCATAGAATGACATCTAAAGCTTATCTAAATAGGTCAAGTTTTATACTCTTTATGCCACCTTCAAAACAAGTAAGGGAGTTTGTGTAAGGTAAAGGAAGTAAAGCTTGAAAATAATACTTGGAGTAAATACTAGTCAAAGTGGTATAATCAAAGCATGCTCTAAGCATCTTTTCTAAACCATCTAGTTCAATCCTAGCTTTCTAATGGTAGCTTGCACTATTAATAGTGGCTTTCCTTGGTTGGTGCAGTGGTTGAAGTTTTCTTCGTCTTCGTCTTGATATCACTCGTCCTCCTCGTAAGCTTGGTCGGTACTATCCTCTATAAATACATACGGAGTACACAATCACCAAACAATACTTAACTAGGCTATATAGCATTCTCAGACACACAATTGATGATCTATTATCATCACAAGTTTAATTCAATGGTTTCTTTCTTTTTATTTTAGAAAAGTAATTTCTACTCATTGAAAAATTAACAAGATTTAATATTCACCACTTAAAGTATGGGATCATGTTGACACATGTCATCACCACATACTCTAATATGTGGGAATGAGATTTAAAGGTTGGATCATAATCACTTTTGTTTAAGTTCATTATTTAATGATTTAAAGTGACTAGAAATGCCTATATAGCATTATTTTGGTACTACTCCAAACTCACTGCATGTAAAC
Source organism: Avena insularis (assembly GCA_023614405.1). Lineage (NCBI taxonomy): Eukaryota > Viridiplantae > Streptophyta > Magnoliopsida > Poales > Poaceae > Avena > Avena insularis. The sequence goes on along the minus strand of CM042694.1, from coordinate 271,780,172 downwards.
CTTAATATTATTTCATATTTAGATAGATATGATGAAATGTGATTTTTGAGAGTTGGAATCAACTGAAAAGCTAACTTGGTTGATTTAATAAAAATCTTGCAAGTGGAAAAAGCTTCTGTTTTGTTATTTTTATTAGGAGAGATCTATAACTCTAATTAAATTAAATCCAACGGGCTTGGATAGATCATATCCATACCTTTCAGACAAAATTGGTTTCATGCAATTTGGATTTATAAAACTCTCTGAATTGAATTTTAAACTAGTGGACAGAAATTAGATTCAACTTAAAAAGAAAAATCCAGATTTGAACGGCTGGGCTAGCGCGGGAAAGAACTTGGGCCGGCCCAGTGGCGCTCCGCGGCGTGGGGCTCAGCTGATAGGGGGGTCTCGCTTGTCAGTGGGTCTTAACACGCGAAACGGTACGCGCGCTGTGGGTCGTAGGATTAGAAGGGGAATCTACGGCTGAGGGTCGTTGTCGACGACAAACAGGTCGTCGGCGAACTCGAACCCTAGCGGCTCGGTGGGGGTCTGCCGGGGACGTACCAGGGCTCCAGCGGGGTAGGCGAGGCGGGCAAACAAACTGGTGGTCGACAGCAAGGTGAGGCGCGGTTGCGGCGGAGCTTGCGGTGGTCGCAATCAGCGGCGCCCTTCTCCTCCTGCTGCGGCTGCTCCGGCGAGGCAGAGCTCGCCTTGCTCTGGCTAGAGGTGGGTGAGGTTCAGTGAGGTGAGGGGAGTGGAGTGGTGTGGAGAGAAGAGGCTGGGGAGGCCTCCTTTTATAGTCCCGACGGTGAGACCGAGCGGGATGGGCAGGCGACGGTGGCGACGAGGCTACGACCGGCTACCGGCATGGCTGAGGGTGGCGATTGACAGGCGGTCTCCTGGCGGTGCTCTAGGAAGTGAATGCGGCCGTAGGGGTGGTGGTATGCGGTCTGGGCGAGGTGGCGCTCTGAGCGGCAAAAGAGGCAACGTCCACGGCGCGCAGTGGTTGTGGTGCGTTGGGTGGCGAACGGGGGTGTCTAGGGTGTTCCCTGGGTCGTGGCGGAGCGGTGGGCACGGGCTGCGGTCGAGCGGTGGTCTGTGCACGCGTGCCAGGTGTGGTGCTCTGGCGCGTGCTCGGCATGGTGCGGTGGCACTGGGCGCGGGCTTTCCTCGGTGGTCCACGGCGAGGCTCGGCTCGGGCAGGGGACAGAGGGTGGCGGTGAGCTCCTGGCTACCTCCTAGACATGGCGAGGGAGAGGGGAGTGGTCTGCTGCAGCGGGTGCATGGTCAGCCGGCGAGGGGTGGCTCGGCATGGCATGGCAATTCCACTAGGGGCTAGGGGAGTGGGTTTAAAAGGATTTACTAGATCATTTAGAGACAAAGGGAGTAAAAAGGGGCCAAATGGGAGACAATTTTGGCCAGGACACTATTTGAAATAGTGAAAATTGTTTTGTTTGAAATCTGCCTGCCAAGTGTTTGATGAAATGGCCGCATGAAACAAACTTTTGAATTTTGGTTTCAAAAATTTTGGGTGTTATCCCCTATTGCTAGGTAGACTCTGGTTCCAAGGGTTTTGAAACTGGAGCTCAAATAGATGGGTTTTGAAATAGGGGTGATCTATGCATATGCATTGGATTCAATTTTCAAGTGCCAATTAAAATAGTTAACATAATGTTTTTAGCAGATCCAAAGGTGGGCCTTGGTACCTCATTATGTGTACTAGCAAGGGGTACAAAGATCAATAATTGTTTCTGTTAAGAAATGAGTGATAGGAACACTCAAAGTAGTGTAGTGGATTAAAATGGCCAAAATGACCATTCCTCCTTTTTAATTCTTTTTGGTTTGATTTTCTTTAGGAAAAGTTTGGGAATGATGTAGATGATGTTTAATTCACTTCAGAAACATTTTAGAAGCAAAGGATCACACAATCATGGCAATTCAAAACAACTCCTATTTTAAATGCACACATATATGAATGCTTTTATTTTTAATTTGAAAAAGTTTTTGTTAACCCTATTTTTGGATGATTTGATCTTGATAACCTTGGATTGAAGTTTTGGGATGTTACAGTACCCCTTGCACAAGATACGGGAGCTTTCCCATAATCAAAATGACAAGGCAAGCAGACAATGAGCATCTTAGCGATCTTTTTATTTGATATTTGCATAGGTTTTTATTGAGGATGCTTCATAGAGTGCTCATTATGGTGATGCTACAAGTTTCCACCATGATTAGGCATGTCTTAGGCTAGCGGCCCAGGCATTTCTCTAACACACATACAAACTCCATGATCTTACAAGTTCCAATTTTATTTCACACCGCCGGGATCCGTAAGCAAAAGAACATGATATCAACAGGGTACAAAGTACAAGTGCAATGTTGAAAGCGTTCCCCATGAAACATGGTTCTGCTAGTTTCAACTTATAAAGTGCAAGCATATACGCAACAAAGAAGGACCCAATGGTTCAAGTTTATTAGAGGCAATAAAGTAAAGTGTGCCATCAAGTTCGTGAGAGCTTTAATCACTAGTTTTCTCATAACAAGTTTAATTTGGAAGGTAAACAAAAGCATGAATATACTTGGAATAGAATAAGCTAGTAGGTAGGTATGGTGGACTCTTTGGAAAAACTTGGTTTAGGGAGTTGGATGCATGAGTGGAACTCATACTTGGTTGTGGAGGCTAGCAAAAGACTAGGAGCGACAAACTAAGAGAGCAATAATGGCCATAATCATGCAGAGCAACAAAACATCATTGATCAAAGCATAAAGTGATACTACAAGTTGAAAACTAAAGTATCATAAAGACTATGGTGACTTGAGACAGTCATAACATGGTGTGAGCATGCGCCAAGTCAACCCAAATAAAGCATCAAAGGAGAATACCACTATAATATGCTTTAATATGCTAAAACAACGCATGATTCATCCAAGGCACATTAAGCAAACTCATTTGTTTATAACAAGTCATGCTACGACAAAGAATACTAAGAATAAAGCCAAAACAATATCAAGCATGGCATGGCAAAGCACAGGCCACAGTCAAAAACAAGCTCTTTTTACCACATAAGTATGAACTTTCCTACTCTTTTCCAAACCAAACCAAACAACTTGCAAACCAATGTATGAAAGAGGGGGTCCAACTAATTTATTCAGAAAACTAAGCAAACCAAGCAAACTAAAAACCAAAACGAAAACGAAAAAGAAGATGCTCCAAGAACAACACAACTATGCATGAAACAATAAAAATGAAGCGTTTGGAAGAAACCTGGGATTTTTATTGATGAAGAAGGGGATGCCTTGGGCATCCCCAAGCTTTGACGCTTGTATTTCTTGGATATTTCTTGGGGTTACACGCTTGGCATCCCCAAGCTTGAGCTTTAGTCCATCCTTCATCTCATTACTCATTCCTTCCATACACTTGAAAATTTTCCTTCATACAAAACTTCACACAATCTTTATTAGCAACATTAGTGCACTCAAGATAAATAAGTCTCAAGGTTCAGTTCTAACACCAAATAAACTTTCATTAGAACACTAGATACTGTATAACTTCCCTCAAAATTCTCAATTCCCCAAAAGAACTCAAAAAGGAACCCACAAGAAGCAAATGCAGAAAATGGCAGAAAACTGTCAAAACAGACCAGCAGGTAAAGACGAATTTTTTCTAAGACCTTATGTTGCTCAAATCAAAAAATTTTGAACTAACGGAAGTTAGATAACAACCTGGGGCAGAAGCACAAAATATTACAGCTCAATCCTACATACATAGCTCTCTGAGGAATGTTTACGGTGAAGCACAAAAATCTATTTCGGAACAGCAACTTTCCCAATCATTACTTCACTCTCATTAGAGGTTACTCTTGGCACAAAAATCAAATAAAAAGGATAAGGAGAGGTTATTACTGAGGTAATAACTTTCAAGACTCATCTAAAACTCATGGGTTATCTCCCAACAAGTACTTTTCTTTAACGCCTTTAAGTTAGGCATAAGAAGCAAAGAAAGAATCAAGTGTTCTCAAATGAAGAAGCATTAAGACCAAATTTTGTTTTCATAGGAGAAGCAAAAGAAATCTTTTCTCTCTTCTTAGGGAAGTGTTCTATACCTTTATTGAGTGGGAGTTGATATTTAATGGTGCCTTCTTTCATATCAATGATGGCACCAACAGTTCTGAGAAAAGGTCTTCCCAAAGTAATAGGACAAGAAGCATTGTATTCAACATCCAAAACATAGAAATCAACGGGGACATAGGAATTGTTAACCATAATAAGAACATCATTAAGACTCCCCATGAGTTTCTTTTTAACATTATCATCAAGTGGTACATTCAAATAACAATCTTCAAGAGGAGGCAAATCAAGCATATCATAAATCCTTCTAGGCATCATAGAAACACTACTATCAAGATCACATAAATCTTTGAAATCAAAGTCATTCACTTTCATATTAATGATGGGTTCCCAACCATCTTCTTGTTTTATAGGAATAGAAGCTTTATGTTTCATCTTTTCTTCTTTAATATTTATGAGAGCATTAGTAATGTGTTTTGTAAAGGCCATGTTCATAGCACTTTTAGCATGCGTTTGTAGGAACTTAATAACTTCAGAAATGTTGCAACCATCAAGATCAAAATCAAATTTATCATCTAAAGTAGTAGAACTATTACTAGCCTCAACACTAGTGGTGGTAATAGTAGAAACACTAATGTTTCTAGCAATTTCATCTTCTCTTTCCCACTTAGCATGTAATTCAGCTAATAGTCTAACATTTTCATCAATTCTTACTTGTATAGCATTAGTAGCTGCAAAGGGATTCTCATTAGTTTTAGGTTTAGCAGCCATTTTATTCAAAGAAGATTGAGCTTCAGCTAAATATGCTATATTTCTTTCAGCATTAGAGAGTTTTTGCTCAATAGTTTTATAGAAAGCAGTTTGCTTACTAATAAAGTCTTTAAGCATAACTTCAAGTTTAGAGGGAGCACTCTTATTATTGTTGTAATAATTTCCATAAGAATTACCATTGTTGGGAGGATATGGCTTATAATTGTTGTTACCAAAATTGTTCCTATAAGCATTGTTACCAAAATTGTTATTTCTTATGGAGTTCACATCAACTTGCTCTTCTTGAGCAACCAAAGAAGACAAAGGAACATTATTTGGATCAATATGGGCTTTCCCATTAACAAGCATAGACATAATAATATCAATCTTATCACTCAAGGAGGAGGTTTCCTCAACAGAATTTACCTTCTTACCTTGTGGAGTTCTCTTAGTATGCCATTCAGAATAATTAACCATCATATTGTCCAGAAGTTTTGTTGCAGCACCCAAAGTGATGGTCATAAAGGTACCTCCAAAGAATGTAATCCAATAGGTTCCTTGAAGAATAGTTCAATCCTGCATAAAAAGTTTGGATGATCATCCAAGCAGTCAGTCCATGAGTGGGACAATTCTTTACCAAAGATTTCATTCTTTCCCAAGCCTGATCAACATGTTCATTATCAAGTTGTTTAAACTTCATTATTTCACTTCTCATAGATATAATCTTAGCAGGAGGGTAGTATTTTCCAATAAAAGCATCTTTGCACCTAGTCCAAGAATCAATACTATTCCTAGTTAAGGAATTCAACCACTCTTTAGCTTTTCCTCTCAAAGAGAAAGGAAACAATTTCAGCTTAATAATATCAACATCTCACAAAGTTCAACAAAGTTATTTAGATGGGAAGCAGCATCTTCATTACCAATACCAGAAAATTGTTCTCTCATAACAAAATTGAGCAAAGCAGGTTTTATCTCAAAGAAAGTATTTTCAGCCACAGGGCGAGCAATAGGTGTGCTCATAAAATCATTGTTGTTGGTGCTAGTGAAGTCACACAACTTAGTGTTTTCAAGAGTAGTCATTTTTTGGGTTTTCAAATAAGAAAGCAAACTAGTAAAACTAATTTTTTGTGTTTTTTGAAGAACAAGACAAGCAAACAAAGCAAAAAGAAACTAAGAAAAACAAAAACAACAAAGTAAAGAGATTGGTTATGAGGGACTCCCCTTGACTCCACGGCAACGGCACCAAAAAAGATCTTGATGTTCTCGTCGTTCGACGTAGAGCTCGTTGGGAACCCCAAGAGGAAGGTATGATGAGAACAGCAGAAAGTTTTCCCTAAGTTATGAAACCAAGGTTTAATCGAACCAGAAGGAGCAAGGAAACACCCCAAAGGCGTTACTAGCTGAGCTTTGGCAGGGCGCACTACCGGTGCTAGTAGCAACATGGAGACCCGCACAACACAACCACAGAACTTTGTCCCCAACTTGCGATGAGGTTGTCAATCTCACCGTGTTTTGCGGAAAACAAAGGATTAAATGTATCGAATGGAAAGAAGTAAAAGTTTGCAGAAAATAAACTCAAAGCAGTAAAAGATTGTAGATTGTATGTAAAGAGAAAGGACCGGGATCCATAGTTCACTAGAGGTGGCTCTCCTTAGATAGATAACACGCTGGGTGAACAAATTACAGCAGGGCAATTGACAAACACCGTGAAAGCAATACATGCATATACTAATCATCTTGACTCCTTTGAGACTTGATTGGGCATTACAACATAATACATAGACCGCCATCCAACTGCATCTATGACTAATAATCCACCTTCAGGTTATCATCCGAACCCCCTCCAGTATTAAGTTGCAAGCAACAAATTATTGCTTTACGAACTGCGTGTAAAGTAAACAATACGATTGTTCTATGACCAAAGGATTGTTGTTTTCTCCCTAGTAGCAATAGCACATCTAGTACCTTAGAGATTTCTGTCACTTCCCTAGATTACCAGAGGCATGAACCCACTATCGAGCATAAATACTAACTCTTGGAGTTGCTAGCATCTACTTGGGCAAGATAGCTACTAACAACGGAAAGCATGCAAGATCACAAATAACAAAGACATGATAGAATCAATAATCAATCTAAAATAGCATCTCAATATCCATCGGATCACCGCAAACACAACATGTATGAATTACAAATAGATGATCTTGATCATGAACGGAGGTCACAAGATCTAAACATGAAAGCACAAAGGAGGAGAACCAGCCATCTAGCTACTACATGGATCCGTAGTCCAAGGATGAACTACTCACGCATCACACCGGAGGCTTGCATGGTGATGAAGAAGGCCTCGGTGAATTCCCTCTCGGTAGGGTGCGGAGAGCTTGAGATCCCTCCCGATCTAGGGATGGAGATGATGGCGCTCTGAGACTCTTCGTGTATTTTTGATCGGTACTTAGGGTTTTCGTCCGAGGGCAATATATAGGCGGAAGGAGGTCGAGGGTGCTGGGGCCACACCACCCACCTGGCGCGGGCAGGCCTGGCCCGGCCAGGTGGTGTGGTGTCTCCCTAGCCCTTATCCGTCTCGACACTGATCACTTGATCCTTCCTAAAATAGGCACTTTGGCTTTTGTCCCGTCCAATTCGAGAATATTCATTTCGACTTTCCTAGAACCAAAAACAGCAGAAAAGCAGGTGGCACTGTGGCTCTTGTTAATAGGTTAGTCCAAGAAATCATATGAAAAGTACTCCAAAGTTGGAACAAAACACAAGAAAGTGGATAAAACCAAGCATGGAACATCAAAAATTATAGATACATTTGCAATGTATTAGTTGTATACAGACGTTGTTGTCTGGAACCAATGGCCCCGAAGTGATAGAAATTGGGATAACCAGAGGGAATGGCTTTGATGTGAGGATCACATGTGTTCACGGTATGTTAATGCTTTGCTCCGGTGCTCTATTAAAAGGAGCACCTCAATTGCCAGTAGTTCCCTTGAGGCCCTGCTACAAACGGGCTGGCAGGACAAAAGATGTTGTGCAAGTTCTCATTGCGAGCACGTATGACTATATATGGAACACATGCCTAGGATTATCTAGTACTTGGATGCTTTATCTTATTTATCTGCAATTGTCTATGTTCTGATTGCTTTGTGAATTGTCTTGTCCATGCAACACCCGTCCATCCATCCATGTGCCTACCGCACTCGAATCCTACTGTTTACTGCTTTGTTACTACTATCTTTACTCTACTACTGCTGCTACTTTGCTATTCCTACTACAAAACTATTGCTACTGATAAACTGCTGTGATCAAGATTGTTTCCAGGTGCAGCTGAATTGACAACTCAGTTGTTAAGGCTTATAAATATTCTTTGGCTCCCCTTGTGTGGAATCAATAAATTGGGTTTCACTTCCCTCGAAAATACTGTGATACACCCCCTATACTTGTGGGTCATCATGGCCTAGTTAGACGGATCCAGAAGGGAGGCCCATGCCGGATAAAGGAATGCTACGCAGGATTCACCGACGTACTTGGAGCCTTGGAGTGCAAGACACGAAATACTAGTTCGTATTAGTGTAGGGATCTTTACCTTGTATGGCAAGGACCTTTCCCTGTAACCCTAGGTTTGGCACCTTTATAAGCCGGACATGTGGGAGCCTTTAGGGCACAACCTAGATTGTTGTGTACAACATGCAACACCTCGCACAGCGAACCAATCTCTGTAACTCAGCGTACTACCATTATAGTGATTTATAGCATGAGTAGAGTTCCGCCACCGTTGTGGGACTTGAACCTTGGTAAGCTGTGTTACCTCATACCCGCCAACTCTCCTACTTACCCCATGTCTCTAAACACGCACTGTGAGGACCCCTCCATGGCATACTCGTCGGCAATACCACGACAAGCAACATGGTGAGTTAGTCCATATTTGCTGAGGATTTTCCTGGAAGTTCCTTTCATAAAATGGGAACCACCATCAATGATTAAGAATCTAGGAACTCCAAACCTTGGGAATATAGTATCCTTGACCATCTTCATTGAGGCAGTTGCATCTGCATGGCTTGTTGGAACAGCTTCAACCCATTTGGTAAAATAATCAACGGCAACAAGAACATGAATGTAACCATTTGATTCTATAAAAGGTCCCATGTAATCCATTCCCCATACATCAAAAGGTTTGATTATAAGACTATAATTCATTGCCATCTCTTGTCTCCTACCTATATTACATCTTCTTTGGCAAGCATCATAGTGTTCTACATACCTGTATCCATCCTTGAGCAAGGTGGGCCAATAGAATCTGGATTGAAGTACCTTTGCTGCAGTTCGCTTGCATAAATGATGTCCTCCATATGGGTTGCCATGACAAGCTTGCAAAATTGCATTGATTTCATGGTTAGGAACACACTTCCGAATCATTCCATCAGGTCCATGACGATATAGATACAGATCATCCCAAAAGTAATATTTAAGATCATTAAAGAATTTCATCCTTTGATTTCTTGTCATTCCAGGGGTATAAATTTTACTGCGAGATAATTAGCAAAATCCGCAAACCAGGGATCAGCCATTTTAATGTTTGCTAAATATTCTCCTAGAAATGACTCATTTATAGGTACGGGGTTAGTAATTATTCCCTCCAACCTAGAGATATGATTTTCTACCGGCTTATCCTTACCCCTCATATCTACTACTTGTAAATCATATTCCTGTAGTAATAAGACCCACCTAATCAACCTGGGCTTCACATCCTTTTTCATAAGGAGGTGGCGCAAATCTTGATTATCTATATGAACTATTACCTTAGAGTTAATGATGTAAGATATAAATTTATCACAAGCAAAAATTATAGCTAGGAACTCCTTTTCTGTAGTAGCATAATTTTTCTGAATCTTATTAAGAGTTCTACTAGCGTAATAAATAACATTTAAGTTATTTCCGTCTTGTTGTCCTAACACATCCCCTAAAGCATAGTCACTAGCATCACACGTTATTTCGAAAAGTTCATCCCATGTTGGAGATTGCAAGATAGGTGCGGAAACTAATTTGTTTTTAAGGTTCTCAAAAGCTGCGATTGAGTCATGATCTAAGTAGAATGGAGTTTCTTTCTCAAGAAGGTTTGTGAGAGGCATAGCTATTCTAGCAAAATCGTTTATAAAACGCTTATAAAAACCTGCATGTCCCAGAAACATTTTTATGTTTTTTATGTCCTGATGTATTGGAAGTTTTTCTATAGCATCTATATTAGTTTTATCTATTTCCATCCCCTTCTTCGTAACCTTATGGCCAAAAACTTTACCTTCTCTTTCCATGAAACGACATCGTTCCCAATTCAAAACCAAATTTGATTGCCTGCAACTCTGCAAAACTTTTGTTAAATTATTAAGGAAATTATCAAATGTTGTTCCATAAACAATGAAATTATTTGTTAGAACTTCCATGGTTTTCTCATAAAGATCATCAAAGATTTTTAAAACACATTCTTGAAAAGTCGCGGCTGCGTTACATAAGCCAAACAAAATTAATCTATAAGCATATGTGCCATAAGGGCAAGTGAAAGTTGTTTTCTCTTGATGTTCGGGTTGTATAGCAATTTGAGAATATCCAGAATAACAATCAAGAAAACAGAAATAAGAATTGTTACCAAGTCTTTCCATAATTTTATCCATAAATGGTATAGCTTTATGATTTTTCAGTGTCTCACGGTTTAATTTCCTAAAATCAATGCACATACAATATCGAACAACGGGTTTTACAGGAACTAACCGACCATCCTCATTCATAGTAGCATCAAGACCACCTTGTCTTGGTATGTAATGAGCTGGTTTAACCCACTTACTGTCATAAATTGGGTATATAATGCCTCCATCTAATAAGCGTATAACCTCTTTTCTTACCACTTCTTTCATTTTCAAATTAAGCCTTCTTTGTGTGTCAACTACTGGTTCAGCATCATCAAGCATGGTAATCTTATGTGTTATAATAGATGGATCTATTCCTTTAATATCACTTAGAGTATATCCAAAGGCTTTACGATGCTTAATCAAGACCGAAATGAGTTTATTCGTTTCATTTTCTAATAAATTTTTACTAATAATAACAAGACATTTTTTACATTATCTAAAAACTCATACCTCATATCATCTGGAAGTTGTTTCAATTAAATGGGCTGAGGTTCTTCATCTCATTTTCTTACCAGTTCTTCATAGTCATGTGGATTTTGTGCTTCTGGAACTAAATCAAGGTAATCATCCATGTCCTCTCTCTCCTCATCATCTTGTGCTTCCTCCCAATTAATTAGTCTTCTCTCTAATTCATCTTGTGGAGTACTGAAATGAATTGCTACCAACTCAGCAATCGTTTTCTCTTCCTTGATATGGCCTCTTCTTTAGTTTGGCAAAGTGGAATGTCATTTCTTCTTCTCCAGACATCAATGAAATAGTCTCATTCTTATTATCAATTCGAGCTTTGGTTATGGAAACAAAAGGCCTGCCAAAATGAATAGGACAAAAAGAATCTCGAGGCATATCAATAATATGAAAGTCAAGGGGGTACATGATATTTCTGACAACTCCTTCTGGTTTTATATTAGTTCTATTGGACAATTTAATAGTAGTGTCTACCAGCTCCACATCTGGATTATTTAAAGTGTAGCGAAGTTCATCATAAAGAGATGAAGGCATAATGTTTATAGTCGAAATCGGCTCACAAACTCCGTATAAGAAAGTTTCTCCACGATATATAGGAGTCATAGGTTTAGAAGTTTCACCTCGTACCTTACCTTCCATGAATTCTGAGGTTTAAGAGTCTAGCATATCCACTTTATTATCCATTTTTCGTGCTTCCATAAGATACTTCAATATAACATTATTCATCTTTGTAGCTTCGGGGTTCTTTTCAAGTTTCTTTAATCTCTTTTTTATTTGTTCTTCCTCTTTTTTCTTTTTCTTGATATTCTTTTGAATAGGTGCAAAGGATAACTCTTCCATTAGCACATTTTCTCTTGCATGCTTCTTTTATTCAAGGAGTTTATAGGGTTTCCATTTCGTGGGTACCTATAAATGCCCTGCATAATTCACAATAATTTTATTTTCTTAATAAGAGTCAATACTAAGGGTTTTAATCATTGCACAAGTCCTTTCACCTGCAAGGAAATTGCTAACACAAGCATATTCAGAAGAACCATTTGTAATGTTATCCACATTAAAATATTTCGTTGTATCCCTCTGTTTCATTATTAATTTACAGGCTTCATCATAGGTATAAGATAGAAAACTACCGTTAGAAGTGGTGTCTAGGTTCGCTCTATTTTTATTATCAAGCCCTCCATAAAAAGTGTGAGTGATTAACCAATCAGGAAAATCATGATAAGGAAATTATCTAGATAGCTTTTGTACCTTATATACCCTTCATATAAACTCATCAGGACTATTTTTGAAACTAATTATCATACCTCTCATCCTATCAGCTTTGCACTCTGAGTAATATTTTGATAGGAATTTGGTTGTCAATTCCATCCAAGTCCTTGGTGCTTCTGCACAAAAAGATCTATACCAGTCGCAAACATTATTAGAGAGAGTTTGTCTAAACAACTGGATTCTAACCATATCAAGATTATAGTCGTCGAATATAAAGGAACAAAGAACATCTTCAAAAAAATGTAAATGTCCATATGGACACTCTTCATCGGTTCCTGCAAATTTCTTAGAGTGTAAAGGATGGATCTCAATTTCATCCGGATTTATTCTTTTATTGACAGTTATAAAAGCATCCATGGGCGAACCCATTTTCCTTACTGCCTCAAGCTGGATTAAATGCTGAGTGTTGTCCATTGTTGTGTTCCTACAACTTAAATTATAAATTAGTACAACAAGAGTAAATAACTAAAATTAAAGTGACCTATAGCGATAAGCTCCCCGGCAATGGTGCTAGAAAATAGCTTGATGACTGCCAGTGCACAGATCGTTTGTAGCTAGTTTCGAAATAAAGATATCGATCCCACAGGGAGTAGTAGGCGAAAGACTAAAATTGTTTTAACTAAAACTAAACGAAGTACTTAAGGAATAACTTTTAGGATGCAAGAAAAGTAAAGTTATTTTTGGGTTTTTGATTGAACGAAGCAATTTAAATTAAAGTAAAACTTAATGCAGAAAATAAGAATCACGTGTTTAAAAGAGCTTGGAACTACAATAGGGAAAAAGGTGTTCTCGGGGAGTAGTGGATACACCGCTAGCAATTTAGACTAAGCAATCAAGATTATTATAACAAATATTTTCATGATATGTATGTATGTGGGTGGATCTCCATATATGGACAAATAGGCAGCAACCACTGCTCACATCATCCTTCATAACCACAGCTGGCAGATAAATGACATCTATCGTATTATCCCGTTGTTAAGGGATTTCTCCCGAGGCATGTACATGGCTTTATGAGTTTTCCTTCTTTCCCCAAGTTAGTACGTAAAGAATGAAAACAGATTTATAGTCACGGTAAGTGTTATCATCCCTTCGTCTACCAACAAGTAATCCCATTCATCGAGTCCCCATAAGAGGCAAATATTAAGGAGGTGGAAAACTCCCTACCTCAAGATGAAGACAATTAACACATACACATAATGATGTATACGATCTTAATCTCTATGTTATCTCAATCATATGCCAGGGTTTCTCCATCTTCCCAAGAACTAAAGATCTACTCAGACATGGAGGTAATCAACATCATAGCAATGGTAATGGAAACAATTGTATATGAATAGTACTTGTATAAATCCACAATGTGTCCAGAAATTACAACAGGATCTAGATGGGGTGAAGATGGGATGGATGGATATGAAGGCGGTGCAGCGGTTGATGAAGATGAAGATCGATGCCTTGGCCTCCCAGATCTGCATAGGGTGAAGATGGATCCCTTGGGAAAGTTCCCCCTCCAGATGCCTTCTGGAGGTGAGGTTTCAGCGATTTCTGGGTGTTCTGTATGTCGTCTCTCTGATCCAGTTGCACGGGTGAAACTATTTGAGGAGGAGGTGGCGGCGCCAGCTATACGGCGGGAACTATACGGCCAGAAAATTTATTCCTGCCGTATAGTTGGTTGTTAAACCGTTTGTAAACCTCTGTCACTTCAGGTTTTATTATGGTGTTATTGTTATTTCCCAAATAAGCGATTTACGTTGTTTTTGGATCCTTTTCTCCCCAATATAACTGCTCCAAGAATTGTGTCCATTGTATCCAGCTTCTGTCCCGATCCTGGTGCAAATAAACATAAAACATGCGCGTGAATGCCGTAAAATACCAAGATCCTATATCTACAATGCAAAGTAATAATATAAAACATGATGAAAATATGCACTCATCAACTTCCCCAAGCTTAGACTCTTGCTCGTCCCGAGCAAGTTTAGCTTAATGGATGTGATCCTCATTGTAACACCCCTAGTTCTAATGACTCTCTAATTAGGGTTTGAGTGTGCATATCATGAGCATCATATTTTAAAATGCATGGAAGAAAACAAAACCCTAAAACCCTAGTTTCCTCCCTCTCTCAAATCAATTCAAAATAGTTTTGAAATCCAAAAACTATAAAAAGTTTGGAGCCCAAATTGACTATAAGGGCCCCTGGAGTATTTTAATATGTTTACAACAGTTCTTGTATTTTGGAAATATCCAAAACAGAAAACTAAATGGAAAAAAGGTTCCAGGAATAAAATAAAAAACTATAGATCAAGCAGCTCCAGGCCGGCCCATTTCCTCTCTCCTCCCTCTACCTACCGCGCGGAGCACACGCAGCTGGCCCATGTGCAGCCACCAAGGCCCAGGCCCACATACCCTTTCGACGTTGTGTTCGTCGTCTTCGCCATCACTGGCAAGCAGTTGCCTATCGTCAGCCTCACTGTTGATCCCCACTGCCTGCTCTCCACCGTCCGTCGAGCCCCGTGAGAGGATAAGACCCGCCGTGGACGCCTCTGCCTTGTCCCTATCTCTTTTCTCTCCCCAACAACCTCTCTCTCGTGTGTTCCCCATTCGGCCAGAACCCTAGCCGTCGGGCCTCGCCGTTCGCTGTCGTGTCTGGCCGTCCTAGACCCTGATGAGGGTGTCTCTATAACTGCCTCGATCCCCTACTTCGACACGCCAATAGAATCGATGCGGGGTGGCTCAAATCGCTGCCACCAACCTCGTCTTCCCCGACCCCGACGTGCCTCCCCGTTGTCGATTAGCCTCCCTATAACCACACCCGGCCTACTAGACCACTCCATCGTCTCCCTCCCTCTCTGTATCGCACTCTCGTTGTTGCTTCGTCATGCGCCGCCGTAGTAGTCGGTCCCGCCGTCGCTCCGAGGACCCAATCCAGGAGGCACCGCCGCTAGATATCTCGCCTTGCTCCCCTCTTTCGGGCATGGACCCGCACGAAGCCCTGCACACTCTCCGTTGTTGTCTCCCTCCACCGACTAGCCGTTTTCCGACGAGGTGATGTCATGGCGATGTCACGCGCACATGGCGTTGGCCTGGTAGTGGGTCCCGTGTTGACTGCTGACCGCCAGGTGGCTAGCTGACCTGGCCCTGGGCCAGGTCGTCAGTGGGTGTGGCTAGCCCACTCTGAGTGTAAAATAACCCAGCTCATGTGCTGATGTCAACCTGACGTCAGCCTGATGCAATAAAGCCTTTATATTGGTTTAATAATTTCAGAAAAGGATTTAATCTTGTAAATTCAATATCTTTTATACTGTAATTCAGAAAAATATATATAATATACCAAAATGTTCAGAAAAATGAGATCTACACAATAGACTTAAAGTCATGCATTGTTTAACAACTTCAATTGCAAGCTTAATTAGAAGAACATAATAACCCCTCTCATATGCATCCGAGGTTTCTCCGAATTAGGGTTTGGACCCCTCGGACCCTGTTTAATTTGGTAAAGCATGTCTTAGGGTTTCACTTCAATGTTATTTAACTTTTCATATAATCATCATTGCTTGAGAATTGCACAAATGCCATGTGTTGATTGTTGCCTTCCTTTCCGGTGTTTTTGCTTCTTCTTGGTAGACCTCGGAGTTGATGTGAGCAATGAGATCGAGTCCAAGATTGAAGACCAAGATTAACACCATCAAAGAGAAGTACTTGATCAACGGTGAACAATGTCAATCAGATGAACCCTGAAGATCTATAGTTGGGTATCAATAGGAAAAGGCAAGCATAGCCCCACAAATGATATAATCGTATGATTTCCAAAGTATGTCATTCTTGTCATGTGCATACGATTCCAAAGTCTTTTATACATAGATATAGTAATCCTATCTAATGCATGTTACCTTTGTAGCCTATATTCCCAGATCCACTGCTCCTAGCATAACTACGGTTTGGCTTATTGTAACATCCGAATTTCAGCAACCCTGATTAGTTGTCCAGAATGCAAAAATCAGGGGGAACAAAAACTTTGTCTTGTTGATTGATGTAGTGTTTCTTGATTGCTTGTCTGTGCTTATTCCTATGAATGTGCAACAGATGATATACTCCTTACCTCAACCTTAGTTGAAAAAACCTATTTAACAAAAACTGTCTTGGCTTATGTTTTATATTCACAAATGTTCTGGCATTTCAAAAACCTGAGCCAAGATGCCTTTGCAAGCCTAACTATTTTAGTAGCTTCTATTGACAAAATTATGGAGATCTATATGATATAATCTCCTTATGTTTTTAAGGAAGAGCTTTCAACTACTCTTACCTCTAGGTTTTTCTAAAACCTTTTTTATAAAGCTTTTGAATTCTACTCTTGGTAGAAATACCAAGGATTCTCACCTTATTCAAACTCCACCCTTTCAAATACCCATCCATACCTTAAGCTAGGCTTGAAGGTACCCATGGTAGTAGATTTGTTCTGTTTGCAAGATGAGTTACCTTGATCTGCTGCTTAACTTGATTTCTTAGAAGTATAATGATCTACCTAGGAGCTCATCATCTAGCATATATAACATCCAAGAGTGTCAATCCTAAACAAGTTAACCAAGCTAGATCTGATTTCTAGACACTAGGTGCTCATCTAAAACCCTTAACCAGATAAACTCTGAAGTGATCCATTCTAAAAGTTTCCAAGTCAATGAAGACCAATATCAAGAGTGGATATATTCTACCCAATATACACTTCAATATTATCCATTTTATGGTGCTTTGATACCATGCAAACCCTCAAAAACATCCCCACTCATATTCTAGTCAAAAACCCTAAATCTGCTAAAATTTGACCAAGTCTGGAAACTGTTTCAACATCACTTCTTTGAATACCTCTCCTTCTCAACCCTTGTCAATTTTTGGAATGCACTTGATCCATATTATAGACCATCCTAACTACTATCAAGGACCACTCTTGCCCTTGGTTATATCATCCTCCAACCCACTTGATCTTGATGGTTTTGCTGGCAACAAACTAATAATTCCTGCAAATCTTATCAACTAGCCTACTTGGTCAGAAGCTCACACCTTCATCCTACCTTCTTTGGACCAAATCTCTGTATGGTTGTGGTGTAATCATAAAGGTCTAGCAATAACTACTTAACTTGTTCCAAATGGATCCTTGTGCTTCAAAAACCCACAAGGTTTTAAAGGCTATTTGGTAATCTGCTTCGGCAGTCTCATTTTATTCAAAGTTTGGAATCAATCCTTGGAGAGCTCAAGCATGATCAAGCCCAAACTTCTATACCATGGTGATCTACATAACTTGGTCTATCTATACATATAACCCTTGAACCAAGGGGAGCCTTGAGCTCCAAGATGCAACCATGTTTTGATGATATGAAAATAACATCACCCTAGATCCTTTAATTCTTGTTCCTCACAAAAATCAAGTTGGATTCTCAACCCCAAAGGTTGCAAATTCTATATACACCTTGTGTAAATCATATACCCTGATTATAAATATTTATAAAATATTATCCATAATTATTACGGCTCAAAAACTATTTAATTCATTTAATGGGCAAAACCTCCAAAAATCCTTCCATAAAGGGAAGTTTGGTTTTTGCCAAAGCACTTCCCAAACTTTAAGCACATTTGAGGCCTATATATCATACCCTACCCTCCGACTCCAAAAATAGATATGTTTGAAGAGTTTCAATAATTCTTTTGCCCATTTTCTTAAATGGCAGAAACAAGAAATAACCGCTTAAATATACTTTTCTTCCTCAATAAATTCCAGGAAAATTCTCCAAAGTGTGTTTTGGTATCTAGCACCATCCTACACCAAAAACCACACTTTTCCAATTCAAGAATATCAAATGAGCTTCTATAAATCACTTCTGCTCTTTTGAATAAATGATTTTAAGTGAACTAAAAGTCATCTTAAAAATCCCAAATAAATAGAGGAGGTATATATGGACTATACCCTTCCACAAGAACCATTTCTTCATATTTCCAAGATCACAAATGAGGACTTTCTTCATAACCACCCATCATGACAATTTGGATCATGACATAAAAACACTAATCAAATCACTTCCAAACCTCATCCCACCTTGTCCAACACTCCTCCACAACAACCCATACTCCCTCTAGTCGTGTGCTACTGTAGAACCCTAGGATTTGTGTCCTTTACCTCTTGGAAAGAGATACATAAAGCGAGAGAAGCACTTATTGCCTATCTTGGAAACTTAAGCCATTGGCAGCAGCCCCAACCCTCTTTTGCCTCTCTGGTCGAGAACCAGGCCCACCCCACCTCCTAACACCACCCAGCTCACCCAATCAGTGCCCGATCTCTCCTCCCCAAGTCCCTCATGGACATAGTCCACCAAAGGCCTCTTCCCTCGGTTTTTAAGGAAAAAGGGTAGCGCATCACTCCCTCCCTGCCCCATTTTCTTCCTCACCTCCCACCTACCCTCCCCAGAGAGCGACTCCTCCTCCCCTGCTCTGTCCTGCCCAAGAGAAGGAGAGGAAGGTGTTTCCGCCATGGTTCTAGATCCGAGAAAAGCTCCCTCTTCGCTATCCCTCCTTCTGTGCATGCCACCCTTCTATACTAGCATCGGTCTAGTCTATCTAACCCACCCGTTTTTCTTGCCCAGGAACAGCTTCTCTGATGGCGCCATCAAGCTTCGACGATGTAGACCTCGGTCGTCTTCGCGCAAGCCTAGATCTGGTTAAAAACCGTCGATGCCGCCCATTGTCGGGGTCACAGAAGAGCACCGCATCCTCTCCGCCTCCCCTCCAACACCTACGTGTTGGGTCCGCAGCATAGAAAACAAAAAATTTCCTACGATGAGAACTATACGCCAAGATCTATCTACAAGATATAGAGAAACGGGTGGACATACATCCATGGAGAACTTACCCTCGAAGACAACGAGTTTTGTTTACGAGTAGGAACTCGTGGTTGATGTAGTCGTACGCTTGCCGATCTCAAGATCGTGTGGAAGTCCGAGCGCCGCAAATCAGCAGCGCATTCGTCCTCGCACACACGTTCAAGCCACCGGACAACCTCCACCTCCTCACTCCCGTGAATCAGCGGAAGCAGCAACTCCTTCCAGACGCAAGGCCACCGGGAACATGTAGCTCGCTAATCCGAGACCATGGGGGAATATCTAGAGGGGGAGAGAGATCCTTCACGAGGAGGTGTGGTTTGTGAGAGGGGAGAGGGGGGCTTTATATAGGAGGGAGGGAGACCCCTCCCGTCCCATAGCCGGCGCATGAGGGGGGGACTCCTCCCCTCCTTCATTCATGTGGTGAACCTCCACTAACATAAACATGGCCTCCACCCAAAATCCCACTCACATGTATTTAATTTCCACCAAATTAAATGCAACTCTCAATTAATAAAACTCTTTTATTTATTTTATTCAGAATTTTGTTAATTACTTTAATTAACAAACATTCACATAAAACCCCTTGCAACATTTCAATATCACATGCAGAACCACTTTCTGCAATTTCACCTGAAACAATTCCGGTTTCTATCGAAACATTTCCTGCGCTTTGCAAACCTTTTGTCTGGAACATATGTGCTCCTAAATGGTGCCAGGCAACCCTTAAGTGTGTCACCCTACGGTTCGCGAATAATGCAGACTTAATTGAGACTCCTCTCAGATCAATAATCAGAAGCGGGACCTGGAGATCCATATTGACTCCTGCATATTCAACGATGACTTCTGTGATCGTGAGAACCTTTAACGTCAGCAATTTAATCCCTTTGTCTCATGATATAATACATGTCCGAGATTCGATCATTGGTATCCAAATACCTAGTTTGATCTGCATCGACATGCACTCTTTTCGCTCGTGATATAACATTCTAGTGATCACATCACTTGCTTGCAAGCTATCTTAATGTGATATCACCGAGAGGGCCCAGAGTATATCTATCCGTCATCGGGATTGACAAATTCCACTCTTGATCCATGAGCCTCAACATAATACCTTCATAGCACTGAACCCACCTTTATGGTCACCCTGTTACGATGTGACGTTTTATGTTATCAAGATACTCTTCCGGTGTTAGCAATTAACATGATCTCATGGTCTAAGGACTAAGACTACTTTGTATGATGTTATAGAAATATAAACATAATGACTTGATCGTCATGCTATACTTCGGATGAATGTTCATCACATCATTTCACAAAAGTTGTGACCTTGTTATTAACAACATCCAATGTCCATGATCAGGAAACTTTGATCATCTTGTTAATCAACAAGCTAGTCTATAAGAGAGGCATAACTAGGAACCCTTTTGTTTATTAAACACACATGTATTGATGTTTCCTATCAATACAATTATAGCATGCAAAATAAACATCTATCATATACAAGGAATACATAATAACAACTTTATTATTGCCTCTCAGGGCATATTTCCTTCAGTCTCCCACTTGCACTAGAGACAATAATCTAGTTTATATAGTGATAAATATAACACCCATGGAGTTCTGGTGTTGATCATGTTTTGCCCTAGGGAGTACTTTAGTCAACGGATCTGCTACATTTAGGTTCGTGTGCACTTACAAATCTTTATATCTCCATCCTTGACATGCTCGTGGATGGAGTGAAACCGACGCTTAATATGCTTGGAATCCTTGTGAGACCTTGGTTCCTTGGTGTTGGCTATGGCTCCATTATTGTCACAATAGATCACCATTGGGTCCAATGCACTAGGAACCACACCTAGTTCTGTTATGAACTCCTTCATCCAAACCGCTACCTGCGCTGCTTCTAAAGCAGCAACATCTTCCGCCTCCGTCGTTGATCCAGCCACCATAGGTTGTTTGGAGCTCCTCCAACTAACTGCTGCTCCGTTCAAGATAAATACGTATCCGGATTGAGACTTAGAGTCATCCGGATCAGTGTCAAAGCTAGCATCGACATAACACTTAGCGACTAGCTCTTCTTCACCTCCGTATACAAGAAACATATCCTTAGTTCTTCTCAAGTACTTAAGGATATTCTTGACCGCTATCCAGTGTTCCGAACCTGGATCAGATTGGTACCTACTAGTCAAACTAATAGCATGTGCCACATCCGGTCTTGTACATAGCATGGCATACATTATAGAGCCTATGGCTGAGGCATAGGGGATCTTATCCATTATCTCTCTTTCTGCCGCCGTAGCCGGACTTTGAGTCTTACTCAATGTCTTGCCTTGCAACATAGGTAAGTACCCCTTCTTACTTCCGTCCATATTAATCTTCTTTAATATCTTATCAAGGTATGTACTCTGCGATAGCCCAATTTGGCGTCTTGATCTATCTCTATAGATTTTAATGCCTAATATATAGGAAGCTTCACCAAGGTCCTTCATCGAAAATTTGCTGTTTAGATAACTTTTAACACTGTTTAAAAGATCTATATCATTTCCAATCAATAATATGTCATCCACATATAATATCAGAAATGCCACATTGCTCCCACTCACTTTCTTGTAAATACAAGCCTCTCCATAAGTTTGGACAAATCCAAACTCTTTGATCACCTCATCAAAGGGGAGATTCGAACTCCGGGATGCTTGCTTCAGTCCATAGATGGATCGCTGAAGTTTGCACGCCTTATCAGCATCCTTAGGATCGACAAAACCCTTAGGTTGTATCATATACAACTCTTCTTCAATATTACCATTGAGGAACACAGTTTTGACATCCATCTGCCATATTTCATAATCGAAATATGCAGCAATTGCTAACATAATCCTAACCGACTTAAGCATCGCTACAGGAGAGAATGTCTCATTGTAGTCAACTCCTTGAATTTGTAGAAACCCCTTTGCGACAAGTCGAGCCTTATAGAGGGTTACATTACCATCAGCATCAGTTTTTCTTTTGAAAATCCATTTATTCTCAACGGCCTTTCGATCGTGAGGTAAGTCCACCAAGGTCCAAACCTGGTTTTCGTACATGGATTCCATCTCGGATTTCATGGCTTCTAGCCATTTGTTGGAATCAGGGCTCATCATCGCTTCTTCATACGTCGCAGGGTCACCTATTTCATCAATCATGAAATTCATAACAGGATTGTCGTATAGTTCAGGAGCTGCACGTGTCCTGCTTGACCTGCGAGGTTGGGTAGTGTCCTCTTTCGGAGTTTCATGATCAATATCATTAGCTCTCTCTTCATTAGGTGAAGTCAACTCCGAAACAACTTCCGGTGCTATGCTACTCGCCATTTCATGAAGAGAAGGTTCAATAACCTCTTCAAGTTCTACCTTCCGACTACTCACACCTTTCGCGAGAAACTCCTTCTCAAGAAAGGATCCATTTTTGGCAACAAAGACCTTTCCCTCGGATCTGTGATAGAAGGTACACCCAATCGTTTCCTTAGGGTATCCTATGAAGACGCATTTTTCCGCTTTGGGTTCGAGTTTATCCGGGTTGAAGTTTCTTCACATAAACATCGCATCCCCAAACTTTAAGAAATGATAGCTTAGGTTTGTTTCCAAACCATAATTCATACGGTGTCTTTTCAACGGATTTAGATGGTGCCCTATTTAAAGTGAATGCAGCGGTTTCCAGTGCATAACCCCAAAATGACAGTGGCAAGTCAGTCAGAGACATCATAGATCGAACCATATCCAATAAAGTACGATTACGACGTTCTGACACACCATTACGTTGTGGTGTTCCGGCATGCGTGAGTTGTGAAACTATTCACAGTCTTTCATATGTCTGCTAAACTCGTAACTAAGATAGTCTCCTTCACGGTCGGACCGCAGAAATTTGATCTTTCTGTTACGATGATTTTCCACTTCATTCTGAAATTCTTTGAACTTTTCAAAGGTTTCAGACTTATGTTTCATCAAATAGATATACCTGTATCTACTCAAATCATCCGTGAAAGTAACAAAATAACGATATCCACCTCGCGCCGACACACTCATTGGTCCACACACATCAGTATGTATGATTTCCAATAAATCTGTCGCCCGTTTCATTGAACCAGAAAACGGCATTCTAGTCATATTGCCCATAAGGCATGGTTCACATGTATCAAATGATTCAAAATCAAGTGATTCCAAAAGTCCATCAGAATGGAGTTTCTTCATGCGTTTAACACCAATATGACCTAGAGGGCTGTGCCACATATATGAAGATATATCATTATCAAGTTTAATCCTTTTAGCATCAACATTATGAATATGCGTAATACTACTATCGAAATCCAATAGAAATAAACCATTCAACACAGGTGCATGACCATAAAAGATATTATTCATATAAATCGAACAACCATTGTTTTTAGACTTAAACGAATAACCACTTTGCATCAAACACGATCCGGATACAATGTTCATGCTCAGTGCAGGAACCAAATAACAATTATTCAGGTTTATAACTAATCCCGACGGCATATGGAGAGGCAGCGTTCTGACGGCGATCACATCAACTCTTGATCCATTGCCGACCCGCATCGTGACCTCATCCCTTGCTAGTTGTCGCTTGTTCCGCAACCCGTGAACCGAGTTACATATATTAGCAACCGATCCCGTATCAAATACCCAGGTGCTACTGCGAGTACTAGTCAAGTACACATCAATAACATGTATATCACATATACCTTTGTTTGCCTTGCCGGCCTTCTTGACTGCCAAATACTTGGGGCAGTTGCGCTTCCAATGGCCAGTCCCCTTGCAATAGTAGCACTCGGTGTCAGACTTAGGGCTAGCTCGGGGTTTCTTTTCAGGTGCGGCAACAGATTTGCCGCCCTTCTTTCCCTTCTGCTTGCCTTTCTTATCCTTCTTGAAACCGGTGGTCTTATTGATCATCAACACGTGATGTTCTTTCCTAATCTCCACTTCTGCAGTCTTAAGCATTGATAGAAGCTCGGGAAGAGACTTCTTCATGCCCTGCATATTATAGTTCATCACGAAGCTCTTGTAGCTAGGTGACAGATATTGGAGAACACGATGTATGCCTAAGTCAATGGGAATCGTTATTCCCAAGGACACAAGCTTATCGGCGTACCCAGACATTTTGAGTACGTGCTCACTAACAGAGCTGTTCTCTTCCATCATGCAGCTAAAGAACTTTTCAGAAGCATTATAATTCTCTACGGTAGCATGGGTATCAAAAATCATTTTCAATTCTCCCATGGTATCGAAGGCATTGCCATTTTCGAAACATTTTCGAAGTTCTGGCTCTAGCCCATATAGTATGCCGCAATGAACTAAGTTGTGGTCCTCCTGACGAGTCACATAGACATTCTTTTCCTTGTCAGGGGCATCAAGAGCTGGTGGGGGGGCCTAGCGGCGCCTCTAGCACATATTGCTTTTGTGCAGCAGTGAGGAGAATCCTCAAATTCATAGCCTAGTTGGTGAAGTTGCTACCATTCGCAGCAAGCTTCTCTTTCTCCATGAACACATTGAAATTAAAAGAAGGTGGTGCCATCTACAACAGAATTTGTAAAATATATTTAGACTAAGTTTATGATAGATTGAGTTCAACTAATCCAAATTACTAATGAACTCCCACTCAAAAACGACATCCCTCGTGTCCTTTTGGTGATTACATGAACCAAATCCACTACACCAAGTCTGATCATCACGTGAGTCGGTGTAGCTTCAAAGGCGAGCATCTATATGGGCATCATATCAACTATATGACTCATGCTTAACCTTTCGGTCCATGTTACGAGCCATATACATACATGCTAGGCTCGTCAAGTAAGAACCTTAGTATTCGCGTGTGTAAAACTGTCTTACACCCGTTGTATGAAAGCATAGAGTCGAGAACACCCGATCATCACGTGATGCCTCAAAACACGATCCACAAAACGGTGCATACTTAAGGAAGAACACATTTTATCTTGATATCTAAATGATGGATCATCTTATAATGCTACCAAAAGCGCCAAACTAGCAATATAAGATGCTAACATCTAATGTGTGAAGTGAGGTGATATGGTCCATGCATTTGATCTCTATCATTTGCATCGTGGTATGATCTCTATCATTCCTTTGTGTGTAAGTCCAAGGTCTATGGAACTTACACGTTAAGTGAGTTGTAAGAGTATCTATCATACATCTACTTACAACAATACCATATCAAGACACTAGCCTAGCAACGATCTAAACTAGACGCCTCTTATTTATCAATTGCAAGTTTTACGTGGCTTAGGGCTTTCGGAGATAGAACTGGTCTTACCTACGAACATGAACCACAACGAGGATAACCAAGTTATTAGAAACTCGTTGTAAATTAGATATTGACTACAGTAGGAGAGACTGACACCTGCTAGCCACTTATGCAAAACTAGTTGCATGTCAGTCGTGGAACCGGTCTCATGTACGATGACATGTAAGGTTGGTCCGTGCCGCTTCATCCCACTATGCCACCAATATCCAAAGTACATAGAAGATGAAATAACATGATCATCATCACCCACATATAAACATATGTGTACTACCCGTGCAAAGCACCTACGCATAGATCGGGGCTCGATACCCTTTGTTGGGTCATAACATAGAAAAGTTCTTTAGTCAATGATGGAAGAAAACAACTCCGTTAGTGAGCACGTAAAAATGGCACGATAAGCTTGTGTCCTTCGGAATAACGATTCCCATTGACTTAGGCATACATCGTGTTCTCCAATCTCTGCCACCTAGCTACAAGAACTTCGTGATGAACTATAATATGCAGGGCATGAAGAAGTCTCTTCCCGAGATTCTATCAATGCTTAAGACTGCAGAAGTGGAGATTAGGAAAGAACATCAAGTGTTGATGATCAATAAGACCACCGGTTTCAAGAAGGACAAAGAAAGCAAAAAGGGAAAGAAGGATGGTAAACTGCATTGGCAGCGCTAAAAGAAAAAACCCCGGAAGGCCCTAAGTCTTTACACCGAAAAGGCTTATTGCAAGGGATCGCCATTGGGAGCTTAATGTCCCCAAGTATTTGGCGGACAAGAAGAAGGCAAAAACAAAGGTATATGTGATATACATGTTGATGATGTACTTGACTAGTACTGCATGAGTAATTGGGTATTTGATACGGATCGGCTGCTAATATATGTAACTCGGTTCGGGCTGCGGAACAATAACCACAGCGGGGATGAGGCCACACGGCGCGGCCTTAATGGACCAAGAGTTGATGTGATCGCCGGCCGGAAGCTGCTCTCCATATGCCGTCGTGGATTACTTATAAACCTGAATAATTGTTATTTGGTGCTCGCAGCATGAACATTATCCGATCGTGTTTCTATGCAAAGTATATTCGTTTAAGTCCAAAAATGGTTGTCGATTTATATGAATAATATCTTTTTATGGTCATGCACCCGTGTTGAATGGTTTATTTCGTTGATCTCGATATAGTATTACATATTCATAATGTTGATGCTAAAAGGATTAAACTTGATATATATATGTTCATATTGGACATGAAGCAACCATTGGACTTTTGGAATCACTTGATTTGAATCATTTGATACATGTGAACATGCCTTATGGGCAAGATGACCGCTTTCCTATCAATGGAACATTTATTGGAAATCATACATACTGGATGTGTGCCAATGAGTGTTTACGAGGTGGATATCGTTATTTTGTTACTTTCACGAGGATTTGAGTAGATACTGGTATATCTATTTGATGAAATATAAGTCTCAAACCTTGAAAAGTCTTCAAAAGAATTTCAGAATGAAGTGGAAAATCATCGTAAATAATAAAGATCAAATTTCTCCGGTCCGACCGGAGGGAGAGAGTATCTTAGAGTTTGTACATATGAAAGACTCGAATAGTTTCACAACCTACCGGAACACCACAACGTAATGGTGGCGTCGAACATTGGATATGGTTCGATCTATGATGTATTTTCGGGTTATGTTTTAAATAGGGCACCATCTAAAATCCTGCTGAAATAAATGAATTATGGTTTGGAAACAAACCCTAGCCGTCATTTCTTAAAGTTTGGGAATGCAATGTTTATGGGAGAGTCAGCGGGAACGATGGAATCTAAAAAAACTCGTGTTTTGAGACCTGAGTGGGGGAATTAAAGGTCGTTGGAGAATAAAATGGATTTACCAAAAGCTGATGCAGGTGATAGTAAGACTCTTGAGCATGGCCAACATTGTATCCTGCATCGTGTTTGATGCAAAGTGGTTATTAAATTATATTAGCTGATTGAAATAGAAATAAATATGAAAATTATCAATAGTAAATTCGAGAATGAAGACCAAGTCGCTCAAGGCTCTTCTCTATGGTTTGGGGATGTTAACTATTTGAGTCAGGTACTAATATGCGAGTGTGCAGAGAGCTCGGCTGACAGATTATCAGATGGAGCCATAATGAAACCAAGGGTCCATAAGAATTTGCTCCAGTTCACCAGCATGTCGACTGTGAGATGAGATTTAAGTGCATACAGGACCTGAATGTAGTCAGAGATCCGTCCTAAAAGATGCAGCATTATGATCGTGACTATATTGATATAACATCATACAAACTAGTCTTAGTCTAAAACAGATCATGAGGTGACCATAAAGGTGGGTTCAGTGCTATGAAGGTGTTATGTTGAGGCTCATGGATCAAGAGTGGAATTTGTCAATCCCAATGACGGATAGATATACTCTGGGCCCTCTCGGTGATATCACATTAAGATAGCTTACAAGAAAGTGATGTGATCACTAGAATGTTATATCACGGGAGCGAGAAAAGAGTGCATGTCGATAACAAGATCAAACTAGGTATTTGGATACCGATGATCGAATCTCGGACATGTATTATATCATGAGACAAAGGGATTAAATTGCTGACGTTAAAGGTTCTCACGATCACAGAAGTCATCGTTGAATATGCAGGAGTCAGTATGGATCTCCAGGTCCCGCTTCTGATTATTGATCTGAGAGGAGTCTCAATCATGTCTGCATTATTCGCGAACCGTAGGGTGACACACTTCACGGGAGCGAGGAGGTGGAGGTTGTCCGGTGGCTTGAACGTGTGTGCGAGGACGGATGCGCTGCTGATTTGCGGCGCTCGGACTTCCACACGATCTTGAGATCGGCAAGCGTACGACTACATCAACCACGAGTTCCTACTCGTTAACAAAACTTGTTGTCTTCGAGGGTAAGTTCTCCATGGATGTAGGTCCACCCGTTGCTCTGTATCTAGTAGATAGATCTTGGCGTATAGTTCTCATCGTAGGAAATTTTTTGTTTTCTATGCTGCGGACCCAACAGACTTGACCACAACAGGTTTGTGTTTATGACAATAGCTTTCCAACTTAAATGATTCTAGAACTTTATTTTATCTTTCTTTGCTTCTGAACTCAGCTTAGGTTTCAAACTTAAGTTTATAGTTAACTTAGATCTAGCACTTTAACCTAGAACTATATTTACTTGTTAGTGGTAGTTTGCGAGTACTTAAAGAGTACTCATGGCTTTGGTCCCTGGCTATTCTCATGGACAGACTATGAAGGAGACTATCAAGATGATGGCCAACAGGACGGCTATGATAACTTGGACTATCTGACTTCCTCAGCAATGCTTGTGCCCCTGAAGATGGACCCCACCACTACGCTTATCTTTTATTTCCACTCCTTGTTGTATTAAGACTGGATCATGAGATCCTTATTTGTGTAAGACCTTATGTATGGTTTGTAATGGATGATGTACTGTGATATCCAATCCGTTATGTCTCACAAAAATGGTAATCCTGGGATTGCGAGGTATGGCATAACGGGCATCTGGGATTGAAAATCCGGGTGTTGACAAGTTGGTATCAGAGCCATCCTGACCATAGGAGACCCTAGTTAGAATGGACGTCCAAACAAAAACTTAGTTTCAAAAACCAAAGTGAGTATTTATGAAAAACTATTTCCTCTCTTATCCTTGTGAACTTATTCTTTCTCAAAATTTCATGTTCCTCAAAATTCTTACATTACTACTTAAAATTTGACACACTTGATCACTTTACTAATTTCCTCATCCTTAATTCTTGTAGATGGAGACTCAGTTCAGCAAGTTTTACCAGTTGGGAAACGGAGGTCAGCTGATCTTCGAGAGGGATCTGGATTCACTGTCAGAATTACTGGGATGCCCACATCCAGAGTTTCTTGGAGCTCAACTTCCAGGACCCCCAGGAGGAGACCTATAGTGGCTAGTCACCACAGATCTTAGAGGAAGCATCACACCAACTTCGGGAGAATTCAGTTCTCCGTGAGAGAGAACAACTGCTAGATGGATTAGCGAGGCAATGCATGAAGCTCTCGCGCCTATGTGCCCTCAAGCGTCAACAATATCCAAGGAACCCGTTTTGCTCACTATGCAAGACGGACTTCATGGAATGCCGATGGAGATGCCAAGTCACCTAGAGTTGAGGCGTCAAGTGGAGAATCTTGACTTCTTGTCGCTGACGAATAGCGGAACGGACAATGCCGAGAGTTAGCCAACCGAACCGTGCCATTGCCGTACCGTAGGCCTGCATTTTTGTACTGCTCGTCTAGGATCGTCAGTCTCTTTTCCGCCAGCGTGCAAAGAAGGATCGCACCATCGCCCGTCTTCGCAAAAAGGTGGCCGACCTCGAGAAGACTGTCAAGGAGCAGGAAGCTCAGCTTGCAGCCAAGGAAGAAGAAGATGAGGGTGAAGATATCTAGGGAGACATGGATTCTTACCTCAGCAACGATGATGACTTTCTAGAGGAAGATGACGTGGACTTCTACACTGATGATACGGACTCCGACTTCATCGACGATGAGTAGATGCACTAGAGCACTGTTGTAGCATGAGTGGTATCGGTCCCACTGTATCGTAGCTTGCAGAATGGTTCTTCAAACCATATGTTTTCCTTTGTTTGTTGTGGTGTGTGTTGTATCGTGTGTTTGTCTTCATGAATGAAATGGAGTTAGTTGAAAAACGTGAGTCTAACTCAAAGTTTTAGCTTTGAAAAACCAAAACCATGAACCTTAGAATTTCCCTCTTACCCCTATATCTATCTCAATCTTCAGATGACTCGTGGAAACCAAGGAGGGAGCAGCTCGTTGCAAGACCCCATGATGCAAATCTTGAAGAATCTCATCGCAGACCGTGAAGCAAGCGGGGCAAAGCACCAAGCCAACTTAGCAACACTACATCAGATAGCCCAGATGGCTCTCAACAACCAAGGGCATGGAAATCAGGATCACCAGGGATCCAAACTCAAAAAATATCAGAACACCAATCCCCCAATCTTCAGCCAATCTGAAACCCCATTAGATGCGGATGACTTGTTGCAGACGATGGAAAACAACCTAGAAGTTGCAGGAGTTGATGAAAACGAGAAAGTTCTCTTCGCCACCCACTATCGGGCGGGAGATGCCAGAGCTTGGTGGAATAGCATCCGCAATATGAACCATGGTCAAGTGATGACATGGGAAGCATTCAAATTCAAGTTCAGCCGCAACCACGTGCCGCAAGGTCTCGTCAACAGGATGAGAGATGAATTCCGTGAATTGAAGCAAGGGAGAATGACTGTGGTGGAGTACCGTGACAGATTACTATCACTTGCCAGATATGCACCTGATGAAATCAACACGGAGGCGAAAAAGAAGGAGAGATTCTTGAACGGACTGCATGATGAGATGCAGACTGTCCTCGTCAACATCCGTTTTCAGGATCTCGAAGAGCTAGTCGACTCTGCCATTCTGATGGAAGGGAAGATTAACCAGGCAAACGAAGAGCTAGTCGACTCTGTCCTCGTCAACACGAAGTCGTCGATTTTTGCCCGGTTTCCACATTTTGGCCGTTTCCTCCAATGTCCCAGATTTTGCCTATTTTGAGCGTAACCGACACACCTGAGACGCTAGTCGTGTTTTCCACGATGTCGTGGATTTTTGCCCGGTTTCCATGTTTTGGCCGTTCGGTCCAACGTCTCGCCCAGATTTTGCCTGTTTTGAGCGTAACCGACACACGTGAGACGCTAGTCGTGTTTTCCACGATGTCGGGCTATTTTCCACGATCTCGTGGATTTTTTCCCGGTTTTCACGTTTTGGTCGTTCGGTTAAACGCCTCGCCCAGATTTTGCCTGTTTTGACCGTAACCGACACACGTGAGACGCTAGTCGTGTTTTCCACGATGTCGGGCAGTTTTCCACGATGTCGTGGATTTTTGCCCGGTTTCCACGTTTTGGCCGTTTCGTCCAACGTCTCGCCCAGATTTTGCCTGTTTTGAGCGTAACCGACACACGTGAGACGCTAGTCGTGTTTTCCACGATGTTTGGCCATTTTCCATGATGTCGTGGATTTTTGCCCGGTTTCCACGTTTTGGTCGTTGGATCCAACGTTTCGTCCAAAATTTGCCTGTTTTGAGCGTAACCGACAAACGTGAGAGGCTAGTCGTGTTTACACGATGTCCGGCTGTTTTCCACTATCTCGTAGATTTTTGCCCGGTTTCCACGTTTTGGCCGTTTTGTCCAACGTCTCGGCCAGATTTTGCCTGTTTTGAGCGTAACCGACACACGTGAGACGCTAGTCGTGTTTTCCACGATGTCCGGCCGTTTTCCACGATCTCGTGGATTTTTGCCCGGTTTCCACGTTTTGGCCGTTTCGTCCAACGTCTCGCCCAGATTTTGCCTGTTTTGAGCGTAACCGACACACGTGAGACGCTAGTCGTGTTTTCCACGATGTCGGGCCGTTTTCCACGATGTCGTGGATTTTTGCCCGGTTTCCACGTTTTGGCCGTTCGGTCCAACGTCTCGCCCAGATTTTGCCTGTTTTGAGCGTAACCGACACACGTGAGACGCTAGTCGTATTTTCCACGATGTCGGGCCATTTTTCACGATCTCGTGGATTTTTGCCCGGTTTCCACGTTTTGGCCGTTTTGTCCAACGTCTCGGCCAGATTTTGCCTGCTTTGAGCGTAACCGACACACGTGAGACGCTAGTCGTGTTTTCCACGATGTCGGGCCGTTTTCCACGATGTCGTGGATTTTTGCCCGGTTTCCACGTTTTGGCCGTTCGGTCCAACGTCTCGCCCAGATTTTGCCTGTTTTGAGCGTAACCGACACACGTGAGACGCTAGTCGTGTTTTCCACGATGTCGGACCGTTTTCCACAATATCGTGGATTTTTGCCCGGTTTCCACGTTTTAGCCGTTTCGTCCATCGTCTCGTCCAGATTTTGCCTGTTTTGAGCGTAACCGACACACGTGAGACGCTAGTCGTGTTCTTCAGGATGTCCGGCCGTTTTCCACGATGTCGTTGATTTTTGCCCGGTTTTCACATTTTGGCCGTTTCGTCCAACGTCTCGCCCAGATTTTGCCTGTTTTGAGCGTAACCGACACACTGAGACGCTAGTCGTGTTTTCCACGATGTCGGGCCGTTTTCCACGATGTCGTGGATTTTTGCCCGGTTTCCACGTTTTGGCCGTTTCGTCCAACGTCTCGCCCAGATTTTGCCTGTTTTGAGCGTAACCGACACACGTGAGACGCTAGTCGTGTTTTCCACGATGTCTGGCCATTTTCCACGATGTCGTGGATTTTTGCCCGGTTTCCACGTTTTGGCCGTTCGGTCCAACGTCTCGTCCAGATTTTGCCTGTTTTGAGCGTAACCGACACACGTGAGACGCTAGTCGTGTTCTTCACGATGTCCGGCCGTTTTCCACGATGTCGTCGATTTTTGCCCGGTTTTCACATTTTGGCCGTTTCGTCCAATGTCCCAGATTTTGCATGTTTTGAGCGTAACCGACACACCTGAGACGCTAGTCGTGTTTTCCACGATGTCCGGCCGTTTTCCACGATGTCGTGGATTTTTGCCCGGTTTCCACGTTTTGGCCGTTCGGTCCAACGTCTCGCCCAGATTTTGCCTGTTTTGAGCGTAACCGACACACGTGAGACGCTAGTCGTGTTTTCCACGATGTCTGGCCGTTTTCCACGATATCGTGGATTTTTGCCCAGTTTCCACGTTTTGGCCGTTTCGTCCAACGTCTCGTCCAGATTTTGCCTGTTTTGAGCGTAACCGACACACGTGAGACGCTAGTCGTGTTTTCCACGATGTCCGGCCGTTTTCCACGATGTCGTGGATTTTTGCCCGGTTTCCACGTTTTGGCCGTTTTGTCCAACGCCTCGCCCAGATTTTGCCTGTTTTGAGCGTAACCGACACACGTGAGACACTAGTCGTGTTTTCCCCGATGTCGGACCGTTTTTCGCGATGTCGTGGTTTTTGTCCGGTTTCCACGTTTTGGTCGTTCGGTCCAACGTCTCGGCCAGATTTTGCCTGTTTTGAGCGTAACCGACACATGTGAGACGCTAGTCGTGTTTTCCGCGATGTCGGGCCGTTCTCCACGATCTCGTGGATTTTTGTCCGGTTTCTACGTTTTGGCCGTTCGGTCCAACCCCTCGCCCAGATTTTGCGTGTTTTGAGCGTAACCGACACACGTGTGACGCTAGTCGTGTTTTCCACGATGTCCGGCCGTTTTCCACGATGTCGTGGATTTTTGCCCGGTTTCCACGTTTTGGCCGTTCGATCCAACGTCTCGCCCAGATTTTGCATGTTTTGAGCGTAACCGACACACGTGAGACGCTAGTCGTGTTTTCCACGATGCTAGGCCGTTTTCCACGGTGTCGTCGATTTTTGTTCGGATTCCACGTTTTGGCCGTTTCGTCCAACGTCTCGTCCAGATTTTGCCTGCTTTGAGCGTAACAGACACAATTGAGACGCTAGTCGTGTTTTCCACGATGTCGGGCCCTTTTTCACGATGTCGTGGATTTTTGCCCGGTTTCCACGTTTTGGTCGTTCGGTCCAACGTCTCGCCCAGATTTTGCCTGTTTTGAGCGTAACCGACACACGTGAGACGCTAGTCGTGTTTTCCACGATGTCGGGCTGTTTTCCACGATGTCGTGGATTTTTGCCCGGTTTCCACGTTTTGGCCGTTTTGTCCAACGTCTCGCCCAGATTTTGCCTGTTTTGAGCGTAACCGACACACGTGAGACGCTAGTCGTGTTTTCCACGATGTCGGCCGTTTTCCACGATGTCGTGGTTTTTGTCTGGTTTCCACGTTTTGGTCGTTTCGTCCAACGCCCTCCCAGATTTTGCTGTTTTGAGCGTGAACCGACACACGTGAGACGCTAGTCGTGTTTTCCACGATGTCGGGCCATTTTCCACGATGTCGTGGATTTTTGTCCGGTTTCCATGTTTTGGCCGTTTCGTCCAACGTCTCGCCCAGATTTTGCCTGTTTTGAGCGTAACCGACACACGTGAGACGCTAGTCGTGTTTTCCACGATGTCGGGCTGTTTTCCACGATCTCGTGGATTTTTGCCCGGTTTCCACGTTTTGGCCGTTCGGTCCAACGTCTCGCCCAGATTTTGCCTGTTTTGAGCGTAACCGACACACGTGAGACGCTAGTCGTGTTTTCCACGATGTCGGGCCGTTTTCCACGATGTCGTGGATTTTTGCCCGGTTTCCATGTTTTGGCCGTTTCGTCCAACGTCTCGCCCAGATTTTGCCTGTTTTGAGCGTAACCGACACACGTGAGACGCTAGTCGTGTTTTCCACGATGTCGGGCCGTTTTCCACGATGTCGTGGATTTTTGCCCGGTTTCCACGTTTTGGCCGTTCGGTCCAACGTCTCGCCCAGATTTTGCCTGTTTTGAGCGTAACCGACACACGTGAGACGCTAGTCGTGTTTTCCACTATGTCGGGCCGTTCTGCACGATCTCGTGGATTTTTGGCCGGTTTCCACGTTTTGGATGTTCGGTCCAACGTCTCGGCCAGATTTTGCCTGTTTTGAGCGTAACCGACACACGTGAGACGCTAGTCGTGTTTTCCACGATGTCGGGCCGTTTTCCACGATGTCGTGGATTTTTGCCCGGTTTCCATGTTTTGGCCGTTCGGTCTAACGTCTCGCCCAGATTTTGGCTGTTTTGAGCGTAACCGACACACGTGAGACGCTAGTTGTGTTTTCCACGATGTCGTCGATTTTGCCCGGTTTCCTCGTTTTGGCCGTTTCGTCCTACGGCTCGTCCAGATTTTGCCTGTTTTGAGCGTAACTGATACACGTGAGACGCTAGTCGTGTTTTCCACAATGTCCGGCCGTTTTCCACGATGTCGTGGATTTTTGCTCGGTTTCCATGTTTTGGCCGTTCGGTCCAATGTCTCGCCCAGATTTTGCCTGTTTTGAGCGTAACCGACACACGTGAGACGCTAGTCGTGTTTTCCACGATGTCGGGCCGTTTTCCACGATGTCGTGGATTTTTGCCCGGTTTTCACGTTTTGGCCGTTCGATCCAACGTCTCGCCCA
Organism: Avena insularis; assembly: GCA_023614405.1. NCBI lineage: Eukaryota > Viridiplantae > Streptophyta > Magnoliopsida > Poales > Poaceae > Avena > Avena insularis. The sequence goes on along the minus strand of CM042694.1, from coordinate 271,744,724 downwards.
GATTTTGCCTGTTTTGAGCGTAACCGACACACGTGAGACGCTAGTCGTGTTTTCCACGATGTCCGGCCGTTTTCCACGATGTCGTGGATTTTTGCCCGGTTTCCACGTTTTGGCCGTTTCGTCCAACGTCTCGCCCAGATTTTGCCTGTTTTGAGCGTAACCGACACACGTGAGACGCTAGTCGTGTTTTCCACGATGTCGGGCCATTTTTCACGATCTCGTGGATTATGCCCGGTTTCCACGTTTTGGCCGTTTCGTCCAACGTCTCGCCCAGATTTTGCCTGTTTTGAGCGTAACCGACACACGTGAGACGCTAGTCGTGTTTTCCACGATGTCGGGCCGTTTTCCACGATGTCGTGGATTTTTGCCCGGTTTCCACGTTTTGGCCGTTTCGTCCAACGTCTCGCCCAGATTTTGCCTGTTTTGAGCGTAACCGACACACGTGAGACGCTAGTCGTGTTTTTCCACGATGTCCGGTCGTTTCCCACGATGTCGTGGATTTTTGCCCGGTTTCCATGTTTTGGCCGTTCGGTCCAACGTCTCGCCCAGATTTTGCTCGTTTTGAGCGTAACCGACACACGTGTGACGCTAGTCGTGTTTTCCACGATGTCGGGCAGTTTTCCTCGATCTCGTGGATTTTTTCCCGGTTTCCACGTTTTGGCCGTTTCGTCCAACGTCTCGCCTAGATTTTGCATGTTTTGAGCATAACCGACACACGTGAGACGCTAGTCGTGTTTTCCACGATGTCTGGCCATTTTCCATGACGTCGTGGATTTTTGCCCGGTTTCCACGTTTTGGTCGTTCGGTCCAACGTCTCGCCCAGATTTTGCCTGTTTTGAGCGTAACCGACACACGTGAGACGCTAGTCGTGTTTTCCACGATGTCGGACCGTTTTTCACGATGTCGTGGATTTTTGTCCGGTTTCCACGTTTTGGCCGTTCGGTCCAACGTCTCGCCCAGATTTTGCCTGTTTTGAGCGTAACCGACACACGTGAGACGCTAGTCGTGTTTTTCACGATGTCCGGCCGTTTTCCACGATGTCGTCGATTTTTGCCCGGTTTCCACGTTTTGGCCGTTTCGTCCAACGTCTCGTCCAGATTTTGCCTGTTTTGAGCGTAACCGACACACGTGAGACGCTAGTCGTGTTTTCCACGATGTCGGGCCGTTTTTCACGATGTCGTGGTTTTTGTCCGGTTTCCATGTTTTGGTCGTTCGGTCCAACGTCTCGCCCAGATTTTGCATGTTTTGAGCGTAACCGACACACTGAGACGCTAGTCGTGTTTTCCACGATGTCTGGCCATTTTCCACGATGTCGTGGATATTTCCCCGGTTTCCACGTTTTGGCCGTTCGATCCAACGTCTCGCCCAGATTTTGCATGTTTTGAGCGTAACCGACATACGTGAGACGCTAGTCGTGTTTTCCACGATGTCCGGCCGTTTTCCACGATCTCGTGGATTTTTGCCCGGTTTCCACGTTTAGGACGTTCGGTCCAACGTCTCGCCCAGATTTTGCCTGTTTTGAGCGTAACCGACACACGTGAGACGCTAGTCGTGTTTTCCACGATGTCCGGCCGTTTTCCACGATGTCGTGGATTTTTGCCCGGTTTCCACGTTTTGGCCGTTTCGTCCAACGTCTCGTCCAGATTTTGCCTGTTTTGAGCGTAACCGACACGTGAGACGCTAGTCGTGTTTTCCACGATGTCGGGCCGTTTTCCACGATGTCGTGGATTTTTGTCCGGTTTCCACGTTTTGGCCGTTTCGTCCAACGTCTCGCCCAGATTTTGCCTGTTTTGAGCGTAACCGACACACGTGAGACGCTAGTCGTGTTTTCCACGATGTCGGGCCATTTTCCTTGATGTCGTGGTTTTTGTCTGGTTTCCACGTTTTGGTCGTTCGGTCCAACGTCTCGCCCAGATTTTGCCTGTTTTGAGCGTAACCGACACACGTGAGACGCTAGTCGTGTTTTCCACGATGTCGGGCCGTTTTCCACGATGTCGTGGATTTTTGCCCGGTTTCCATGTTTTGGCCGTTCGGTCCAATGTCTCTCTCAGATTTTGCCTGTTTTGAGCGTAACCGAGACACGTGAGACGCTAGTCGTGTTTTCCACAATGTCCGGCCGTTTTCCATGTTTTGGCCGTTCGGTCTAACGTCTCGCCCAGATTTTGGCTGTTTTGAGCGTAACCGACACACGTGAGACGCTAGTCGTGTTTTCCACGATGTCGGGCTGTTTTCCACGATGTCGTGGATTTTTGCCCGGTCTTCACGTTTCGGCCGTTCGGTTCAATGTCTCGCCTAGATTTTGTATGTTTTGAGCGTAACCGACACACGTGAGACGCTAGTCGTGTTTTCCACGATGTCGGACCGTTTTCCACGATGTCGTGGATTTTTGCCCGGTTTCCACGTTTTGGCCGTTCGGTCCAACGTCTCGCCCAGATTTTGCCTGTTTTGAGCGTAACCGACACACGTGAGACGCTTGTCATGTTTTTCACGATGTCAGACTGTTTTCCACAATATCGTGGATTTTTGCCCGGTTTCCACGTTTTGGCCGTTACGTCCAACGTCTCGCCCAGATTTTGCCTGTTTTGAGCGTAACCGACACACGTGAGACGCTAGTCGTATTTTCCACGATGTCGGGCCATTTTTCACGATCTCGTGGATTATGCCCGGTTTCCACGTTTTTGCCGTTTTGTCCAACGTCTCGGCCAGATTTTGCCTGCTTTGAGAGTAACCGACACACGTGAGACGCTAGTCGTGTTTTCCACGATGTCGGGCCATTTTCCTTGATGTCGTGGTTTTTGTCTGGTTTCCACGTTTTGGTCGTTCGGTCCAACGTCTCGCCTAGATTTTGCCTGTTTTGAGCGTAACCGACACACGTGAGACGCTAGTCGTGTTTTCCACGATGTCGGGCCGTTTTCCACGATGTCGTGGATTTTTGCTCGGTTTCCACGTTTTGGCCGTTCGGTCCAACGTCTCGCCCAGATTTTGCCTGTTTTGAGCGTAACCGACACACGTGAGACGCTAGTCGTGTTTTCCACGATGTCCGGCCGTTTTCCACGGTGTCGTGGATTTTTGCCCGGTTTCCACGTTTTGGCCGTTTCGTCCAATGTCTCAGATTTTGCCTGTTTTGAGCGTAACCGACACACTGAGACGCTAGTCGTGTTTTCCACGATGTCGGGCTGTTTTCCACGATCTCGTGGATTTTTTTCCTGGTTTCCACGTTTTGGCCGTTCGATCCAACGTCTCGCCCAGATTTTGCCTGTTTTGACCGTAACTGACACACGTGAGATGCTAGTCGTGTTTTCCACGATGTCCGGCTGTTTTCCACGATGTCGTAGATTTTTGCCCGGTTTCCACGTTTTGGCCGTTTCGTCCAACGTCCCGTCCAAATTTTGCCTGCTTTGAGCGTAACGGACACACGTGAGACGCTAGTCGTGTTTTCCACGATGTCCGGTCGTTTCCCACGATGCCGTGGATTTTTGCCCGGTTTCCACGTTTTGGTCGTTTGGTCCAACGTCTCGCCCAGATTTTGCCTGTTTTGAGCGTAACCGACACACGTGAGACGCTAGTCGTGTTTTCCACGATGTCGGGCTGTTTTCCACGATGTCGTGATTTTTGCTCGGTTTCCACGTATTGGCCGTTTTGTCCAACGTCTCAGCCAGATTTTGCCTGTTTTGAGCGTAACCGACACACGTGAGACGCTAGTCGTGTTTTCCACGATGTCGGGCCGTTTTCCTCGATCTCGTGGATTTTTTCCGGTTTCCACGTTTTGACCGTTTCGTCCAACGTCTCGCCTAGATTTTGCCTGTTTTGAGCGTAACCGACACACGTGAGACGCTAGTCGTGTTTTCCATGATGTCGGGCCATTTTCCACGGTGTCGTGGATTTTTGCCCGGTTTCCACGTTTTGGCCGTTTCGTCCAACGTCTCGGCCAGATTTTGCCTGCTTTGAGCGTAACCGACACACGTGAGACGCTAGTCGTGTTTTCCACGATGTTTGGCCATTTTCCACGATGTCGTGGCTTTTTGTCCGGTTTCCACGTTTTGGCCGTTCGATCCAACGTCTCGCCCAGATTTTGCCTGTTTTGACCGTAACCGACACACGTGAGACGCTAGTCGTGTTTTCCACGATGTCGGGCCGTTTTTCACGATGTCGTGGTTTTTGTTCGGTTTCCACGTTTTGGTCGTTCGGTCCAACGTCTCGCCCAGATTTTGCCTGTTTTGAGCGTAACCGACACACGTGAGACGCTAGTCGTGTTTTCCACGATGTCCGGCCGTTTTCCACGATGTCGTGGATTTTTGCCCGGTTTCCACGTTTTGGCCGTTCGGTCCAACGTCTCGCCCAGATTTTGCCTGTTTTGAGCGTAACCGACACACGTGAGACGCTAGTCGTGTTTTCCACGATGTCTGGCCATTTTCCACGATGTCGTGGATTTTTGCCCGGTTTTCACGTTTTGGCCGTTCAATCCAATGTCTCGCCCAGATTTCTCCTGTTTGGAGCGTAACCGACACACGTGAGACGCTAATCGTGTTTTCCACAATCTCCTGGATTTTTGCCCGGTTTCCACGTTTTGGCAGTTTTGTCCAACGCCCCGCCCAGATTTTGCGTGTTTTGAGCGTAACCGACACACGTGAGACGCTAGTCGTGTTTTCCAGGATGTCGGGCCATTTTCCACGGTGTCGTGGATTTTTGCCCGGTTTCCACGTTTTGGCCGTTTCGTCCAATGTCTCAGATTTTGCCTGTTTTGAGCGTAACCGACACACGTGAGACGCTAGTCGTGTTTTCCAGGATGTCGGGCAATTTTCCACGGTGTCGTGGATTTTTGCCCGGTTTCCACGTTTTGGCCGTTTCGTCCAACGTCTCGCCCAGATTTTGCCTGTTTTGAGCGTAACCGACACACGTGAGACGCTAGTCGTGTTTTCCACGATGTCGGGCCCTTTTCCACGATGTCGTGGATTTTTGCCCGGTTTCCATGTTTTGGCCGTTCGGTCCAACGTCTTGCCCAGATTTTGCCTGTTTTGAGCGTAACCGACACACGTGAGACGCTAGTCGTGTTTTCCACGATGTCGGGCTATTTTCCACGATCTCGTGGATTTTTGCCCGGTTTCCACGTTTTGGCCGTTTCGTCCAACCTCTCGGCCAGATTTTGCCTGTTTTGAGCGTAACCGACACACGTGAGACGCTAGTCGTGTTTTCCACGATGTCGGGCTGTTTTCCACGATGTCGTGGATTTTTGCCCGGTTTCCACGTTTTGGCCGTTCGGTCCAACGTCTCGCCCAGATTTTGCCTGTTTTGAGCGTAACCGACACACGTGAGACGCTAGTCGTGTTTTCCACGATGTCGGGCCGTTTTCCACGATCTCGTGGATTTTTGCCCGGTTTCCACGTTTTGGCCGTTTTGTCCAACGTCTCAGCCAGATTTTGCCTGTTTTGAGCGTAACCGACACACGTGAGACGCTAGTCGTGTTTTCCACGATGTCTGGCCATTTTCCACGATGTCGTGGATTTTTGTCCGGTTTCCACGTTTTGGTCGTTCGGTCCAACGTCTCGGCCAGATTTTGCCTGCTTTGAGCGTAACCGACACACGTGAGACGCTAGTCGTGTTTTCCACGATGTCGGGCCGTTTTCCACGATGTCGTGGTTTTTGTCTGGTTTCCACGTTTTGGTCGTTCGGTCCAACGTCTCGCCCAGATTTTGCCTGTTTTGAGCGTAACCGACACACGTGAGACGCTAGTCGTGTTTTTCACGATGTCCGGTCGTTTTCCACGATGTCGTAGATTTTTGCCCGGTTTCCACGTTTTGGCCGTTTTGTCCTACGCCCCTCCCAGATTTTGCGTGTTTTGAGCGTAACCGACACACGTGAGACGCTAGTCGTGTTTTCCAGGATGTCGGGCCATTTTCCACGGTGTCGTGGATTTTTGCCCGGTTTCCACGTTTTGGCCGTTCGGTCCAACGTCTCGCCCAGATTTTGCCTGTTTTGAGCGTAACCGACACACGTGAGACGCTAGTCGTGTTTTCCACGATGTCGGGCCGTTTTCCTCGATCTCGTGGATTTTTTCCGGTTTCCACGTTTTGACCGTTTCGTCCAACGTCTCGCCTAGATTTTGCCTGTTTTGAGCGTAACCGACACACGTGAGACGCTAGTCGTGTTTCTCACGATGTCCGGCCGTTTTCCACGATGTCGTGGATTTTTGCCCGGTTTCCACGTTTTGGCCGTTTCGTCCAACGTCTCGCCCAGATTTTGCCTGTTTTGAGCGTAACCGACACACTGAGACGCTAGTCGTGCTTTCCACGATGTCTGGCCATTTTCCACGATGTCGTGGATATTTTTGCCCGGTTTCCACGTTTTGGCCGTTTTGTCCAACGTCTCGCCCAGATTTTGCCTGTTTTGAGCGTAACCGACACACGTGAGACGCTAGTCGTGTTTTCCACGATGTCGGGCCGTTTTTCACGATGTCGTGGATTTTTGCCCGGTTTCCATGTTTTGGCCGTTTCGTCCAACGTCTCGCCTAGATTTTGCCTGTTTTGAGCGTAACCGACACACGTGAGACGCTAGTCGTGTTTCTCACGATGTCCGGCCGTTTTCCACGATCTCGTGGATTTTTGCCCGGTTTCCACGTTTTGGCTGTTCGGTTCAACGCCTAGCCTCGATTTTGCCTGTTTTGAGCGTAACCGACACACGTGAGACGCTAGTCGTATTTTCCACGATGTCGGGCCGTTTTCCACGATCTCGTGGATTTTTTCCGGGTTTTCACGTTTTGGCCGTTCGGTCCAACGTCTCGCCCAGATTTTGCCTGTTTTGAGCGTAACCGACACACGTGAGACGCTAGTCGTGTTTTCCACGATGTCGGGCCGTTTTTCACGATGTCGTGGATTTTTGTCCGGTTTCCACGTTTTGGCCGTTTCGTCCAACGTCTCGCCCAGATTTTGCCTGTTTTGAGCGTAACAGACACACGTGAGACGCTAGTCGTGTTTTCCACGATGTCGGGCTGTTTTGCACGATGTCGTGGATTTTTGCCCGGTTTCCACGTTTTGGCCGTTCGATCCAACGTCTCGCCCAGATTTTGCCTGTTTTGAGCGTAACCGACACACGTGAGACGCTAGTCGTGTTTTCCACGATGTCGGGCCGTTTTACACGATGTCGTGGTTTTTGTCTGGTTTCCACGTTTTGGCCGTTTGGTCCAACGTCTCGGCCAGATTTTGCCTGTTTTGAGCGTAACCGAAACACGTGAGACGCTAGTCGTGTTTTTCACGATGTCTAGCCGTTTTCTACTATGTCATGGATTTTTGCCCGGTTTTCATGTTTTGGCCGTTCGGTACAACATCTCGCCTAGATTTAGCCTGTTTTGAGCGTAACCGACACACGTGAGACGCTAGTCGTGTTTTCCACGATGTCGGGCCGTTTTTCACGATGTCGTGGTTTTTGTCCGGTTTCCATGTTTTGGCCGTTTCGTCCAACGTCTCGCCCAGATTTTGCCATTTTTGAGCGTAACCGACACACGTGAGACGCTAGTCGTGTTTTCCACGATGTCCGGCCGTTTTCCACGATGTCGTGGATTTTTGCCCGGTTTCCATGTTTTGGTCGTTTCATCTAACGTCTCGCCTAGATTTTTCCTGTTTTGAGCGTAACCGCCCCCCGTGAGACGCTAGTCGTGTTTTCCACAAAGTCCGGCCGTTTTCCACGATGTCGTGGATTTTTGCCCGGTTTCCATGTTTTGGCCGTTCGGTCCAACGTCTCGCCCAGATTTTGCCTGTTTTGAGCGTAACCGACACACGTGAGACGCTAGTCGTGTTTTCCACGATGTCGGGCCGTTTTCCACGATGTCGTGGATTTTTGCCCGGTTTCCACGTTTTGGCCGTTTCGTCCAACGTCTCGCCCAGATTTTGCCTGTTTTGAGCGTAACCGACACACGTGAGACGCTAGTCGTGTTTTCCACGATGTCGGGCGGTTTTCCACGATCTCGTGGATTTTTGCCCGGTTTCCACGTTTTGGCCGTTCGGTCCAACGTCTCGCCCAGATTTTGCCTGTTTTGAGCGTAACCGACACACGTGAGACGCTAGTCGTGTTTTCCACGATGTCGGGCGGTTTTCCACGATGTCGTGGATTTTTGCCCGGTTTCCACGTTTTGGCCGTTAGGTCCAACGTCTCGCCCAGATTTTGCCTGCTTTGAGCGTAACCGACACAATTGAGACGCTAGTCGTGTTTTCCACGATGTCGGCCGGTTTTGCACGATGTCGTGGATTTTGCCCGGTTTCCACGCTTTTGGCCGCTCGTCCAACGTCTCGCCCAGATTTTGCCTGTTTTGAGCGTAACCGACACACGTGAGACGCTAGTCGTGTTTTCCACGATGTCGGGCCGTTTTTCACGATGTCGTGGATTTTTGTCCGGTTTCCACGTTTTGGCCGTTCGGTCCAACGTCTCGCCCAGATTTTGCCTGTTTTGAGCGTAACCGACACACGTGAGACGCTAGTCGTGTTTTCCACGATGTCGGGCTGTTTTCCACGATGTCGTGGATTTTTGCCCGGTTTCCACGTTTTGGCCGTTCGGTCCAACGTCTCGCCCAGATTTTGCCTGTTTTGAGCGTAACCGACACACGTGAGACGCTAGTCGTGTTTTCCACGATGTCGGGCCGTTTTCCACGATGTCGTGGATTTTTGTCCGGTTTCCACGTTTTGGCCGTTCGGTCCAACGCCTCGCCCAGATTTTGCCTGTTTTGAGCGTAACCGACACACGTGAGACGCTAGTCGTGTTTTCCACGATGTCGGGCCGTTTTCCACGATGTCGTGGATTTTTGCTCGGTTTCCATGTTTTGGCCGTTCGGTCCAACGTCTCGCCCAGATTTTGCCTGTTTTGAGCGTAACCGACACACGTGAGACGCTAGTCGTGTTTTCCACGATGTCCGGCCGTTTTCCACGATGTCGTCGATTTTTGCCCGGTTTCCACGTTTAGGACGTTCGGTCCAACGTCTCGCCCAGATTTTGCCTGTTTTGAGCGTAACCGACACACGTGAGACGCTAGTCGTGTTTTCCACGATGTCGGGCCGTTTTCCACGATGTCGTGGATTTTTGCCCGGTTTCCACGTTTTGGCCGTTTCGTCCAACGTCTCGTCCAGATTTTGCCTGTTTTGAGCGTAACCGATACACGTGAGACGCTAGTCGTGTTTTCCACAATGTCCTGCCGTTTTCCACGATGTCGTGGATTTTTGCTCGGTTTCCACGTTTTGGTCGTTTGGTCCAACGTCTCGCCCAGATTTTGTCTGTTTTGAGCGTAACCGACACACGTGAGACGCTAGTCGTGTTTTCCACGATGTCGGGCCGTTTTCCTCGATCTCGTGGATTTTTTTCCGGTTTCCACGTTTTGGCCGTTTCGTCCAACGTCTCGCCTAGATTTTGCCTGTTTTGAGCGTAACCGACACACGTGAGACGCTAGTCGTGTTTCTCACGATGTCCGGCCGTTTTCCACGATGTCGTCGATTTTTGCCCGGTTTCCACGTTTTGGCCGTTCGGTCCAACGTCTCGCCCAGATTTTGCCTGTTTTGAGCGTAACCGACACACGTGAGACGCTAGTCGTGTTTTCCACGATGTCGGGCCGTTTTCCACGATGTCGTGGATTTTTGCCCGGTTTCCACGTTTTGGCCGTTTCGTCCAACGTCTCGCCCAGATTTTGCCTGTTTTGAGCGTAACCGACACACGTGAGACGCTAGTCGTGTTTTCCACGATGTCGGGCTGTTTTCCACGATGTCGTGGATTTTTGCCCGGTTTCCACGTTTTGGCCGTTCGATCCAACGTCTCGCCCAGATTTTGCCTGTTTTGAGCGTAACCGACACACGTGAGACGCTAGTCGTGTTTTCCACGATGTCCGGCTGTTTTCCACAATCTCGTGGATTTTTGCCCGGTTTCCACGTTTTGGCCGTTTTGTCCAACGCCTCGCCCAGATTTTGCGTGTTTTGAGCGTAACCGACACACGTGAGACGCTAGTCGTGTTTTCCACGATGTCGGGCTGTTTTCCACGATGTCGTGATTTTTGCTCGGTTTCCACGTATTGGCCGTTCGGTCCAACGTGTCGCCCAGATTTTGCTTGTTTTGAGCGTAACCGACACACGTGAGACGCTAGTCGTGTTTTCCACGATGTCGGGCTGTTTTCCACGATGTCGTGGATTTTTGCCCGGTTTCCACGTTTTGGCCGTTTCGTCCAACGTCTCGCCCAGATTTTGCCTGTTTTGAGCGTAACCGACACACGTGAGACGCTAGTCGTGTTTTCCACGATGTCGGGCCGTTTTCCACGATGTCGTGGATTTTTGCCCGGTTTCCACGTTTTGGTCGTTCGGTCCAACGTCTCGCCCAGATTTTGCCTGTTTTGAGCGTAACCGACACACGTGAGACGCTAGTCGTGTTTTTCACGATGTCCGGCTGTTTTCCACGATGTCGTGGATTTTTGCCCGGTTTCCACGTTTTGGCCGTTTCGTCCAACGTCTCGTCCAGATTTTGCCTGTTTTGAGCGTAACCGACACACGTGAGACGCTAGTCGTGTTTTCCACGATGTCGGGCCGTTTTCCACGATGTCGTGGATTTTTGCCCGGTTTCCACGTTTTGGCCGTTCGGTCCAACGTCTCGCCCAGATTTTGCCTGTTTTGAGCGTAACCGACACACGTGAGACGCTAGTCGTGTTTTCCACGATGTCGGGCCGTTTTCCACGATGTCGTGGATTTTTTCCGGTTTCCACGTTTTGGCCGTTCGGTCCAACGTCTCGCCCAGATTTTGCCTGTTTTGAGCGTAACCGACACACGTGAGACGCTAGTCGTGTTTTCCACGATGTCGGGCCGTTTTTCACGATGTCGTGGTTTTTGCCCGGTTTCCACGTTTTAGCCGTTCGGTCCAACGTCTCGCCCAGATTTTGCCTGTTTTGAGCGTAACCGACACACGTGACACGCTAGTCGTGTTTTCCACGATGTCTGGCCGTTTTCCACGATATCGTGGATTTTTGTCCGGTTTCCACGTTTTGGCCGTTCGGTCCAACGTCTCGCCCAGATTTTGCCTGTTTTGAGCGTAACCGACACACGTGAGACGCTAGTCGTGTTTTCCACGATGTCGGGCCGTTTTCCACGATGTCGTGGATTTTTGCCCGGTTTCCACGTTTTGGCCGTTTCGTCCAACGTCTCGCCCAGATTTTGCCTGTTTTGAGCGTAACCGACACACGTGAGACGCTAGTCGTGTTTTCCACGATGTCGGGCTGTTTTCCACGATGTCGTGGATTTTTGCCCGGTTTCCATGTTTTGGCCGTTCGGTTCAACGTCTCGCCCAGATTTTGCCTGTTTTTAGAGTAACCGACACACGTGAGACGCTAGTCGTGTTTTCCACGATGTCGGGCCATTTTCCACGATGTCGTGATTTTTGTCTGGTTTCCACGTTTTGGCCGTTCGGTCCAACGTCTCGCCCAGATTTTGCCTGTTTTGAGCGTAACCGACACACGTGAGACGCTAGTCGTGTTTTCCACGATGTCGGGCCGTTCTCCACGATCTCGTGGATTTTTGCCCGGTTTCCACGTTTAGGACGTTCGGTCCAACGTCTCGCCCAGATTTTGCCTGTTTTGAGCGTAACCGACACACGTGAGACGCTAGTCGTGTTTTCCACGATGTCGGGCCGTTCTCCATGATATCGTGGATTTTTGGCCGGTTTCCACGTTTTGGCCGTTTTGTCCAACGTCTCAGCCAGATTTTGCCTGTTTTGAGCGTAACCGACACACGTGAGACGCTAGTCGTGTTTTTCACGATGTCCGGTCGTTTTCCACGATGTCGTGGTTTTTGTCCGGTTTCCACGTTTTGGCCGTTTCGTCCAACGTCTCGTCCAGATTTTGCCTCCTTTGAGCGTAACAGACACAATGGAGACGCTAGTCGTGTTTTTCCACGATGTCGGGCCGTTTTCCACGATGTCGTGGATTTTTGCCCGGTTTCCACGTTTAGGACGTTCGGTCCAACGCCTCGCCTAGATTTTGCCTGTTTTGAGCGTAACCGACACACGTGAGACGCTAGTCGTGTTTTTCACGATGTCCGGCTGTTTTCCACGATGTCGTGGATTTTTGCCCGATTTCCACGTTTTGGCCGATCGGTCCAACGTCTCGCCCAGATTTTGCTTGTTTTGAGCGTAACCGACACACGTGAGACGCTAGTCGTGTTTTCCACGATGTCCGGCCGTTTTCCACGATGTCGTGGATTTTTGCCCGGTTTCCACGTTTTGGCCGTTCGGTCCAACGTCTCGCCCAGATTTTGCCTGTTTTGAGCGTAACTGACACACGTGAGACGCTAGTCGTGTTTTCCACGATGTCGGGCTGTTTTCCACGATGTCGTGGATTTTTGCCCGGTTTCCATGTTTTGGCCGTTCGGTCCAACGTCTCGCCCAGATTTTGCCTGTTTTGAGCGTAACCGACACACGTGAGACGCTAGTCGTGTTTTCCACGATGTCCGGCCGTTTTCCACGATGTCGTGGATTTTTGTCCGGTTTCCACGTTTTGGCCGTTTCGTCCAACGTCTCGCCCAGATTTTGCCTGTTTTGAGCGTAACCGACACACGTGAGACGCTAGTCGTGTTTTCCACGATGTCGGGCTGTTTTCCACGATGTCGTGGATTTTTGCCCGGTTTCCACGTTTTGGCCGTTCGGTCCAACGTCTCGCCCAGATTTTGCCTGTTTTGAGCGTAACCGACACACTGAGACGCTAGTCGTGTTTTCCACGATGTCGGGCCGTTTTCCACGATGTCGTGGATTTTTGCCCGGTTTCCACGTTTTGGCCGTTCGGTCCAACGTCTCGCCCAGATTTTGCCTGTTTTGAGCGTAACCGACACACGTGAGACGCTAGTCGTGTTTTCCACGATGTCGGGCTGTTTTCCACGATGTCGTGGATTTTTGCTCGGTTTCCACGTTTTGGCCGTTCGGTCCAACGTCTCGCCCAGATTTTGCCTGTTTTGAGCGTAACCGACACACGTGAGACGCTAGTCGTGTTTTCCACGATGTCCGGCCGTTTTCCACGATGTCGTGGATTTTTGCCCGGTTTCCACGTTTTGGCCGTTCGGTCCAACGTCTCGCCCAGATTTTGCCCGATTTTTTAGACGTAACCGACACACGTGAGACGCTAGTCGTGTTTTCGACGATGTCGGGCTGTTTTCCACGATGTCGTAGATTTTTGCCTGATTTCCACGTTTTGGCGTTCGGTCCAACGTCTCGCCCAGATTTTGCCTGTTTTGAGCGTAACCGACACACGTGAGACGCTAGTCGTGTTTTCCACGATGTCGGGCTGTTTGCACGATCTCGTGGATTTTTTCCTGGTTTCCACGTATTGGCCGTTCGGGCCAACGTGTCGCCCAGATTTTGCTTGTTTTGAGCGTAACCGACACACGTGAGACGCTAGTCGTGTTTTCCACGATGTCGGGCTGTTTTCCACGATGTCGTGGATTTTTGCCCGGTTTCCATGTTTTGGCCGTTCGGTCCAACGTATCGCCCAGATTTTGCCTATTTGAACGTAACCGACACACGTGTGACGCTAGTCGTGTTTTCCACGATGTCGGTCCGTTCTCCACGATCTCGTGGATTTTTGCCCGGTTTCCACGTTTTGGCCGTTCGGTCCAACGTCTCGCCCAGATTTTGCCTGTTTTGAGCGTAACCGACACACGTGAGACGCTAGTCGTGTTTTCCACGATGTCGGGCTGTTTTCCACGATGTCGTGGATTTTTGCCCGGTTTCCACGTTTTGGCCGTTCGGTCCAACGTCTCGCCCAGATTTTGCCTGTTTTGAGCGTAACCGACACACGTGAGACGCTAGTCGTGTTTTCCACGATGTCGGGCTGTTTTCCACGATGTCGTGATTTTTGTCTGGTTTCCACGTTTTGGCCGTTCGGTCCAACGTCTCGCCCAGATGTTTCCTGTATTGAGTGTAACCGACACACGTGAGACGCTAGTCGTGTTTTCCACGATGTCGGACCGTTTTCCAAAATATCGTGGATTTTTGCCCGGATTCCATGTTTTGGCGTTTTGTCCAACGTCTCAGCCAGATTTTGCCTGTTTTGAGCGTAACCGACACACGTGAGACGCTAGTCGTGTTTTCCACGATGTTAGGCGTTTTCCACGATGTCGTAGATTTTTTTCCGGTTTCCACGTTTTGGCCGTTCGGTCCAACGTCTCGCCCAGATTTTGCCTGTTTTGAGCGTAACCGACACACGTGAGACGCTAGTCGTGTTTTCCACGATGTCTGGCCATTTTCCACGATGTCGTGGATTTTTGCCCGGTTTCCACGTTTTGGCCGTTTCGTCCAACGTCTCGCCCAGATTTTGCCTGTTTTGAGCGTAACCGACACACGTGAGACGCTAGTCGTGTTTTCCACGATGTCCGGCCGTTTTCCACGATCTCGTGGATTTTTTCCAGATTTCCACATTTTGGCCGTTCGGTCCAACGTCTCGCCCAGATTTTGCCTGTTTTGAGCGTAACCGACACACGTGAGACGCTAGTCGTGTTTTCCAGGATGTCGGGCCATTTTCCACGGTGTCGTGGATTTTTGCCCGGTTTCCACGTTTTGGCCGTTTCGTCCAACGTCTCGCCCAGATTTTGCCTGTTTTGAGCGTAACCGACACACTGAGACGCTAGTCGTGTTTTCCACGATGTCGGGCTGTTTTCCACGATGTCGTGGATTTTTGCTCGGTTTCCACGTTTTGGCCGTTCGGTCCAACGTCTCGCCCAGATTTTGCTTGTTTTGAGCGTAACCGACACACGTGAGACGCTAGTCGTGTTTTCCAGGATGTCGGGCCATTTTCCACGGTGTCGTGGATTTTTGCCCGGTTTCCACGTTTTGGCCGTTTCGTCCAACGTCTCGCCCAGATTTTGCCTGTTTTGAGCGTAACCGACACACGTGAGACGCTAGTCGTGTTTTCCACGATGTCGGGCCGTTTTTCACGATGTCGTGGTTTTTGTCCGGTTTCCATGTTTTGGTCGTTCGGTCCAACGTCTCGCCCAGATTTTGCCTGTTTTGAGCGTAACCGACACACGTGAGACGCTAGTCGTGTTTTCCACGATGTCGGGCTGTTTTCCACGATGTCGTGGATTTTTGCCCGGTTTTCACGTTTTGGCCGTTCGATCCAACGTCTCGCCCAGATTTTGCATGTTTTGAGCGTAACCGACACACTGAGACGCTAGTCGTGTTTTCCACGATGTCTGGCCATTTTCCACGATGTCGTGGATTTTTGCCCGGTTTCCACGTTTTGGCCGTTCGATCCAACGTCTCGCCCAGATTTTGCATGTTTTGAGCGTAACCGACACACGTGAGACGCTAGTCGTGTTTTCCACGATGTCTGGCCGTTTTCCACGATCTCGTGGATTTTTGCCCGGTTTCCATGTTTTTGGCCGTTTCGTCCAACGTCTCGTCCAGATTTTGCCTGCTTTGAGCGTAACAGACACAATTGAGACGGTAGTCGTGTTTTTCCACGATGTCCGGTCGTTTTCCACGATGTCGTGGATTTTTGTCCGGTTTCCACGTTTTGGTCGTTCGGTCCAACGTCTCGTCCAGATTTTGCCTGTTTTGAGCGTAACCGACACACGTGAGACGCTAGTCGTGTTTTCCACGATGTCGGGCCGTTTTCCACGATGTCGTGGATTTTTGCCCGGTTTCCACGTTTTGGCCGTTTTGTCCAACGTCTCGCCCAGATTTTGCCTGTTTTGAGCGTAACCGACACACGTGAGACGCTAGTCGTGTTTTCCACGATGTCGGGCCGTTTTCCACGATGTCGTGGATTTTTGCCCGGTTTCCACGTTTTGGCCGTTCGGTCCAACGTCTCGCCCAGATTTTGCCTGTTTTGAGCGTAACCGACACACGTGAGACGCTAGTCGTGTTTTCCACGATGTCGGGCCGTTTTCCACGATTTCCTGGATTTTTGCCCCGTTTCCATGTTTTGGCCTTTCGTCCAACGTCTCGCCCAGATTTTGCCTGTTTTGAGCGTAACCGACACACGTGAGACGCTAGTCGTGTTTTCCACGATGTCGGGCCGTTTTCCACGATGTCGTGGATTTTTGCCTGGTTTCCATGTTTTGGCTGTTCGGTCCAACGTCTCGCCCATATTTTGCCTATGTTGAGCGTAACAGGCACACGTGAGACGCTAGTCGTGTTTTCCACGATGTCGGGCCGTTGTCCACGATCTCGTGGATTTTTGCCCGGTTTCCACGTTTTGGACGTTCGTTCAAACGCCTCGCCCAGATTTTGCCTGTTTTGAGCGTGAACCGACACACGTGAGACGCTTAGTCGTGTTTTCCACGATGTCAGGCCGTTTTCCACGATGTCGTTGATTTTTGCCCGGTTTCCACGCTTTTGGCCGCTCGTCCAACGCCTCGCCCAGATTTTGCGTGTTTTGAGCGTAACCGACACACGTGAGACGCTAGTCGTGTTTTCCACGATGTCGGGCCGTTTTCCACGATGTCGTGGATTTTTGCCCTGTTTCCACGTTTTGGCCGTTTTGTCCAACGCCTCGCCCAGATTTTGCGTGGTTTGAGCGTAACCGACACACGTGAGACGCTAGTCGTGTTTTCCCCGATGTCGAGCCGTTTTTCGCGAGGTCGTGGTTTTTGTCCGGTTTCCACGTTTTGGTTGTTCGGTCCAACGTCTCGCCCAGATTTTGCCTGTTTTGAGCGTAACCGACACACGTGAGACGCTAGTCGTGTTTTCCACGATGTCGGGCGGTTTTCCACGATGTCGTGGATTTTTTTCCGGTTTCCACGTTTTGACCGTTTCGTCCGTCTCGCCTAGATTTTGCCTGTTTTGAGCATAACCGACACTCGTGAGACGCTAGTCGTGTTTCTCACGATGTCCGGACGTTTTCCACGATGTCGTCGATTTTTGCCCGGTTTCCACGTTTTGGCCGTTCGATCCAACGTCTCGCCCAGATTTTGCCTGTTTTGAGCGTAACCGACACACGAGAGACGCTAGTCGTGTTTTCCACGATGTCCGGCTGTTTTCCACGATGTCGTGGTTTTTGTCTGGTTTCCACGTTTTGGTCGTTCGGTCCAACGTCTCGCCCAGATTTTGCCTGTTTTGAGCGTAACCGACACACGTGAGACGCTAGTCGTGTTTTCCACGATGTCGGGCCGTTTTTCACGATGTCGTGGTTTTTGTTCGGTTTCCACGTTTTGGTCGTTCGGTCCAACGTCTCGCCCAGATTTTGCCTGTTTTGAGCGTAACCGACACACGTGACACGCTAGTCGTGTTTTCCACGATGTCTGGCCGTTTTCCACGATATCGTGGATTTTTGCCCAGTTTCCACGTTTTGGCCGTTTCGTCCAACGTCTCGTCCAGATTTTGCCTGTTTTGAGCGTAACCGACACAAGTGAGACGCTAGTCGTGTTTTCCACGATGTCCGGCCGTTTTCTACGATGTCGTGGATTTTTGCCCGGTTTCCATGTTTTGGCCGTTCGGTCCAACGTCTCGCCCAGATTTTGCCTGTTTTGAGCGTAACCGACACAACTGAGAATCTAGTCGTGTTTTCCACGATGTCGTGGATTTTTGCCCGGTTTCCACGTTTTGGCCGTTTCGTCCAACGTCTCGCCCAGATTTTGCCTGTTTTGAGCGTAACCGACACACGTGAGACGCTAGTCGTGTTTTCCACGATGTCGGGCCGTTTTCCACGATGTCGTGGATTTTTGCCCGGTTTCCACGTTTTGGCCGTTCGGTCCAACGTCTCGCCCAGATTTTGCCTGTTTTGAGCGTAACCGACACACGTGAGACGCTAGTCGTGTTTTCCACGATGTCGGGCCGTTTTCCACGATGTCGTGGTTTTTGCCCGTTTCCACGCTTTTGGCCGCTCGTCCAACGCCTCGCCCAGATTTTGCCTGTTTTGAGCGTAACCGACACACGTGAGACGCTAGTCGTGTTTTCCACGATGTCGGGCCATTTTCCACGATGTCGTGATTTTTGCCCGGTTTCCACGTTTTGGCCGTTCGGTCCAACGTCTCGCCCAGATTTTGCCTGTTTTGAGCGTAACCGACACACGTGAGACGCTAGTCGTGTTTTCCACGATGTCCGGCCGTTTCCCACGATGTCATGGTTTTTTGCCCGGTTTCCATGTTTTGGCCGTTCAATCCAACGTCTCGCCCAGATTTTGCCTGTTTTGAGAGTAACCGACACACGTGAGACGCTAGTCGTGTTTTCCACGATGTCGGGCCGCTTTCGTGGATTTTTGCCCGGTTTCCACGTTTTGGCCGTTTCGTCCAACGTCTCGCCCAGATTTTGCCTGTTTTGAGCGTAACCGACACACCTGAGACGCTAGTCGTGTTTTCCACGATGTCGTGGATTTTTGCCCGGTTTCCATGTTTTGGCCGTTCGGTCCAACGTCTCGCCCAGATTTTGCCTGTTTTGAGCGTAACCGACACACGTGAGACGCTAGTCGTGTTTTCCACGATGTCGGGCCGTTTTCCACGATGTCGTGTTTTTTGTCTGGTTTCCACGTTTTGGTCGTTCGGTCCAACGTCTCGCCCAGATTTTGCCTGTTTTGAGCGTAACCGACACACGTGAGACGCTAGTCGTGTTTTCCACGATGTCGGACCGTTTTCCACAATATCGTGGATTTTTGCCCGGTTTCCACGTTTTGGCCGTTTTGTCCAACGCCTCGCCCAGATTTTGCGTGTTTTGAGCGTAACCGACACACGTGAGACGCTAGTCGTGTTTTCCATGATGTCGGGCCATTTTCCACGGTGTCGTGGATTTTTGCCCGGTTTCCACGTTTTGGCCGTTCGGTCCAACGTCTCGCCCAGATTTTGCCTGTTTTGAGCGTAACCGACACACGTGAGACGCTAGTCGTGTTTTCCACGATGTCGGGCCGTTTTCCACGATCTCGTGGATTTTTGCCCGGTTTCCACGTTTTGGCCGTTTCGTCCAACGTCTCGCCCAGATTTTGCCTGTTTTGAGCGTAACCGACACACGTGAGACGCTAGTCGTGTTTTCCACGATGTCAGGCCTCTTTCCATGATGTCGTGGATTTTTGTCCGGTTTCCACGTTTTGGCCGTTTCGTCCAACCTCTCGGCCAGATTTTGCCTGTTTTGAGCGTAACCGACACACGTGAGACGCTAGTCGTGTTTTCCACGATGTCTGGCCATTTTCCACGATGTCGTGGATTTTTGCCCGGTTTTCACGTTTTGGCCGTTCGATCCAACGTCTCGCCCAGATTTTGCCTGTTTTGAGCGTAACCGACACACGTGAGACGCTAGTCGTGTTTTCCACGATGTCGGGCCGTTTTTCACGATGTCGGGCCATTTTTCACGATGTCGTGGTTTTTGTTTGTTTTCCACGTTTTGGTCGTTCGGTCCAACGTCTCGCCCAGATTTTGCCTATTTTGAGCGTAACCGACACACGTGAGACGCTAGTCGTGTTTTCCACGATGTCCGGCTGTTTTCCACGATGTCGTGGATTTTTGCCCGATTTCCACGTTATGGCCGATCGGTCCAACGTCTCGCCCAGATTTTGCTTGTTTTGAGCGTAACCGACACACGTGAGACGCTAGTCGTATTTTCCACGATGTGGGGCCATTTTTCACGATCTCGTGGATTTTTGCCCGGTTTCCACGTTTTGGCCGTTTTGTCCAACGTCTCGGCCAGATTTTGCCTGCTTTGAGCGTAACCGACACACGTGAGACGCTAGTCGTGTTTTCCACGATGTCAGGCCGTTTTCCACGATGTCG
Organism: Avena insularis; assembly: GCA_023614405.1. Taxonomy (NCBI): domain Eukaryota; kingdom Viridiplantae; phylum Streptophyta; class Magnoliopsida; order Poales; family Poaceae; genus Avena; species Avena insularis. Next base: position 271,725,031 of record CM042694.1, on the reverse strand, counting down.
TGGTTTTTGCCCGTTTCCACGCTTTTGGCCGCTCGATCCAACGTCTCGCCCAGATTTTGCATGTTTTGAGCGTTATCGACACACGTGAGACGCTAGTCGTGTTTTCCACGATGTCGGGCCGTTTTCCACGATGTCGTGATTTTTGTCTGGTTTCCACGTTTTGGTCGTTCGGTCCAACGTCTCGCCCAGATTTTGCCTGTTTTGAGCGTAACCGACACACGTGAGACGCTAGTCGTGTTTTTCCCGATATTCGGCCGTTTTCCACGATGTCGTAGATTTTTGCCCGGTTTCCACGTTTTGGCCGTTTCGTCCAACGTCTCGTCCAAATTTTTCCTGCTTTGAGCGTAATGGACACACGTGAGACGCTAGTCGTGTTTTCCACGATGTCCGGTCGTTTCCCACGATGTCATGGATTTTTGCCCGGTTTCCATGTTTTGGCCGTTCAATCCAACGTCTCGCCCAGATTTTGCCCGTTTTGAGCGTAACCGACACACGTGTGACGCTAGTCGTGTTTTCCACGATGTCGGGCCGTTTTCCTCGATCTCGTGGATTATTTCCGGTTTCCACGTTTTGGCCGTTTCGTCCAACGCCTCGCCCAGATTTTGCTGTTTTGAGCGTAACCGACACACGTGAGACGCTAGTCGGTTTTTACACGATTTCGGGCCGTTTTTCACGATGTCGTGATTTTTGCCCGGTTTCCACGCTTTGGCCGCTCGTCCAACGCCTCGCCAGATTTTGCCTGTTTTGAGCGTGAACCGACACACTGAGATGCTAGTCGTGTTTTCCACGATGTCGGGCCGTTTTCCACGATGTCGTGGATTTTTGCCCGGTTTCCACGTTTTGGCCGTTTCGTCCAACGTCTCGCCTAGATTTTGCCTGTTTTGAGCGTAACCGACACACGTGAGACGCTAGTCGTGTTTTCCACGATGTCCGGTTGTTTCCCACGATGTCGTGGATTTTTGCCCGGTTTCCACGTTTTGGCCGTTGGATCCAACGTTTCGTCCAAAATTTGCCTGTTTTGAGCGTAACCGACAAACGTGAGAGGCTAGTCGTGTTTTCCACGATGTCGGGCCGTTTTCCACTATCTCGTAGATTTTTGCCCGGTTTCCACGTTTTGGCCGTTTTGTCCAACGCCTCGCGCAGATTTTGCGTGTTTTGAGCGTAACCGACACACGTGAGACGCTAGTCGTGTTTTCCACGATGTCGGGCCGTTCTCCACGATCTCGTGGATTTTTGCCCGGTTTCCACGTTTTGGCCGTTTCGTCCAACGTCTCGTCCAGATTTTGCCTGTTTTGAGCGTAACCGATACATGTGAGACGCTAGTCGTGTTTTCCACAATGTCGGGCCGTTTTCCACGATGTCCTGAATTTTTGCCCGGTTTCCACGTTTTGGCCGCTCGTCCAACGCCTCGCCCAGATTTTGCCTATTTTGAGCGTAAGCGACACACCTGAGACGCTAGTCGTGTTTTCCACGATGTCGGAACGTTTTCCACGATGCCGTGGATTTTTGCCCGGTTTCCACGTTTTGGTCGTTCGGTCCAACGTCTCGCCCAGATTTTGCCTGTTTTGAGCGTAACCGACACACGTGAGACGCTAGTCGTGTTTTCCACGATGTCCGGCTGTTTTCCACGATGTCGTGGTTTTTGTCTGGTTTCCACGTTTTGGTCGTTCGGTCCAACGTCTCGCCCAGATTTTGCCTGTTTTGAGCGTAACCGACACACGTGAGACGCTAGTTGTGTTTTGCACGATGTCGTGATTTTTGCCACGCTTTTGGCCGCTCGTCCAACCCCTCGCCCAGATTTTGCCTGTATTGAGCGTAACCGACACACCTGAGACGCTAGTCGTGTTTTCCACGATGTCGGGCTGTTTTCCACGATGTCGTCGATTTTTGCCCGGTTTCCAAGTTTTGGCCGTTAGGTCCAACGTCTCGCCCAGATTTTGCCTGTTTGGAGCGTAACCGACACACGTGAGACGCTAGTCGTGTTTTCCACGATGTCCGGCTGTTTTCCACGATCTCGTGGATTTTTGCCCGGTTTTCACGCTTTTGGCCGCTCGTCCAACGCCTCGCCCAGATTTTGCCTTTTGAGCGTGAATCGACACACGTGAGACGCTAGTCGTGTTTTCCACGATGTCCGCCGCTTTCCACGATGTCGTGATTTTTGCCCGGTTTCCACGCTTTTGGCCGCTCGTCCAACGCCTCGCCCAGATTTTGCCTGTTTTGAGCGTGAACGACACACGGAGACGCTTAGTCGTGTTTTCCACGATGTCCGCCGTTTTCCTCGATCTTGTGGATTATTGCCCGGTTTCCACGTTTTGGCCGTTTCGTCCAACGTCTCGCCCAGATTTTGCCTGTTTTGAGCGTAACCGACACACGTGAGACGCTAGTCGTATTTTCCACGATGTCGGGCCGTTTTCCACGATCTCGTGGATTTTTGCCCGGTTTCCACGTTTTGGCTGTTCGGTCCAACGTCTCGCCCAGATTTTGCCTGTTTTGAGCGTAACCGACACACGTGAGACGCTAGTCGTGTTTTCCACGATGTCGGTCTGTTTTCCACGATGTCGTGGATTTTTGTCCTGTTTCACGCTTTGGCCGCTCGTCCAACTTCTCGCCCAGATTTTGCCTGTTTTAAGCGTAACCGACAAACGTGACACGCTAGTCGTGTTTTCCACGATGTCTGGACGTTTTCCACGATATCGTGGATTTTTGCCCAGTTTTCATGTTTTGGCCATTTCATCCAACGTCTCGTCCAGATTTTGCCTGTTTTGAGCGTAACCGACACACGTGAGACGCTAGTCGTGTTTTCCACGATGTCCGGCTGTTTTCCACGATGTCGTGGATTTTTGCCCGGTTTCCACGTTTTGGCCGTTTCGTCCAACGTCTCGCCCAGATTTTGCCTGTTTTGAGCGTAACCGACACACGTGAGACGCTAGTCGTGTTTTCCACGATGTCCGGCCGTTTTCCACGATGTCGTCGATTTTTGCCCGGTTTCCACCTTTTGGCCGCTCGTCCAACGCCTCGCCCAGATTTTGCCTGTTTTGAGCGTGAACCGACACACGGAGACGCTAGTCGTGTTTTCCACAATGTCGCGCTGTTTTCCTCGATCTCGTGGATTTTTGCCCGGTTTCCACGTTTTGGCCGTTTGGTCCAACGTCTCGCCCAGATTTTGCCTGTTTTGAGCGTAACCGACACACGTGAGACGCTAGTCGTGTATTCCACGATGTCGGGCTGTTTTCCACGATGTCGTGATTTTTGCTCGGTTTCCACGTATTGGCCGTTCGGTCCAACGTGTCGCCCAGATTTTGCTTGTTTTGAGCGTAACCGACACACGTGAGACGCTAGTCGTGTTTTCCACGATGTCGGGCCGTTTTCCACGATGTCGTGGATTTTTGCCCGGTTTCCACGTTTTGGCCGTTCGGTCCAACGTCTCGTCCAGATTTTGCCTGTTTTGATCGTAACCGACACACGTGAGACGCTAGTCGTGTTTTCCACGATGTCGGGCGGTTTTCCACTATTTCGTGATTTTTGCCCGGTTTCCACGTTTTGGCCGTTCGGTCCAACGCCTCGCCCAGATTTTGCCTGTTTTGAGCGTAACCGACACACGTGAGACGCTAGTCGTGTTTTCCACGATGTCTGGCCATTTTCCACGATGTCGTCGATTTTTGCCCGGTTTTCACATTTTGGCCGTTTCGTCCAATGTCCCAAATTTTGCATGTTTTGAGCGTAACCGACACACCTGAGACGCTAGTCGTGTTTTCCACGATGTCGTGGATTTTTGCCCGGTTTCCATGTTTTGGCCGTTTCGTCCAACGTCTCGCACAGATTTTGCCTGTTTTGAGCGTAACCGACACACGTGAGACGCTAGTCGTGTTTTCCACGATGTCGGGCCGTTTTCCACGATGTCGTGGATTTTTGCCCGGTTTCCACGTTTTGGCCGTTCGGTCCAACGTCTCGCCCAGATTTTGCCTGTTTTGAGCGTAACCGACACACGTGAGACGCTAGTCGTGTTTTCCACGATGTCGGGCTGTTTTCCACGATGTCGTGGATTTTTGCCCGATTTCCACGTTTTGGCCGATCGGTCCAACGTCTCGCCCAGATTTTGCTTGTTTTGAGCGTAACCGACACACGTGAGACGCTCGTCTTGTTTTCCACGATGTCCGCCGCTTTTCCACGATGTCGTTGTTTTTTGCCCGGTTTCCACGTTTTGGCCGTTCGATCCAACGTCTCGCCCAGATTTTGCCTGTTTTGAGCGTAACCGACACACGTGAGACGCTAGTCGTGTTTTGCACGATGTCCGGCTATTTTCCACTATCTCGTGGATTTTTGCCTGGGTTCCACATTTCGGTCGTTCGATCCAACGCCTCGCCCAGATTTTGCGTGTTTTGAGCGTAACCGACACACGTGAGACGTTAGTCGTGTTTTCCACGATGTCGGTCCGTTCTCCACGATCTCGTGGATTTTTGCCCGGTTTCCACGTTTTGGCGTTCGGTCCAACTCCTCGCCCAGATTTTGCTTGTTTTGAGTGTAACCGACACACGTGAGACGCTACTCGTGTTCTTCATGATGTCTGGCCGTTTTCCACGATGTCGTAGATTTTTGCCCGGTTTCCACGTTTTGGCCGTTCGATCCAACGTCTCGCCCAGATTTTGCCTGTTTTGAGCGTAACCGACACACGTGAGACGCTAGTCGTGTTTTCCACGATGTCCGGCTGTTTTCCACGATCTCGTGGATTTTTGCCCGGTTTCCACGTTTTGGCCGTTTTGTCCAACGTCTCGCCCAGATTTTGCCTGTTTTGAGCGTAACCGACACACGTGAGACGCTAGTCAGGTTTTCCACGATGTCCGCCGCTTTTCCACGATGTCGTGGATTTTTGCCCGTTTCCACGTTTTGGCCGCTCGTCCAACGCCTCGCCCAGATTTTGCCTGTTTTGAGCGTGAATCGACACACGTGAGACGCTTAGTCGTGTTTTCCACGATGTCCGCCGCTTTTCCACGATGTCGTGATTTTTTCCCGGTTTCCACGTTTTGGCCGTTCGGTCAAACGCCTCGCCCAGATTTTGCATGTTTTGAGCGTAACCGACACACGTGAGACGCTAGTCGTGTTTTCCACGATGTCGGGCCGTTTTCCACGATCTCGTGGATTTTTGCCCGGTTTCCACGTTTTGGCCGTTTTGTCCAACGTCTCGGCCAGATTTTGCCTGTTTTAAGCGTAACCGACACACGTGAGACGCTAGTCGTGTTTTCCACGATGTCGGGCCGTTTTCCACGATGTCGTGGTTTTTGTCTGGTTTCCACGTTTTGGTCGTTCGGTCCAACGTCTCGCCCAGATTTTGCCTGTTTTGAGCGTAACCGACACACGTGAGACGCTAGTCGTGTTTTCCACGATGTCCGGCTGTTTTCCACGATGTCGTGGATTTTTGCCCGATTTCCACGTTATGGCCGATCGGTCCAACGTCTCGCCCAGATTTTGCTTGTTTTGAGCGTAACCGACACACGTGAGACGCTAGTCGTGTTTTCCACGATGTCGGGCCGTTTTCCACAATGTCGTGGATTGTTGCCCGGTTTCCACGTTTTGGCCGCTCGTCCAACGCCTCGCCCAGATTTTGCCTGTTTTGAGCGTGAACCGACACACACGGAGACGCTAGTCGTGTTTTCCACGATGTCCGCCGCTTTTCCACGATGTCGTGATTTTTGCCGGTTTCACGCTTTGGCCGCTCGTCCAACGCCTCGCCCAGATTTTGCCTGTTTTGACCGTAACCGACACACGTGAGACGCTAGTCGTGTTTTCCATGATGTCCGGCCGTTTTCCACGATCTCGTGGAATTTTTCCCGGTTTCCACGTTTTGGCCGTTCGGTCCAACGTCTCGCCTAGATTTTGCCTGTTTTGAGCGTAACCGACACACGTGAGACGCTAGTCGTGTTTTCCACGATGTCGGGCCGTTTTTCACGATCTCGTGGATTTTTGCCTGGTTTCCACGTTTTGGCCGTTTTGTCCAACGCCTCGCGTAGATTTTGCGTGTTTTGAGCGTAACCGACACACGTGAGACGCTAGTCGTGTTTTCCATGATGTCCGGCTGTTTTCCACGATGTCGTAGATTTTTGCCCGGTTTCCACGTTTTGGCCGTTTCGTCCAACGTCTCGCCCAGATTTTGCCTGTTTTGAGCGTAACCGACACACGTGAGACGCTAGTCGTGTTTTCCACGATGTCCGGCTGTTTTCCACGATCTCGTGGATTTTTGCCCGGTTTCCACGTTTTGGCCGTTCGGTCCAACGTCTCGCCCAGATTTTGCCTGTTTTGAGCGTAACCGACACACGTGAGACGCTAGTCGTGTTTCTCACGATGTCCGGCCGTTTTCCACGATGTCGTCGATTTTTGCCCGGTTTCCACATTTTGGCCGTTTCATCCAATGTCCCAGATTTTGCCTGTTTTGAGCGTAACCGACAAACCTGAGACGCTAGTCGTGTTTTCCACGATGTCGGGCCGTTTTCCACGATCTCGTGGATTTTTGCCCGGTTTCCACGTTTTGGCCGCTCGTCCAACGCCTCGCCCAGATTTTGCCTGTTTTGACCGTAACCGACACACGTGAGATGCTAGTCGTGTTTTCCACGATGTCAGGCCATTTTCCACGATGTCGTGGATTTTTGCCTGTTTTCCATGTTTTGGCCGTTCGGTCCAACGACTCGCCCAGATTTTGCCTGTTTTGAGCGTAACCGACACACGTGTGACGCTAGTCGTGTTTTCCAGGATGTCGGGCCGTTTTCCACGATGTCGTGGATTTTTGCCCGGTTTCCACGTTTTGGCCGTTTCGTCCAACGTCTCGCCCAGATTTTGCCTGGTTTGAGCGTAACCGACACACGTGAGACGCTAGTCGTGTTTTCCACGATGTCGGGCTGTTTTCCACGATCTCGTGGATTTTTTCCCGGTTTTCACGTTTTGGTCGTTCGGTCCAACGTCTCGCCCAGATTTTGCCTGTTTTGAGCGTAACCGACACACGTGAGACGCTAGTCGTGTTTTCCACGATGTCCGGCCGTTTTCCACGATGTCGTGGATTTTTGCCCGGTTTCCACGTTTTGGCCGTTCGATCCAACGTCTCGCCCAGATTTTGCCTGTTTTGAGCGTAACCGACACACGTGAGACGCTAGTCGTGTTTTCCACGATGTCCGGCTGTTTTCCACGATCTCGTGGATTTTTTCCCGTTTCCACCGTTTGGCCGCTCGTCCAACGTCTCGCCCAGATTTTGCCTGTTTTGAGCGTAACCGACACACGTGAGACGCTAGTCGTGTTTTTCACGATGTCCGGTCGTTTTCCACGATGTCGTAGATTTTTGCCCGGTTTCCACGTTTTGGCCGTTTCGTCCAACGTCTCGTCCAGATTTTGCCTGCTTTGAGCGTAACAGACACACGTGAGACGCTAGTCGTGTTTTTCCACGATGTCCGGTCGTTTCCCACGATGTCGTGGATTTTTGCCCGCTTTCCACGCTTTGGCCGCTCGTCCAACGCCTCGCCCAGATTTTGCCTGTTTTGAGCGTGAACCGACACACGGAGACGCTTAGTCGTGTTTTCCACGATGTCGGCCGCTGTTTTCCACGATCTCGTGATTTTTGCCCGGTTTCCACGCTTTTGGCCGCTTTGTCCAACGCCTCGCCCAGATTTTGCCTGTTTTGAGCGTGAATCGATACACGTGAGACGCTTAGTCGTGTTTTCCACGATGTCGGGCCGCTTCCACGATCTCGTGGATTTTTGCCGGTTTCCACGCTTTTGGCCGCTCGTCCAACGCCTCGCCCAGATTTTGCCTGTTTTGAGCGTGAATCGACACACGGAGACGCTTAGTCGTGTTTTCCACGATGTCAGGCCGTTTTCCACGATGTCGTGGTTTTTGTCTGGTTTCCACGTTTTGGTCGTTCTGTCCAACGTATCGCCCAGATTTTGCCTGTTTTGAGCATAACCGACACACGTGAGACGCTAGTCGTGTTTTCCAGGATGTCGGGCGCTTTTCCACGTGTCGTGGATTTTTGCCCGTTTCCACGTTTTGGCCGCTCGTCCAACCCCTCGCCCAGATTTTGCCTGTTTTGAGCGTAACCGACACACGTGAGACGCTAGTCGTGTTTTCCACGATGTCCGGCTGTTTTCCACGATCTCCTAGATTTTTGCCCGGTTTCCACGTTTTGGCCGTTCGATCCAACGTCTCGCCTAGATTTTGCCTGTTTTGAGCGTTACCGACACACGTGAGACGCTAGTCGTGTTTTCCACGATGTCTGGCCGTTTTCCACGATCTCGTGGATTTTTGCCCGGTTTCCACGTTTTGGCCGTTTTGTCCAACCCCTCGCCCAGATTTTGCGTGTTTTGAGCGTAACCGACACACGTGAGACGCTAGTCGTGTTTTCCACGATGTCGGGCCGTTTTTCACGATGTCGTGGTTTTTGTCCGGTTTCCACGCTTTTGGCCGCTCGTCCAACGCCTCGCCCAGATTTTGCCTGTTTTGAGCGTGAATCGACACACGTGAGACGCTAGTCGTGTTTTCCACGATGTCCGCCGCTTTTCCACGATGTCGTGATTTTTGCCCGTTTTCACGCTTTTGGTCCAACGCCTCGCCCAGATTTTGCCTGTTTTGAGCGTGAATCGACACACGTGAGACGCTAGTCGTGTTTTCCACGATGTCAGGCCTCTTTCCATGATGTCGTGGATTTTTGTCCGGTTTCCACGTTTTGGCCGTTCGGTCCAATGGCTCGTCCAGATTTTGCCTGTTTTGACCGTAACCGACACACGTGAGACGCTAGTCGTGTTTTTCACGATGTCCGGCCGTTTTCCACGATGTCGTGGATTTTTGCCCGGTTTCCACGTTTTGGCCGTTTGGTCCAACGTCTCGCCCCGATTTTGCCTGTTTTGAGCGTAACCGACACACGTGTGACGCTAGTCGTATTTTCCACAATGTCGGGCCGTTTTCCACGATGTCGTGGATTTTTGCCCGGTTTCCACGTTTTGGCCGTTCGGTTCAACGTCTCGTCCAGATTTTGCCTATTTTGAGCGTAACCGATACACGTGAGACGCTAGTCGTGTTTTCCACAATGTCCTGCCGTTTTTGACGATGTCGTGGATTTTTGCTCGGTTTCCATGTTTTGGCCGTTCGGTCCAACGTCTCTCCCAGATTTTGCCCGTTTTGAGCGTAACCGACACACGTGAGACGCTAGTCGTGTTTTCCACGATGTCTGGCCGCTTTTCCACGATGTCGTGATTTTTGCCCGTTTCCACGCTTTTGGCCGCTCGTCCAACGTCTCGCCCAGATTTTGCCTGTTTTGAGCGTAACCGAGACACGTGTGACGCTAGTCGTGTTTTCCACGATGTCGGACCGTTTTCCTCGATCTCGTGGATTTTTGCCCGGTTTCCACGTTTTGGCCGTTTCGTCCAACGTCTCGCCCATATTTTGCCTGTTTTCAGTGTAACCGACACACATGAGACGCTAATCGTGTTTTCCACGATGTCAGGCCTCTTTCCAAGATGTCGTGGATTTTTGTCCGGTTTCCACGTTTTGGCCGTTCGGTCCAATGTCTCGTCCAGATTTTGCCTGTTTTGAGCGTAACCGACACACGTGAGACGCTAGTCGTATTTTCCACAATGTCGGGCCGTTTTCGACGATGTCGTGGATTTTTGCCCGGTTTCCACGTTTTGGCCGTTCGGTCCAACGTCTCGTCCAGATTTTGCCTGTTTTGAGCGTAACCGACACACGTGAGACGCTAGTCGTGTTTTCCACGATGTCGGGCCGTTCTCCACGATCTCGTGGATTTTTGCCCGGTTTCCATGTTTTGGCAGTTTTGTCCAACGCCCCGCCCAGATTTTGCGTGTTTTGAGCGTAACCGACACACGTGAGACGCTAGTCGTGTTTTCCACGATGTCGGGCCGTTTTCCACGGTCTCGTGGATTTTTGCCCGGTTTCCACGTTTTGGCCGTTTCGTCCAACGCCTCGCCAGATTTTGCCTGTTTTGAGCGTGAACCGACACACGTGAGACGCTTAGTCGTGTTTTCCACGATGTCCGCCATTTTCCACGATGTCGTGATTTTTGCCCGGTTTTCCACGCTTTTGGCCGCTCGTCCAACGCCTCGCCCAGATTTTGCCTGTTTTGAGCGTAACCGACACACGTGAGACGCTAGTCGTGTTTTCCACGATGTCGGGCTGTTTTCCACGATCTCGTGGATTTTTTTCCTGGTTTCCACGTTTTGGCCGTTCGGTCCAACGTCTCGCCCAGATTTTGCCTGTTTTGACCGTAACCGACACACGTGAGACGCTAGTCGTGTTTTCCACGATGTCGGACCGTTTTCCACAATATCGTGGATTTTTGCCCGGTTTCCACGTTTTGGCCGTTCGGTCCAACGTCTCGCCCAGATTTTGCCTGTTTTGAGCGTAACAGACACACGTGAGACGCTAGTCGTGTTTTCCACGATGTCGGGCCATTTTCCACGATGTCATGGATTTTTGCCCGGTTTCCACGTTTTAGCCGTTTCGTCCAACGTCTCGCCCAGATTTTGCCTATTTTGAGCGTAACCGACACACGTGAGACGCTAGTCGTGTTTTCCATGATGTCCGGCCGTTTTCCACGATCTCGTGGATTTTTTCCCGGTTTCCACGTTTTGGCCGTTTTGTCCAACGTCTCGCCCAGATTTTGCCTGTTTTGAGCGTAACCGACACACGTGAGACGCTAGTCGTGTTTTCCACGATGTCGGGCTGTTTTCCACGATGTCGTGGATTTTTGCCCGGTTTCCACGTTTTGGCCGTTTCGTCCAACGTCTCGCCCAGATTTTGCCTGTTTTGAGCGTAACCGACACACGTGAAACGCTAGTCGTGTTTTCCACGATTTTGGGGTCTTTTCCACGATGTCGTGGATTTTTGCCCGGTTTCCATGTTTTGGCCGTTTCGTCCAACGTCTCGCCCAGATTTTGCCTGTATTGAGCGTAACCGGCACACGTGAGACGCTTGTCATGTTTTTCACGATGTCCGGCCATTTTCTACGATATCGTTGATTTTTGCCCGGTTTCCACGTTTTGGCCGTTTCGTCCAACGTCTCGCCCAGATTTTGCCTGTTTTGAGCGTAACCGACACACGTGAGACGCTAGTCGTGTTTTCCACGATGTCCGGCTGTTTTCCACAATCTCCTGGATTTTTGCCCGGTTTCAACGTTTTGGCCGTTTTGTCCAACGCCTCGCCCAGATTTTGCCTGTTTTGAGCGTAAAAGACACAAGTGAGACGCTAGTCGTGTTTTTCCACGATGTCGTGGATTTTGCCCGGTTTTCACGTTTTGGCCGTTTCGTCCAACGCCTCGCCCAGATTTCTCCTGTTTGGAGCGTAACCGACACACGTGAGACGCTAGTCGTGTTTTCCACGATGTCTGGCCATTTTCCATGATGTCGTGGTTTTTGTCTAGTTTCCACGTTTTGGTCGTTCGATCCAACGTCTCGCCCAGATTTTGCCTGTTTTGAGCGTAACCGACACACGTGAGACGCTAGTCGTGTTTTCCACGATGTCCGGCTGTTTTCCACGATGTCGTGGATTTTTGCCCGGTTTCCACGTTTTGGCCGTTTCGTCCAACGTCTCGCCCAGATTTTGCCTGTTTTGAGCGTAACCGACACACGTGAGACGCTAGTCGTGTTTTCCACGATGTCCGGCTGTTTTCCACGATCTCGTGGATTTTTGCCCGGTTTCCACGTTTTGGCCGTTCGGTCCAACCCCTCGCCCAGATTTTGCGTGTTTTGAGCGTAACCGACACACGTGAGACGCTAGTCGTGTTTTCCACGATGTCCGGCTGTTTTCCACGATCTCGTGGATTTTTGCCCGGTTTCCACGTTTTGGCCGTTCGGTCCAACGTCTCGCCCAGATTTTGCCTGTTTTGAGCGTAACCGACACACGTGAGACGCTAGTCGTGTTTTCCACGATGTCGGGCTGTTTTCCACGATGTCGTGGATTTTTGCCCGGTTTCCACGTTTTGGCCGTTCGGTCCAACGCCTCGCCCAGATTTTGCGTGTTTTGAGCGTAACCGACACACGTGAGACGCTAGTCGTGTTTTCCACGATATCGGGCCGTTTTTCACGATGTCGTGTTTTTTGTCTGGTTTCCACGTTTTGGTCGTTCGGTCCAACGTCTCGCCCAGATTTTGCCTGTTTTGAGCGTAACCGACACACGTGAGACGCTAGTCGTGTTTTTCCACGATGTCCGGTTGTTTCCCACGATGTCGTGGATATTTCCCCGGTTTCCACGTTTTGGCCGTTCGATCCAACGTCTCGCCCAGATTTTGCATGTTTTGAGCGTAACCGACATACGTGAGACGCTAGTCGTGTTTTCCACGATGTCCGGCTGTTTTCCACGATCTCGTGGATTTTTGCCCGGTTTCTACGTTTTGGCTGTTCGGTTGAACGCCTCGCCTAGATTTTGCCTGTTTTGAGCGTAACCGACACACGTGAGACGCTAGTCGTGTTTTCCACGATGTCGGGCCATTTTCCACGATGTCGTGGATTTTTGCCCGGTTTCCACGTTTTGGCCGTTTTGTCCAACGTCTCGCCCAGATTTTGCGTGTTTTGAGCGTAACCGACACCACTGGACGCTAGTCGTGTTTTCCACGATGTCCGGCCGTTTTCCACGATGTCGTGGATTTTTGCCCGGTTTCCACGTTTTGGCCGTTTCGTCCAACGTCTCGCCCAGATTTTGCCTGTTTTGAGCGTAACCGACACACGTGAGACGCTAGTCGTGTTTTCCACGATGTCCGGCTGTTTTCCACAATCTCGTGTATTTTTGCCCGGTTTCCACGTTTTGGCCGTTTTGTCTAACCCCTCGCCCAGATTTTGCGTGTTTTGAGCGTAACCGACACACGTGAGACGCTAGTCGTGTTTTCCATGATGTCCGGCTGTTTTCCACGATGTCGTGGATTTTTGCCCGGTTTCCACGTTTTGGCCGTTTTGTCCAACGCCTCGCCCAGATTTTGCGTGTTTTGAGCGTAACCGACACACGTGAGACGCTAGTCGTGTTTTCCACGATGTCGGGCTGTTTTCCACGATGTCGTGGATTTTTGCCCGGTTTCCACGTTTTGGCCGTTTCGTCCAACGTCTCGCCCAGATTTTGCCTGTTTTGAGCGTAACCGACACACGTGAGACGCTAGTCGTGTTTTCCACGATGTCCGGCCGTTTTCCACGATGTCGTGGATTTTTGCCCGGTTTCCATGTTTTGGCCGTTCGGTCCAACGTCTCGCCCAGATTTTGCTCGTTTTGAGCGTAACCGACACACGTGTGACGCTAGTCGTGTTTTCCACGATGTCGGGCAGTTTTCCTCGATCTCGTGGATTTTTTCCCGGTTTCCACGTTTTGGCCGTTTCGTCCAACGTCTCGCCCAGATTTTGCCTGTTTTGAGCGTAACCGACACACGTGAGACGCTAGTCGTGTTTTCCACGATGTCGGTCCGTTCTCCACGATCTCGTGGATTTTTGCCCGGTTTCCACGTTTCGGTCGTTTTGTCCAACGTCTCGCCCAGATTTTGCCTGTTTTGAGCGTAACCGACACACGTGAGACGCTAGTCGTGTTTTTCACGATGTCCGGTCGTTTTCCACGATGTCGTAGATTTTTGCCCGGTTTCCACGTTTTGGCCGTTCGATCCAACGTCTCGCCCAGATTTTGCATGTTTTGAGCGTAACCGACATACGTGAGACGCTAGTCGTGTTTTCCACGATGTCCGGCTGTTTTCCACGATCTCGTGGATTTTTGCCCGGTTTCTACGTTTTGGCTGTTCGGTTGAACGCCTCGCCTAGATTTTGCCTGTTTTGAGCGTAACCGACACACGTGAGACGCTAGTCGTATTTTCCACGATGTCGGGCCGTTTTCCACGGTCTCGTAGATTTTTGCCCGGTTTCCACGTTTTGGCCGTTTTGTCCAACGTCTCGCCTAGATTTTGCCTGTATTGAGTGTAACCGACACACGTGAGACGCTAGTCGTGTTTTCCACGATGTCGGACCGTTTTCCAAAATATCGTGGATTTTTGCCCGGATTCCATGTTTTGGCCGTTTCGTCCAACGTCTCGCCCAGATTTTGCCTGTTTTGAGCGTAGCCGACACACGTGAGACGCTAGTCGTGTTTTCCACGATGTCGGGCCATTTTCCACGATGTCGTGATTTTTGTCTGGTTTCCACGTTTTGGCCGTTCGGTCCAACGTCTCGCCTAGATTTTGCCTGTATTGAGTGTAACCGACACACGTGAGACGCTAGTCGTGTTTTCCACGATGTCGGACCGTTTTCCACGCAGCCAAAACGCGGGAAAACCGGCAAAATCCACGACATCGCGTGGAAAACGCCCGACATCGTGGAAAACACGATCAGCGCCTCACGTGTCGGTTACGCCAAACAGGCAAAATTCAGGCAGACGCTGGACCTAAACGCCCAAAACGTGGAAAACGGCAAAAATCCATACATCGTGGAAAACGGCCGACATCGTGGAAAACACGACTACGCCTCACGGTGTCGGTTACGCCAAAACAGGCAAAATTGGGCGAGACGCTGGACCGAACGCCAAAACGTGAAACCGCAAAAATCACGACATCGTGAAAACGGCCGACATCGTGGAAAACACGACTAGCGCCTCACGGTGTCGGTTACGCCAAAACAGGCAAAATTCTGGCGAGACGCTGACCAACGCCAAAACGTGGAAACCGGGCAAAATCCACGACATCGTGGAAAACGGCCGACATCGTGGAAAACACGACTAGCGCCTCACGGTGTCGGTTACGCCAAAACAGGCAAAATCTGGGCGAGACGCTGGACCAACGGCCAAAACGTGGAAACCGGGCAAAATCCACGACATCGTGGAAAACGCCCGACATCGTGGAAAACACGACTAGCGCCTCACGGTGTCGGTTACGCCAAAACAGGCAAAATTCGGCGAGACGCTGGACCAACGCAAAACGTGGAAACCGGCAAAATCCACGACATCGTGGAAAACGGCCGACATCGTGGAAAACACGACAGCGCCTCACGGTGTCGGTTACGCCAAAACAGGCAAAATTTGGGCAGACGCTGGACAAACGCCAAAACGTGAAACCGGCAAAAATCCACGACATCGTGGAAAACGGCCGACATCGCGGAAAACACGACCAGCGCCTCACGGTGTCGGTTACGCCAAAACAGGCAAAATTGGGCAGACGCTGGACCGAACGGCCAAAACGTGGAAACCGGGCAAAATCCACGACATCGGAAAACGCCCGACATCGTGGAAAACACGACCAGCGCCTCACGGTGTCGGTTACGCCAAAACAGGCAAAATCGGCAGACGCTGGACAAACGGCCAAACGGAAACCGGCAAAATTCACGACATCGTGGAAAACGCCCGACATCGTGGAAAACACGACTAGCGCCTCACGGTGTCGGTTACGCCAAACAGGCAAAATTCGGGCGAGACGCTTGACCGAACGCCAAAACGTGAAACCGGCAAAAATCCACGACATCGTGGAAAACAGCCCGACATCGCGGAAAACACGACCAGCCTCACGGTGTCGGTTACGCCAAAACAGGCAAAATCGGGCGAGACGCTGGACGAACGCCAAAACGTGGAAACCGGCAAAAATCCACGACATCGTGGAAAACGCCCGACATCGTGTGAAAACACGACCAGCGCTCACGGTGTCGGTTACGCCAAAACAGGCAAAATTCGGCGAGACGCTGGACCAAACGGCCAAAACGTGGAAACCGGCAAAAATCCACGATCGTGGAAAACGCCCGACATCGGAAAACACGACCAGCGCCTCACACGGTGTCGGTTACGCCAAAACAGGCAAAATTGGGCGAGACGTTGACCAACGGCCCAAAACATGGAAACCGGACAAAACCACGACATCGTGGAAAACGCCCGACATCGTGGAAAACACGACTAGCGCCTCACGGTGTCGGTTACGCCAAAACAGGCAAAATTCGGGCAGACGCTGGACCGAACGCCAAAACGTGGAAACTGGCAAAAATCCACGACATCGTGGAAAACGGCCGACATCGTGGAAAACACGACCAGCGCCTCACGGTGTCGGTTACGCCAAAACAGGCAAAATCTGGGCGAGACGCTGGACCAAACGCCAAAACGTGGAAACCGGCAAAATCCACGACATCGCGGAAAACAGCCCGACATCGTGGAAAACACGACTAGCGCCTCACGGTGTCGGTTACGCCAAAACAGGCAAAATTGGGCGAGACGCTGGACCAACGGCCAAAACGTGGAAACCGGCAAAATTCACGACATCGTGGAAAACGGCCGACATCGTGGAAAACACGACTAGCGCCTCACGGTGTCGGTTACGCCAAAACAGGCAAAATTCGGCAGACGCTGGACCGAACGGCCAAAACGTGAAACCGGCAAAAATCCACGACATCGGGAAAACGGCCCGACATCGTGGAAAACACGACCAGCGCCTCACGGTGTCGGTTACGCCAAAACAGGCAAAATTGGGCGAGACGCTGGACAAAACGCCAAAACGTGGAAACCGGCAAAAATCCACGACATCGTGGAAAACAGCCCGACATCGTGGAAAACACGACTAGCGCCTCACGGTGTCGGTTACGCCAAAACAGGCAAAATCGGGCGAGACGCTGGACAAACGCCAAAACGTGGAAACCGGCAAAATCCACGACATCGTGGAAAACGGCCGACATCGTGGAAAACACGACTAGCGCCTCACGGTGTCGGTTACGCCAAAACAGGCAAAATTCGCGCAGACGCTGGACCGAACGCCAAAACGTGAAACCGGCAAAATCCACGACATCGTGGAAAAACACGACCAGCGCCTCACGGTGTCGTTACGCCAAAACAGGCAAAATTCGGGCAGACGTTGGACGAAACGGCCAAAACGTGGAAACCGGGCAAAAATCTACGACATCGTGGAAAACGACCGGACATCGTGAAAAACACGACTAGCGTCTCACGTGTGTCGGTTATGCTCAAAACAGGCAAAATCTGGGCGATACGTTGGACAGAACGACCAAAACGTGGAAACCAGACAAAAACCACGACATCGTGGAAAACGGCCCGACATCGTGGAAAACACGACTAGCGTCTCACGTGTGTCGGTTACGCTCAAAGCAGGCAAAATCGGGCGAGACGCTGGACCAACGGCCAAAACGTGGAAACCGGCAAAAACCACGACATCGTGGAAAACGGCCGACATCGTGGAAAACACGACTAGCGCCTCACGGTGTCGGTTACGCCAAAACAGGCAAAATCTGGCAGACGCTGACCGAACGCCAAAACGTGGAAACCGGCAAAAATCCACGAGATCGTGGAAAACGCCCGACATCGTGGAAAACACGACCAGCGCCTCACGGTGTCGGTTACGCCAAAACAGGCAAAATTCGGGCGAGACGTTGGACCGAACGCCAAAACGTGGAAACCGGCAAAAATCCACGACATCGTGGAAAACGGCCGACATCGTGGAAAACACGACCAGCGCCTCACGGTGTCGGTTACGCCAAAACAGGCAAAATTCGGCGAGACGCTGACCAACCGCCAAAACGTGGAAACCGGGCAAAAATCCACGACATCGTGAAAACGGCCGACATCGTGGAAAACACGACTAGCGCCTCACGGTGTCGGTTACGCCAAAACAGGCAAAATTCGCAGACGCTGACAAAACGGCCAAAACGTGGAAACCGGCAAAATCCACGACATCGTGGAAAACGCCCGACATCGTGAAAACACGACTAGCGCCTCACGGTGTCGGTTACGCCAAAACAGGCAAAATTGGGCGCAGACGTTGACGAACGGCCAAAACGTGGAAACCGGCAAAATCCACGACATCGTGGAAAACGGCCGACATCGTGGAAAACACGACCAGCGCCTCACGGTGTCGGTTACGCCAAAACAGGCAAAATTGGGCGAGACGCTGGACCGAACGCCAAAACGTGGAAACCGGGCAAAATTCACGACATCGTGGAAAACGGCCGACATCGCGGAAAACACGACTAGCGCCTCACGGTGTCGGTTACGCCAAAACAGGCAAAATTCGGGCGAGACGCTGGACGAACGCCAAAACGTGGAAACCGGGCAAAAATCCACGACATCGTGGAAAACGGCCCGACATCGTGGAAAACACGACCAGCGCCTCACGGTGTCGGTTACGCCAAAACAGGCAAAATTGGGCGCAGACGCTGAAAACGCCAAAACGTGGAAACCGGCAAAATTCACGACATCGTGGAAAACGCCCGACATCGTGGAAAACACGACTAGCGCCTCACGGTGTCGGTTACGCCAAAACAGGCAAAATTGGGCAGACGCTGGACCGAAACGCCAAAACGTGGAAACCGGGCAAAATCACATCGGTGAAAACGGCCCGACATCGTGGAAAACACGACCAGCGCCTCACGGTGTCGGTTACGCCAAAACAGGCAAAATTCGGGCGAGACGCGACCGAACGCCAAAACGTGGAAACCGGCAAAATCCACGACATCGTGGAAAACGCCCGACATCGTGGAAAACACGACTAGCGCTCACGCGGTGTCGGTTACGCCAAAACAGGCAAAATTCGGGCAGACGCTGGACCGAACGGCCAAAACGTGAAACCGGCAAAATCCACGACATCGTGGAAAACGCCCGACATCGTGGAAAACACGACTAGCGCCTCACGGTGTCGGTTACGCCAAAACAGGCAAAATTCGGCGAGACGTTGGACCGAACGCCAAAACGTGGAAACTGCAAAAATCCATGACATCGTGGGAAACGGCCGGACATCGTGGAAAACACGACTAGCGTCTCACGTGTGTCGGTTACGCTCAAAACAGGCAAAATCTGGGCGAGACGTTGGACCGAACGGCCAAAACGTGGAAACCGGGCAAAATGCACGACATCGTGGAAAACGCCCGACATCGGGGAAAACACGACCAGCGCCTCACGGTGTCGGTTACGCCAAAACAGGCAAAATTGGGCGAGACGCTGGACCGAACGCCAAAACGTGGAAACCGGGCAAAATCCACGACATCGTGGAAAACGGCCGACATCGTGGAAAACACGACTAGCGCCTCACGGTGTCGGTTACGCCAAAACAGGCAAAAATTCGGCGAGACGCTGACCGAACGCCAAAACGTGGAAACCGGGCAAAATCCACGACATCGTGGAAAACGGCCGACATCGTGGAAAACACGACTAGCGCCTCACGGTGTCGGTTACGCCAAAACAGGCAAAATTCGGGCAGACGTTGACCGAACGCCAAAACGTGGAAACCGGCAAAAATCCACGATCGTGGAAAACGCCCGACATCGTGGAAAACACGACCAGCGCCTCACGGTGTCGGTTACGCCAAAACAGGCAAAATTCGGGCGCAGACGCTGGACCGAACGCCAAAACGTGGAAACCGGGCAAAATCCACGACATCGTGGAAAACGGCCGACATCGTGGAAAACACGACCAGCGCCTCACGCGGTGTCGGTTACGCCAAAACAGGCAAAATTCGGCGAGACGCTGGACCGAACGGCCAAAACGTGGAAACCGGGCAAAATTCACGACATCGCGGGAAAACGGCCGACATCGTGGAAAACACGACTAGCGCCTCACGGTGTCGGTTACGCCAAAACAGGCAAAATTCAGGCAGACGCTGGACAAAACGCCAAAACGGAAAACCGGGCAAAATTCACGACATCGTGGAAAACGCCCGACATCGTGGAAAACACGACTAGCGCCTCACGGTGTCGGTTACGCCAAAACAGGCAAAATCGGGCGCAGACGTTGGACCGAACGCCAAAACGTGGAAACCGGACAAAATCCACGACATCGTGGAAAACGGCCGACATCGTGGAAAACACGACTAGCGCCTCACGGTGTCGGTTACGCCAAAACAGGCAAAATTCGGGCGAGACGATGGACCGAACGTCCTAAACGTGGAAACCGGGCAAAAATCGACGACATCGTGGAAAACGGCCGGACATCGTGAGAAACACGACTAGCGTCTCACGTGTGTCGGTTACTCTCAAAGCAGGCAAAATCTGGCCGAGACGTTGGACAAAACGGCAAAAACGTGGAAACCGGGCATAATCCACGAGATCGTGAAAAATGGCCCGACATCGTGGAAAATACGACTAGCGTCTCACGTGTGTCGGTTACGCTCAAAACAGGCAAAATCTAGGCGAGACGCTGGACCGAACGGCCAAAACGTGGAAACCGAGCAAAAATCCACGACATCGTGGAAAACAGTCGACATCGTGGAAAACACGACTAGCGTCTCACGTGTGTCGGTTACGCTCAAAACAGGCAAAATCTCGCAGACGCTGACGAAACGCCAAAACATGGAAACCGGCCAAATATCCACGACTTCGTGGAAAACGGCCGAACATCGTGCAAAACAAGACTAGCGCCTCACGGTATCGGTTACGCTCAAAACAGGCAAAATCTGGACGAGACGTTGGACGAAACGGCCAAAACGTGGAAACCGTGCAAAAATCCACGAGATCGAGGAAAATGGCCCGACATCGTGGAAAACACGACTAGCGTCTCACGTGTGTCGGTTACGCTCAAAACAGGCAAAATCTGGGCGAGACGTTGGACCGAACGGCCAAAACGTGGAAACCGGGCAAAAATCCACGACATCGTGGAAAACAGCCCGACATCGTGGAAAACACGACTAGCGTCTCACGTGTGTCGGTTACGCTCAAAACAGGCAAATCGGGCGAGACGCTGGACCGAACGCCAAAACGTGGAAACCGGCAAAATCCACGACATCGTGGAAACGGCCGACATCGTGGAAAACACGACTAGCGCCTCACGGTGTCGGTTACGCCAAAACAGGCAAAATTCAGGGCGACGCTTGACCAAACGACCAAAACATGGAAACCGGGCAAAAATCGACGACATCGTGGAAAACGGCCGGACATCGTGAAAAACACGACTAGCGTCTCACGTGTGTCGGTTACGCTCAAAACAGGCAAAATCTGGGCGAGACGATGGACCGAACGACCAAAACGTGGAAACCTGGCAAAAATCCACGATATCGTGAAAAACGGCCCGACATCGTGGAAAACACGACTAGCGTCTCACGTGTGTCTGTTACGCTTAAAACAGGCAAAATCTGGCAGAGACGTTGGACCGAACGGCCAAAACGTGGAAACCGGGCAAAAATCCACGGCATCGTGGAAAACGGTCCGACATCGTGGAAAACACGACTAGCGTCTCACGTGTGTCGGTTACGCTCAAAACAGGCAAAATCTGGGCGAGACGTTGGACCGAACGGCCAAAACGTGGAAACCGGGCAAAAATCCACGAGATCGTGGAAAACGGCCAGACATCGTGGAAAACACGACTAGCGTCTCACGTGTGTCGGTTACGCTCAAAACGGGCAAAATCTGGGAGAGACGTTGGACCGAACGGCCAAAACATGGAAACCGAGCAAAAATCCACGACATCGTCAAAAACGGCAGGACATTGTGGAAAACACGACTAGCGTCTCACGTGTATCGGTTACGCTCAAAACAGGCAAAATCTGGGCGAGACGTTGGACCGAACGACCAAAACGTGGAAACTGGTCAAAAAACCACGAGATCGGGAAAACGGCCCGACATCGTGGAAAACACGACTAGCGTCACACGTGTGTCGGTTACGCTCAAAACAGGCAAAATCTGGGCGAGACGTTGGACCGAACGGCCAAAACGTGGAAACCGGGCAAAAATCGACGACATCGTGGAAAACGGCCGGACATCGTGAGAAACACGACTAGCGTCTCACGTGTGTCGGTTACGCTCAAAACAGGCAAAATTCGGCGCAGACGCTGGACCAAACGCCAAAACGTGGAAACCGGGCAAAATCCACGACATCGTGGAAAACGCCCGACATCGTGGAAAACACGACTAGCGCCTCACGGTGTCGGTTACGCCAAAACAGGCAAAATTCGGGCTAGACGTTGGATCGAACGGCCAAAACGTGGAAACCGGGCAAAAATCCACGACATCGTGGAAAATGGCCAGACATCGTGGAAAACACGACTAGCGTCTCACGTGTGTCGGTTACGCTCAAAACAGGCAAAATCTGGACAAGACGTTGGACCGAACGTCCTAAACGTGGAAACCGGGCAAAAATCGACGACATCGTGGAAAACGGCCGGACATCGTGGAAAACACGACTAGTGTCTCATGTGTGTCGGTTACACTAAAAATAGGCAAAATCTAGGCGAGGCGTTTAACCGAACGACCAAAACGTGAAAACCGGGAAAAAATCCACGAGATCGTGGAAAACAGCCCGACATCGTGGAAAACACGACTAGCGTCTCACGTGTGTCGGTTACGCCAAAACAGGCAAAATTGGGCGAGACATTGGACCGAACGGCCAAAACGTGGAAACCGGACAAAAATCTACGAGATCGTGGAAAACAGCCCGACATCGTGGAAAACACGACTAGCGTCTCACGTGTGTCGGTTACGCTCAAAACAAGCAAAATGTGGGCGACACGTTGGACCGAACGGCCAAAACGTGGAAACCGAGCAAAAATCCACGACATCGTGGAAAACAGCCCGACATCGTGGAAACACGACTAGCGTCTCACGTGTGTCGGTTACGCTCAAAACACGCAAAATCTAGGCGAGGCGTTGGACAAAACGGCCAAAACGTGGAAACTAGGAAAAAATTCCACGAGATCGTGGAAAACAGCCCGACATCGTGGAAAACACGACTAGCGTCTCACGTGTGTCGGTTACGCTTAAAACAGGCAAAATCTGGGCGAGACGCTGGACCGAACGCCAAAACGTGGAAACCGGGCAAAATCCACGAGATCGTGGAAAACAGCCCGACATCGTGGAAAACACGACTAGCGTCTCACGGTGTCGGTTACGCCAAAACAGGCAAAATCTGGCGCAGACGCTGGACGAACGGCCAAAACGTGAAACCGGCAAAACTCGACGACATCGTGGAAAACGGCCGGACATCGTGGAAAACACGACTAGCGCCTCACGGTGTCGGTTACGCCAAAACAGGCAAAATTCGGGCGAGACGCTGACCGAACGACCAAAACATGGAAACCGGGCAACAATCCACGACATTGTGGAAAACGGCCCGACATCGTGGAAAACACGACTAGCATCTCACGTGTGTTGGGTACGCTCAAAACAAGCAAAATCCGGGCGAGACGTTGGACCGAACGCCAAAACGTGGAAATCGGGCAAAAATCTACGACATCGTGGAAAACAGCCGACATCGTGAAAACACGACTAGCGCCTCACGGTGTCGGTTACGCCAAAACAGGCAAAATTCGGGCGCAGACGCTGACCGAACGGCCAAAACGTGGAAACCGGCAAAAATCCACGACATCGTGGAAAACGCCCGACATCGCGGAAAACACGACCAGCGCCTCACGGTGTCGGTTACGCCAAAACAGGCAAAATTGGGCCGAGACGTTGACCGAACGCCAAAACGTGGAAACCGGGCAAAATCCACGACATCGCGGAAAACAGCCCGACATCGTGAAAACACGACCAGCGCCTCACGGTGTCGGTTACGCCAAAACAGGCAAAATTCGGGCGAGACGCTGACCGAACGCCAAAACGTGGAAACCGGCAAAAACCACGACATCGTGGAAAACGCCCGACATCGTGGAAAACACGACTAGCGCCTCACGGTGTCGGTTACGCCAAAACAGGCAAAATTCGGGCGCAGACGCGACCGAACGCCAAAACGTGGAAACCGGGCAAAAATTCACGACATCGTGGAAAACGCCGACATCGCGAAAACACGACTAGCGCCTCACGGTGTCGGTTACGCCAAAACAGGCAAAATTCGGCGCAGACGTTGGACCGAACGCCAAAACGTGGAAACCGGCAAAATCCACGACATCGTGGAGAACGGCCCGACATCGTGGAAAACACGACCAGCGCCTCACGGTGTCGGTTACGCCAAAACAGGCAAAATCTGGGCGAGACATTGGACCGAACGACCAAAACATGGAAACCGGACAAAAACCACGACATCGTGGAAAACAGCCCGACATCGTGGAAAACACGACTAGCGCTCACGCGGTGTCGGTTACGCCAAAACAGGCAAAATTGGGCGCAGACGTTGGACCGAACGCCAAAACGTGGAAACCGGCAAAATCCACGACATCGTGGAAAACGGCCGACATCGCGGGAAAACACGACTAGCGCCTCACGGTGTCGGTTACGCCAAAACAGGCAAAATTGGGCGAGACGCTGGACCGAACGCCAAAACGTGGAAACCGGCAAAATCCACGACATCGTGGAAAACGCCCGACATCGTGGAAAACACGACTAGCGCCTCACGGTGTCGGTTACGCCAAAACAGGCAAAATCTGGGCGAGACGCGACCGAACGCCAAAACGTGGAAACCGGGCAAAATCCACGACATCGTGGAAAACGGCCGACATCGTGGAAAACACGACCAGCGCCTCACGGTGTCGGTTACGCCAAAACAGGCAAAATTCGGGCGCAGACGCTGACCAAACGCCAAAACGTGGAAACCGGCAAAAATCCACGACATCGTGAAAACAGCCCGACATCGCGGAAAACACGACCAGCGCCTCACGGTGTCGGTTACGCCAAAACAGGCAAAATCTGGGCGCAGACGCTGACCGAACGCCAAAACGTGGAAACCGGGAAAAAATCCACGAGATCGAGGAAAACTGCCAGACATCGTGGAAAACACGACTAGCGTCTCATGTGTGTCGGTTACGCTCAAAGCAGGCAAAATCTGGGCGAGACGTTGGACGAAACGGCCAAAACGTGGAAACCGGGCAAAAATCCACGGCATCGTGGAAAACGTTCCGACATCGTGGAAAACACGACTAGCGTCTCACGTGTGTCGGTTACGCTCAAAACAGGCAAAATCTGGGCGAGACGTTGGACCGAACGGCCAAAACGTGGAAACCGGCAAAATCCACGACATCGTGGAAAACGGCCCGACATCGTGGAAAACACGACTAGCGACTCACGGTGTCGGTTACGCCAAAACAGGCAAAATTCGGGCGAGACGCTGGACCGAACGCCAAAACGTGGAAACCGGCAAAATCCACGACATCGTGGAAAACGGCCGACATCGCGGAAAACACGACTAGCGCCTCACGGTGTCGGTTACGCCAAAACAGGCAAAAACCGGGCCAGACGTTGGACCGAACGGCCAAAACGTGGAAACCGGACAAAATCCACGACATCGTGGAAAACAGCCCGACATCGTGGAAAACACGACTAGCGTCTCTCGTGTGTCGGTTACGCACAAAACACGCAACATCTGGGGGTGACGTTGGACTGAACGCCGAAAACGTGGAAACCGGCAAAATCCACGACATCGTGGAAAACGGCCGACATCGTGGAAAACACGACCAGCGCCTCACGGTGTCGGTTACGCCAAAACAGGCAAAATTCGCGACACCTTGGACCGAACGACCAAAACGTGGAAACCGGACAAAAAACACGACATCGTGGCACACACGACTAGCGTCTCACGTGTGTCGGTTACGCTCAAAACAGGCAAAATTTGGGCGAGACGTTGGACCGAATGGCCAAAACGTGAAACCCGGAAAAAATCCACGAGATCGTGGAAAATAGCCCGACATCGTGGAAAACACGACTAGCGTCTCACGTGTGTCGGTTACGCTCAAAACAGGCAAAATCTGGGCGAGACGTTGGACCGAACGCCAAAACGTGGAAATTGGGCAAAAATCCACGACATCGTGGAAAACAGCCCGACATCGTGGAAAACACGACTAGCGTCTCACGTGTGTCGGTTACGCTCAAAACAGGCAAAATCTGGGCGAGACGTTGGACCGAACGCCAAAACGTGGAAACCGGGCAAAAATCGACGACTTCGTGGAAAACGGCCGGACATCGTGAGAAACACGACTAGCGTCTCATGTGTGTCTGTTACGCTCAAAGCAGGCAAAATCTGGACGAGACGTTGGACGAAACGGCCAAAACGTGGAAACCGGGCAAAAATCCACGACATCGTGGAAAACGGCCCGACATCCTGGAAAACACGACTTGCGTCACACGTGTGTCGGTTACGCTCAAAACAGGAAAAATCTGGGCAAGACGCTGGACCGAACGCCAAAACGTGGAAACCGGACAAAATCCACGACATCGTGGAAAACGCCCGACATCGTGGAAAACACGACTAGCGCCTCACGGTGTCGGTTACGCCAAAACAGGCAAAATTCGGCGAGACGCTGGACCGAACGCCAAAACGTGGAAACCAGACAAAAACCACGACATCGTGGAAAACGGTCCGACATCGTGGAAAACACGACTAGCGTCTCACGTGTGTCGGTTACTCTCAAAACAGGCAAAATCTGGGCGAGACGTTGGATTGAACGGCCAAAACATGGAAACCGGGCAAAAATCCATGACATCGTGGGAAACGGCCGGACATCGTGGAAAACACGACTAGCGTCTCACGTGTGTCCGTTACGCTCAAACAGGCAAAATTCGGGCAGACGCTGACCGAACGGCCAAAATGTGTAAACCGGGCAAAAATCGACGACATCGTGGAAAACGGCCGGACATCGTGGAAAACACAACTAGCGTCTCACGTGTGTCGGTTACGCTCAAAACAGGCAAAATCTGGACGAGACGTTGGACGAAACGGCCAAAACGTGAAAACCGGGCAAAAATCCACGACATCGTGGAAAAACACGACTAGCGTCTCACTTGTGTCTGTTACGCTCAAAACAGGCAAAATCTGGGCGAGACGTTGGACCGAACGGCCAAAACATGAAAACCGGGCAAAAATCCACGACATCGTGGGAAACGACCGGACATCGTGGAAAAACACGACTAGCGTCTCACGGTGTCGGTTACGCCAAAACAGGCAAAATCTGGGCGAGACGTTGAACCGAACGGCCAAAACATGGAAACCGGGCAAAAATCCACGACATCGTGGAAAACAGCTCGACATCGTGGAAAACACGACTAGCGTCTCACGTGTGTCGGTTACGCTCAAAACAAGCAAAATCTGGGCGAGACGTTGGACCAAACGGCCAAAACGTGGAAACCGAGCAAAAATCCACGACATCGTGGAAAACAGCCCGACATCGTGGAAAACACGACTAGCGTCTCACGTGTGTCAGTTACGCTCAAAACAGGCAAAATCTGGGCGAGACGTTGGACCGAACGACCAAAACGTGGAAACCAGACAAAAACCACGACATCGTGGAAAACGGCCGACATCGTGGAAAACACGACTAGCGTCTCACGTGTGTCGGTTACGCTCAAAACAGGCAAAATCTGGGCGAGACGTTGGACCGAACGACCAAAACATGGAAACCGGACAAAAACCACGACATCGTGAAAAACGGCCCGACATCGTGGAAAACACGACTAGCGTCTCACGTGTGTCGGTTACGCTCAAAACAGGCAAAATCTGGGCGAGACGTTGGACCGAACGTCCTAAACGTGGAAACCGGCCAAAAATCCACGAGATCGTGGAGAACGGCCCGACATAGTGGAAAACACGACTAGCGTCTCACGTGTGTCGGTTACGCTCAAAACAGGCAAAATCTGGGCGAGACGTTGGATCGAACGGCCAAAACGTGGAAACCGGACAAAAACCACGACATCGTGGAAAACGGCCCGACATCGTGGAAACACGACTAGCGCCTCACGGTGTCGGTTACGCCAAAACAGGCAAAATTGGGCGCAGACGCTGGACCGAACGCCAAAACGTGGAAACCGGCAAAATCCACGACATCGTGGAAAACGGGCCGACATCGTGGAAAACACGACTAGCGACTCACGGTGTCGGTTACGCCAAAACAGGCAAAAATTCGGGCGCAGACGCTGGACCAACGCCAAACCGTGTAAACGGGAAAAAAACCACGACATCGTGTAAAACGGCCAGACATCGTGGAAAACACGACTAGCGTCTCACGTGTGTCGGTTACGCTCAAAACAGGCAAAATCTGGGCGAGACGTTGACCGAACGCCAAAACGTGGAAACCGGGCAAAATCCACGCGATGGTGGATAACGGTCCGACATCGTGGAAAACACGACTAGCGTCTCACGTGTGTCGGTTACGCTCAAAACAGGCAAAATCTGGGCGAGACGTTGGACCGAACGGCCAAAACGTGGAAACCAAGCAAAAATCCACGACATCGTGGAAAACAGCCCGACATCGTGGAAAACACGACTAGCGTCTCATGTGTGTCGGTTACGCACAAAACAGGCAAAATCTGGGCGAGACGTTGACCGAACGCCAAAACGTGGAAACCGGCAAAAATCCACGACATCGTGGAAAACGCCCGACATCGTGGAAAACACGACTAGCGCCTCACGGTGTCGGTTACGCCAAAACAGGCAAAATCTGGGCGAGACGCTGACCGAACGCCAAAACGTGGAAACCGGCAAAAACCACGACATCGTGGAAAACGGCCGACCTCGGGGAAAACACGACCAGCGCCTCACGGTGTCGGTTACGCCAAAACAGGCAAAATTCGGGCGCAGACGTTGACCGAACGGCCAAACGTGGAAACCGGCAAAAATCCACGACATCGTGGAAAACGCCCGACATCGTGGAAAACACGACTAGCGCCTCACGGTGTCGGTTACGCCAAAACAGCAAAATTGGGCGAGACGTTGACCGAACGCCAAAACGTGGAAACCGGCAAAAATCCACGACATCGTGGAAAACGGCCGACATCGTGGAAAACACGACTAGCGTCTCACGTGTGTCGGTTAAGCTCAAAACAGGCAAAATCTGGGCGAGACGTTGGACCAAACGGCCAAAACGTGGAAACCGGACAAAAATCCACGACATCGTGAAAAACGGCCCGACATCATGGAAAACACGACTAGCGTCTCACGTGTGTCGGTTACGCTCAAAACAGGCAAAATCTAGGCGAGGCGTCGAACCGAACAACCAAAACGTGGAAACCGGACAAAAATCCACGAGATCGTGGAAAACAGCCGGACATCGTGGAAAACACGACTAGCGTCTCACGTATGTCGGTTACGCTCAAAACATGCAAAATCTGGGCGAGACGTTGGACCGAACGACCAAAACGTGGAAACCGGGCAAAAATCCACGATATCGTGGAAAACGGTCCGACATCGTGGAAAACACGACTAGCGTCTCACGTGTGTCGGTTACGCTCAAAACAGGCAAAATCTGGCCGAGACGTTGGACAAAACGCCAAAACGTGGAAACCGGGCAAAAATCCACGGCATCGTGGAAAACGGTCCGACATCGTGGAAAACACGACTAGCGTCTCACGTGTGTCGGTTACTCTCAAAACAGGCAAAATCTGGGCGAGACGTTGGATTGAACGGCCAAAACATGGAAACCGGGCAAAAATCCATGACATCGGAAAAACGCCCGACATCGTGGAAAACACGACCAGCGCCTCACGGTGTCGGTTACGCCAAAACAGGCAAAATGGGCGCAGACGCTGGACCGAACGCCAAAACGTGGAAACCGGCAAAAATCCACGACATCGTGGAAAACAGCCGACATCGTGGAAAACACGACCAGCGCCTCACGGTGTCGGTTACGCCAAAACAGGCAAAATTCGGCGAGACGCTGACCGAACGGCCAAAACTTAGAAACCGGCTAAAAATCCACGACATCGTGGAAAATGGCCCGGCATCGTGGAACACACGACTAGCGTCTCACGGTGTCGGTTACGCCAAAACAGGCAAAATTCGGGCGCAGACGTTGGACCGAACGTCCTAAACGTGGAAACCGGCAAAATCCACGACATCGTGGAAAACGCCCGACATCGCGGAAAACACGACCAGCGCCTCACGGTGTCGGTTACGCCAAAACAGGCAAAATTCGGCGAGACGCTGGACCGAACGGCCAAAACGTGGAAACCGGACAAAAAACACGACATCGTGAAAAACGGCCCGATATCGTGGAACACACGACTAGCGCCTCACGGTGTCGGTTACGCCAAAACAGGCAAAATTCGGGCAGACGCTGGACCGAACGCCAAAACGTGGAAACCGAGCAAAAATCCACGACATCATGGAAAACAGCCCGACATCGCGGAAAACACGACCAGCGCCTCACGTGTCGGTTACGCCAAAACAGGCAAAATTCGGCAGACGTTGGACGAAACGGCCAAAACGTTGAAACCGGTAAAAAATCCACGAGATCGTGGAGAACGGCCCGACATCGCGGAAAACACGACTAGCGTCTCACGTGTGTCGGTTACGCTCAAAACGGGCAAAATCTGGGCGCGACGTTGGACCGAACGGCAAAAACATGCAAACCGGGAAAAATCCACGACATCGTGGGAAACGGCCGGACATCATGCAAAACACGACTAGCGTCTCACGTGTGTCGGTTACGCCAAAACAGGCAAAATTCGGGCAGACGCTGACCGAACGGCCAAAACGTGGAAACCGGGCAAAATCCACGACATCGCGGAAAACGGCCCGACATCGTGAAAACACGACTAGCGCCTCACGGTGTCGGTTACGCCAAAACAGCAAAATTTGGCCGAGAGGTTGGACGAAACGGCCAACACGTGGAAACCGGGCAAAAATCCACGAGATCGTGGAAAACGGCCGGACATTGTGGAAAACACGACTAGCGTCTCACGTGTCTCGGTTACGCTCAAAACAGGCAAAATCTGAGAGAGACATTGGACCGAACGGCCAAAACATGGAAACCGAGCAAAAATTCCACGACATCGTGGAAAACGGCAGGACATTGTGGAAAACACGACTACCGTCTCACGTGTATCGGTTACGCTCAAAACAGGTAAAATCTGGACGAGACGTTGGACAAAACGGCCAAAACGTGGAAACCGGGCAAAAATGGACGACATCGTGGAAAACGGCCTAACATCGTGGAAAACACGACTAGCACCTCACGTGTGTCGGTTACGCTCAAAACAGGCAAAATCTGGGCGAGACGTTGGACCGAACGACCAAAACGTGGAAACTGGGCAAAAATCCACGAGATCGGGAAAACGGCCCGACATCGTGGAAAACACGACTAGCGTCACACGTGTGTCGGTTACGCCAAAACAGGCAAAATTCGGGCGAGACGCGACCGAACGCCAAAACGTGGAAACCGGCAAAATCGACGACATCGTGGAAAACGGCCGAACATCGTGGAAAACACGACCAGCGCCTCACGGTGTCGGTTACGCCAAAACAGGCAAAATTCGGGCGAGACGCTGGACCGAACGCCAAAACGTGGAAAACCGGGAAAAAATCCACGACATCGTGGAAAACGGCCTAACATCGTGGAAAACACGACTAGCGTCTCACGTGTGTCGGTTATGCTCAAAACAGGCAAAATCTGGGCGAGACGTTGGACCGAACGACCAAAACGTGGAAACCGGGCAAAAATCCACGATATTGTGGAAAACGGTCCGACATCGTGAAAAACACGACTAGCGTCTCACGTGTGTCGGTTACGCTCAATACAGGCAAAATCTGGGCGAGACGTTGGACCGAACGACCAAAACGTGGAAACCGGACAAAAAACACGACATCGTGAAAAACGGCTCGACATCGTGGAAAACACGACTAACGTCTCACGTGTGTCGGTTACGCTCAAAACAGGCAAAATATGGGCGAGACGTTAGACCGAACGTCCTAAACATGGAAACCGGACAGAAATCCACGACATCATGGAAAACGGCCGGACATCGTGAAAAACACGACTAGCGTCTCACGTGTGTCAGTTACGGTCAAAACAGGCAAAATCTGGGCGAGACGTTGGACCGAACGACCAAAACGTGGAAACCGGACAAAAAACACGACATCGTAAAAAAACGGCCCGATATCGTGGAAAACACGACTAGCGTCTCACGTGTGTCGGTTACGCTCAAAACAGGCAAAATCTGGGCGAGACGTTGGACGAAACGGCCAAAACGTGGAAACCGGGCAAAAATCCACGACATCGTGGAAAACGGCCCGACATCGTGGAAAACACGACTAGCGTCTCACGTGTGTCGGTTACGCTCAAAACAGGCAAAATCTGGGCGAGACGTTGGACCGAACGGCCAAAACGTGGAAACCGAGCAAAAATCCACGACATCGTGGAAAACGGCCGACATCGTGCAAAACACGACTAGCGTCTCACGAGTATCGGTTACGCTCAAAACAGGCAAAATTCGGGCGCAGACGTTGACCGAACGGCCAAAACGTGGAAACATGGCAAAAATCTACGACATCGTGGAAAATGGCCGAATATCGGGAAAAACACGACTAGCGTCTCACGTGTGTCGGTTACGCTCAAAACAGGCGAAATCTGGGCGAGACGTTGGACGAAACGACCAAAACATGGAAACCGGGAAAAAATCCACGATATCGTCAAAAACGGCCCGACATCGTGGAAAACACGACTAGCGTCTCACGTCTGTCGGTTACGCTCAAAACATGCAAAATCTGGGCGAGACGTTGAACCGAACGGCCAAAACGTGGAAACCGGGCACAAATCCACGACATCGTGGAAAACGACCTGACATTGTGGAAAATACGACTAGCGTCTCACGTGTGTCGGTTACGCTCAAAACAGGCAAAATCGGGGCGAGACGTTGGACGAAACGGCCAAATTGTGAAAACCGGGCAAAAATCGACGACATCGTGGAAAACGGCCGGACATCCTGAAGAAACGACTAGCGTCTCACGTGTGTCGGTTACGATCAAAACAGGCAAAATCTGGACGAGACGTTGGACCGAACGGCCAAAACGTGGAAACCGGACAAAAATCTACGACATCGTGGAAAACGGCCTGACATCGTGGAAAACACGACTAGCGTCTCATGTGTGTCGGTTACACTGAAAACAGGCAAAATCTGGGCGAGACGTTGAACCGAACGGCCAAAACGTGGAAACCGGGCAAAAATCCACGAGATTGTGGAAAACAGCCGGACATCGTGGAAAACACGACTAGCGTCTCACGTGTGTCGGTTACGCTCAAAACAGGCAAAATCTGGGCGAGACGTTGGACCGAACGGCCAAAACGTGGAAACCGGGCAAAAATCCACGAGATCGTGGAGAAAACACGACATCGCGGAAAACACGACTAGCGTCTCACGTGTGTCGGTTACGCTGAAAACAGGCAAAATCTGGCGAGACATTGGACCGAACGACCAAAACATGAAAACCGGACAAAAACCACGACATCGTGAAAAACGGCCCGACATCGTGGAAAACACGACTAGCGTTTCACGTGTGTCGGTTACGCTCAAAATAGGCAAAATCTGGGCGAGACGTTGGACCGAACGTCCTAAACCTGGAAACCCGGCAAAAATCCACGAGATCTTGGAAAACGCCGGACATCGTGGAAAACACGACTAGCGTCTCACGTGTGTCGGTTACGATCAAAACAGGCAAAATCTGGACGAGACGTTGGACCGAACGGCCAAAACGTGGAAACCGGACAAAAATCTACGACATCGTGGAAAACGGCCTGACATCGTGGAAAACACGACTAGCGTCTCATGTGTGTCGGTTACACTAAAAACAGGCAAAATCTGGGCAAGACATTGAACCGAACGGCCAAAACGTGGAAACCGGGCAACAATCCACGACATTGTGGAAAACGGCCCGACATCGTGGAAAACACGACTAGCGTCTCACGTGTGTCGGTTACGCTCAAAACAAGCAAAATCTGGGCGAGACGTTGGACCGATCGGCCAAAACGTGGAAACCGGGCAAAAATCCACGACATCGTGGAAAACGGCCGACATCGTGAAAACACGACTAGCGCCTCACGGTGTCGGTTACGCCAAAACAGGCAAAATTCGGGCGCAGACGTTGGACCGAACGGCCAAAACGTGGAAACCGGCCAAAAATCCACGACATCGTGGAAAACGGCCCGACATCGTGGAAAACACGACTAGCGTCTCACGTGTGTCGGTTACGCTCAAAACAAGCAAAATCTGGGCGAGACGTTGGACCGATCGGCCAAAACGTGGAAATCGGGCAAAAATCCACGACATCGTGGAAAACAGCCGGACATCGTGAAAAACACGACTAGCGTCTCACGTGTGTCGGTTACGCTCAAAATAGGCAAAATCTGGGCGAGACGTTGGACCGAACGACCAAAACGTGGAAACCGAACAAAAACCACGACATCGTGAAAAACGGCCCGACATCGTGGAAAACACGACTAGCGTCTCACGTGTGTCGGTTACGCTCAAAACAGGCAAAATCTGGGCGAGACGTTGGATCGAACGGCCAAAACGTGGAAACCGGGCAAAAATCTACGACATCGTGGAAAACGACCGGACATCGTGAAAAACACGACTAGCGTCTCACGTGTGTCGGTTACGCTCAAAAAAGGCAAAATTCGGCGAGACGTTGTACCGAACGGCCAAAACGTGGAAACCGGGCAAAAATCCACGACATCGTGGAAAACGGCCCGACATCGTGGAAAACACGACTAGCGTCTCACGTGTGTCGGTTACGCTCAAAACAGGCAAAATTTGGGCGAGACGTTGGACCGAATGGCCAAAATGTGAAAACCCGGAAAAAATCCACGACATCGTGGAAAACGGCTCGACATCCTGGAAAACACGACTAGCATCACACGTGTGTCGGTTACGCTCAAAACAGGCAAAATTCTGGCGAGACGCTGGACAAAACGCCAAAACGTGGAAACCGGCAAAATTCACGACATCGTGGAAAACGGCCCGACATCGTGGAAAACACGACTAGCGCCTCACGGTGTCGGTTACGCCAAAACAGGCAAAATTCGGGCGCAGACCTTGGATCGAACGACCAAAACGGGAAAAACGGGAAAAAATCCACGACATCGTGGAAAACAGCCGGACATCGTGGAAAACACGACTAGCGTCTCACGTGTGTCGGTTACGCTCAAAACATGCAAAATCTAGGCGAGGCGTTGGACCGAACGGCCAAAACGTGGAAACCGGAAAAAAATCCACGAGATCGAGGAAAACTGCCCGACATCGTGGAAAACACGACTAGCGTCACACGTGTGTCGGTTACGCTCAAAACGGGCAAAATCTGGCCGAGACGTTGGACAAAACGGCCAAAACGTGGAAACCGGAAAAAAATCCACGAGATCGTGGAAAACGGCCCGACATCGTGGAAAATACGACTAGCGCCTCACGCGGTGTCGGTTACGCCAAAACATGCAAAATTCGGGCGAGACGCTGGACCGAACGCCAAAACATGGAAACGGGACAAAAATCCACAATATCGTGGATAACGGCCCGACGTCATGGAAAACACGACTAGCGTCTCACGTGTCGGTCAAGCTCAAAACATGCAAAATCTGGACGAGACGTTGGACAAAACCGCCAAAACGTGGAAACCGGGAAAAAATCCACGACATCGTGGAAAACGGGCTGACATCGTGCAAAACACGACTAGCGTCTAACGTGTGTCGGTTACGTTAAAAACATGCAAAATCTGGCGAGACGTTGGACGAAACGGCCAAAACGTAGAAACCGGGCAAAAATCCATGACATCGTGGAAAACGGCCCGACATCATGGAAAACACGACTAGCGTCACACGTGTGTCGGTTACGCTCAAAACTGGCAACATCTGGGCGAGACGTTGGACCGAACGACCAAAACGTGGAAACCAGACAAAAACCACGACATCGTGGAAAACAGCCGGACATCGTGGAAAACACGACTAGCGTCTCTCGTGTGTCGGTTACGCTCAAAACAGGCAAAATCTGGCCGAGACGTTGGATCGAACGGCCAAAACGTGGAAACCGGGCAAAAATCCACGACATCGTGGAAAACGGCCGGACATCGTGGAAAACACGACTAGCGTCTCACGTGTGTCGGTTACGCTCAAAACAAGCAAAATCTGGGCGAGACGTTGGACCGCACGGCCAAAACGTGGAAACCGGGCAAAAATCCACGACATCGTGGAAAACGGCCGGACATCGTGCAAAACACGACTAGCGTCTCACGTGTGTCGGTTACGCTCAAAACAGGCAAAATCTGGGCGAGACGTTGAATCCAACAGCCAAAACGTGGAAACCGGACAAAAATCCACGACATCATGGAAAACGGGCCGACATCGTGGAAAACACGACTAGCGTCTCACGTGTGTCGGTTACGCTCAAAACAGGCAAAATCTGGGCGAGACGTTGGACCGAACAGCCAAAACGTGGAAACCGGATAAAAAATCCACGACATCGTGGAAAACGGCCCGACATCGTGGAAAACACGACTAGCTTCTCACGTGTGTCGGTTACGCTCAAAACATGCAAATTTCGGGCAGACGCTGGACCGAAACGCCAAAACGTGGAAACCGGCAAAAATCCACGACATCGTGGAAAACGCCCGACATCGTGGAAAACACGACCAGCGCCTCACGGTGTCGGTTACGCCAAAACAGGCAAAATTCAGCGAGACGTTGGACCGAACGGCCAGAAGGTGGAAACCGGACAAAAATCTACGACATCGTGGAAAACGGCCTGACATCGTGGAAAACATGACTAGCGTCTCAGGTGTGTCGGTTACGCTCAAAACATGCAAAATTTGGGACATTGGACGAAACGGCCAAAATGTGAAAACCGGGCAAAAATCGACGACATCGTGGAAAACGGCCGGACATCCTGAAGAAACGACTAGCGTCTCACGTGTGTCGGTTACGATCAAAACAGGCAAAATCTGGACGAGACGTTGGACCGAACGACCAAAACGTGGAAACCGGACAAAAATCCACGACATCGTGGAAAACGGACCGACATCGTGGAAAACAAGACTAGCGTCTCACGTGTCTGTTACGCCAAAACCGGCAAAATCTGGCCGAGACGTTGGACCGAACAGCCAAATCGTGGAAACCGGACAAAAATCTACGACATCGTGGAAAACGGCCCGACATCGTGGAAAACACGACTAGCGTCTCACGTGTGTCGGTTACGCTCAAAACAGGCAAAATCTGGGCGAGACGTTGGATCAAACGACCAAAACGTGGAAACCGAGCAAAAATCCACGACATCGTCGACAACGGCCCGACAACGTGGAAAACACGACTAGCGTCTCACGTGTGTCGGTTACGCTCAAAACAGGCAAAATCTGGGCGAGACGTTGAATCCAACAGCCAAAACGTGGAAACCGGACAAAAATCCACGACATCATGGAAAACGGACCGACATCGTGGAAAACATGACTAGCGTCTCACGTGTGTCGGTTACGCTCAAAACAGGCAAAATCTGGACAAGACGCTGGACCGAACAGCCAAAACGTGGAAACCGGATAAAAAATCCACGACATCGTGGAAAACGGCCCGACATCGTGGAAAACACGACTAGCTTCTCACGTGTCGGCTAAGCTTAAGACATGCAAAATTCGGGCAGACGTTGAATCCAACAGCCAAAACTTGGAAACCGGGCAAAAATCCACGACATCGTGGAAAACGGCCCGACATCGTGGAAAACACGACTAGCGTCTCACGTGTGTCGGTTACGCTCAAAACATGCAAAATCTGGCGAGACGTTGGACGAAACGGCCAAAACGTGGAAACCGGGCAAAAATCCACGACATCGTGGAAAACACGACTAGCGTCTCACGTGTGTCGGTTACGCTCAAAACATGCAAAATCAGGGCGAGACGTTGAACCCAACAGCCAAAACGTGGAAACCGGACAAAAATCCATGACATCGTGGAAAACGGTCCGACATCGTGGAAAACACGACTAGCGTCTCACGTGTCGGTTAAACTCAAAACATGCAAAAATCTAGGCGAGACGTTGGATGAAACGGCCAAAACGTGGAAACCGGCCAAAAATCCACGACATCGTGGAAAACACGACTATCGTCTCACGTGTGTCGGTTACGCTCAAAATAGGCAAAATCTAGGCGAGACATTGAATCCAACAGCCAAAACTTGGAAACCGGCCAAAAATCCACGACATCGTGGAAAACGGCCCGACATCGTGGAAAACACGACTAGCGTCTCACATGTGTCGGTTACGCTAAAAACATGCAAAATTCGGGCGCAGACGTTGACCGAACAGCCAAAACGTAGAAACCGGATAAAAATCCACGACATCGTGGAAAACGGCCCGACATCTTGGAAAACTCGACCAGCGCCTCACGGTGTCGGTTACGCCAAAACATGCAAAATTCGGACGACACGTTGGATCAAACGACCAAAACGTGGAAACAGGCCAAAAATCCACGACATCGTGGAAAATGGCCCAACATCGTGGAAAACACGACCAGCGTCTCACGTGTGTCGGTTACTCCCAAAACAGGCAAAATTCGGCGAGACGCTGGACAAACGCCAAAACGTGGAAACCGGCAAAAATCCACATCATGGAAAACGGCCCGACGTCGTGGAAAACACGACTAGCGTCTCACGTGTGTCGGTTAAGCTCAAAACATGCAAAATTTAGGCGAGACGTTGAATCCAACAGCCAAAACGTGGAAACAGGCCAAAAATCCACGACATCGTGGAAAACGGCCCGACATCGTGGAAAACACGACTAGCGTCTCACGTGTGTCGGTTACGCTCAAAATATGCAAAATCTAGGCGAGACGTTGAACCGAACAGCCAAAACGTGGAAACCGGACAAAAATCCACGACATCGTGGAAAACACGACTAGCGTCTCACGTGTCGGTTAAGCTCGAAACATACAAAATTCGGCAGACGTTGGACCGAACAGCCAAAACGTGGAAACCGGACAAAAATCCACGACATCGTGGAAAACGGCCCGACATCGTGGAAAACACGACTAGCGTCTCACGTGTGGAAGTTATGCTCAAAACAGGCAAAATCTAGGCGAGACGTTGAATCCAACAGCCAGAATGTGGAAACAGGAAAATAATCCACGACATCGTGGAAAACGGCCCGACATTGTGAAAAACACAACTAGCGTCTTACGTGTGTCGGTTACGCTCAAAACATGCAAAATCTGGCCGAGACGTTGGACCGAACAGCCAAAACGTGGAAACCGGACAAAAATCCACGACATCGTGGAAAACGGCCCGACATCGTGGAAAACACGACTAGCGTCTCACGTGTCGGTTAAGCTCAAAACATACAAAATCTAGGCGAGACTTTGAATCCAACAGCCAGAATGTGGAAACAGGAAAAAAATCCACGACATCGTGGAAAACGGCACGACATCGTGGAAAACACGACTAGCGTCTCACGTGTCGGTTAAGCTCAAAACAGGCAAAATCTGGGCGAGACGTTGGACGAAACGGCCAAAACGTGGAAACTGGGCAAAAATCCACGACATCATGGAAAATGGCCCGACATCGTGGAAAACACGACTAGCGTCTCACGTGTGTCAGTTATGCTCAAAACAGGCAAAATCTGGGCGAGACGTTGAATCCAACAGCCAGAATGTGGAAACAGGACAAAAATCCACGACATCGTGGAAAACACGACTAGCGTCTCACGTGTGTCGGTTACACTCAAAACAGGCAAAATCTGGGTGAGACGTTGAATCCAACAGCCAAAACGTGGAAACCGGACAAAAAACCACGACATCGTGGAAAACTAAACGAAATCGGGGAAAACACGACTAGCGTCTCACGTGTCGGTTAAGCTCAAAACATGCACAATCTGGGCGAGACGTTGGACGAAACGGCCAAAACGTGGAAACCGAGCAAAAATCCACGACATCATGGAAAATGGCCCGACATCGTGGAAAACACGACTAGCGTCTCACGTGTGTCAGTTATGCTCAAAACAGGCAAAATCTGGGCGAGACGTTGAATCCAACAGCCAGAATGTGGAAACAGGAAAAAAATCCGAGACATCGTGGAAAATGGCCCGACATCGTGGAAAACACGACTAGCGTCTCATGTGTGTCGGTTACGCTGAAAACAGGCCAAATCTGGCCGAGACGTTGGACCGAACAGCCAAAACGTGGAAACCGGACAAAAATCCACGACATCGTGGAAAACGGCCCGACATCGTGGAAAACACGACTAGCGTCTCACGTGTCGGTTAAGCTCAAAACATACAAAATCTGGGCGAGACGTTGAATCCAACAGCCAAAACGTGGAAACCGGACAAAAATCCACGACATCGTGGAAAACGGCCCGACATCGTGGAAAACACGACTAGCGTCTCACGTGTCGGTTAAGCTCAAAACATGCAAAATCTGGGCGAGACGTTGGACGAAACGGCCAAAACGTGGAAACCGGGCAAAAATCCACGACATCGTGGAAAACGGCCCGACATCGTGGAAAACACGACTAGCGTCTCACGTGTGTCGGTTACGCTCAAAACATGCAAAATCTGGGCGAGACGTTGAATCCAACAGCCAAAACATGGAAACCGGACAAAAATCCACGACATCGTGGAAAACGGCCCGACATCGTGGAAAACACGACTAGCATCTCATGTGTGTCGGTTACGCTGAAAACATGCCAAATCTGGCCGAGACGTTGGACCGAACAGCCAAATCGTGGAAACCGGGCAAAAATCGACGAGATCGTGGAGAACGACCCGACATCGTGGAAAACACGACTAGCGTCTCACGTGGGTCGGTTACGCTCAAAACATACAAAATCTAGGCGAGACATTGAACCGAACGGCCGAAACGTGAAAACCGGGCAAAAATCCACGACATCGTGGAAAACAGCCCGACATCGTGGAAAACACGACTAGCGTCTCACGTGTGTCAGTTATGCTCAAAACAGGCAAAATCTGGGCGAGACGTTGAATCCAACAGCCAGAATGTGGAAACAGGACAAAAATCCACGACATCGTGGAAAACGGCACGACATCGTGGAAAACACGACTAGCGTCTCACGTGTGTCGGTTACGCTCAAAACATGCAAAATCTGGGCGAGACGTTGAATCCAACAGCCAAAACGTGGAAACCGGACAAAAAACCACGACATCGTGGAAAACTGAACGAAATCGGGGAAAACACGACTAGCGTCTCACGTGTCGGTTAAGCTCAAAACATGTACAATCTGGGCGAGACGTTGGACGAAACGGCCAAAACGTGGAAACTGGGCAAAAATCCACGACATCATGGAAAATGGCCCGACATCGTGGAAAACACGACTAGCGTCTCACGTGTGTCAGTTATGCTCAAAACAGGCAAAATCTGAGCGAGACGTTGAATCCAACAGCCAAAATGTGGAAACAGGACAAAAATCCACGACATCATGGAAAATGGCCCGACATCGTGGAAAACACGACTAGCGTCTCATGTGTGTCGGTTACGCTCAAAACAGGCAAAATCTGGCCGAGACGTTGGACCGAACAACCAAAACCTGGAAACCGGACAACAATCCACGACATCGTGGAAAACGGCCCGACATCGTGGAAAACACGATTAGCGTCTCACGTGTCGATTAAGCTTAAAACTTGCAAAATCTGCCGAGACGTTGGACGAAACGGTCAAAACGTGGAAACCGGGCAAAAATCCACGACATCGTGGAAAATGGCACGACATCGTGGAAAACACGACTAGCGTCTCACGTGTGTCGGTTACGCTCAAAACAGGCAAAATCTGGGCGAGACGTTGAATCCAACAGCCAAAACGTGGAAACCGGACAAAAATCCACGACATCGTGGAAAACGGCCCGACATCGTGGAAAACACGACTAGCGTCTCACGTGTCGGTTAAGCTCAAAACATGCAAAATCTGGGCGAGACGTTGGACGAAACGGCCAAAACGTGGAAACCGAGAAAAAATCCACGACATCATGGAAAATGGCCCGACATCGTGGAAAACACGACTAGCGTCTCACGTGTGTCAGTTATGCTCAAAACAGGCAAAATCTCGGGGAGACGTTGAATCCAACAACCAAACCGTAGAAACAGGACAAAAATCCGAGACATCGTGGAAAATGGCCCGACATCGTGGAAAACACGACTAGCGTCTCATGTATGTCGGTTACGCTGAAAACATGCCAAATCTGGCCGAGACGTTGGACCGAACAGCCAAAACGTGGAAACCGGACAAAAATCCACGACATCGTGGAAAACGGCCCGACATCGTGGAAAACACGACTAGCGTCTCACGTGTCGGTTAAGCTCAAAACATACAAAATCTGGGCGAGACGTTGGACGAAACGGCCAAAACGTGGAAACTGGGCAAAAATCCACGACATCATGGAAAATGGCCCGACATCGTGGAAAACACGACTAGCGTCTCACGTGTGTCAGTTATGCTCAAAACAGGCAAAATCTGGGCGAGACGTTGAATCCAACAACCAAACCGTAGAAACAGGACAAAAATCCGAGACATCGTGGAAAATGGCCCGACATCGTGGAAAACACGACTAGCGTCTCATGTGTGTCGGTTACGCTGAAAACATGCCAAATCTGGCCGAGACGTTGGACCGAACAGCCAAAACGTGGAAACCGGACAAAAATCCACGACATCGTGGAAAACGGCCCGACATCGTGGAAAACACGACTAGCGTCTCACGTGTCGGTTAAGCTCAAAACATACAAAATCTGGGCGAGACGTTGAATCCAACAGCCAAAACGTGGAAACTGGGCAAAAATCCACGACATCGTGGAAAACGGCCCGACATTGTGAAAAACACAACTAGCGTCTCACGTGTGTCGGTTACGCTCAAAACATGCAAAATCTGGGCGAGACGTTGAATCCAACAACCTAAACGTGGAAACCGGACAAAAATTCACGACATCGTGGAAAACGGACCGACATCGTGGAAAACACGACTAGCGTCTCACGTCTGTCGGTTACACTCAAAACAGGCATAATCTGGGCGAGACGTTGGACCGAATAGCCAAAACGTGGAAACCGGACAAAAATCCACGACATCGTGGAAAACGGGCCGACATCGTGGAAAACACGCTCAAAACAGGCAAAATCTGGGCGAGACGTTGGACCGAAC
Source organism: Avena insularis (assembly GCA_023614405.1). Classification (NCBI taxonomy): domain Eukaryota; kingdom Viridiplantae; phylum Streptophyta; class Magnoliopsida; order Poales; family Poaceae; genus Avena; species Avena insularis. The sequence continues at coordinate 271,682,318 of CM042694.1, read as the reverse complement.
AGCCAAAACGTGGAAACCGGATAAAAAATCCACGACATCGTGGAAAACGGCCCGACATCGTGGAAAACACGACTAGCTTCTCACGTGTCGGCTAAGCTTAAGACATGCAAAATCTGTGCGAGACGTTGGACGAAAGCCAAAACGTGGAAACCGAACAAAAATCCACGACATCATGGAAAACGGAACGAAATCGTGGAAAACACGACTAGCGTTTCACGTGTCGGTTAAGCTCAAAACATGTACAATCTGGGCGAGACGTTGAATCCAACAGCCAAAACGTGGAAACCGGACAAAAATCCACGACATCGTGGAAAACGGCCCGACATCGTGGAAAACACGACTAGCGTCTCACGTGTCGGTTAAGCTCAAAACATGTACAATCTGGGCGAGACGTTGGACGAAACGGCCAAAACGTGGAAACCGAGCAAAAATCCACGACATCATGGAAAATGGCCCGACATCGTGGAAAACACGACTAGCGTCTCACGTGTGTCAGTTATGCTCAAAACAGGCAAAATCTGGGCGAGACGTTGAATCCAACAACCAAACCGTAGAAACAGGACAAAAATCCGAGACATCGTGGAAAATGGCCCGACATCGTGGAAAACACGACTAGCGTCTCATGTGTGTCGGTTACGCTGAAAACATGCCAAATCTGGCCGAGACGTTGGACCGAACAGCCAAAACGTGGAAACCGGACAAAAATCCACGACATCGTGGAAAACGGCCCGACATCGTGGAAAACACGACTAGCGTCTCACGTGTCGGTTAAGCTCAAAACATACAAAATCTGGGCGAGACGTTGAATCCAACAGCCAAAACGTGGAAACCAGACAAAAATCCACGACATCGTGGAAAACGGCCCGACATCGTGGAAAACACGACTAGCGTCTCACGTGTCGGTTAAGCTCAAAACATACAAAATCTGGGCGAGACGTTGGACGAAACGGCCAAAACGTGGAAACTGGGCAAAAATCCACGACATCATGGAAAATGGCCCGACATCGTGGAAAACACGACTAGCGTCTCACGTGTGTCGGTTACGCTCAAAACATGCAAAATCTGGGCGAGACGTTGAATCCAACAACCAAACCGTAGAAACATGACAAAAATCCGAGACATCGTGGAAAATGGCCCGACATCGTGGAAAACACGACTAGCGTCTCATGTGTGTCGGTTACGCTGAAAACATGCCAAATCTGGCCGAGACGTTGGACCGAACAGCCAAAACGTGGAAACCGGACAAAAATCCACGACATCGTGGAAAACGGCCCGACATCGTGGAAAACACGACTAGCGTCTCACGTGTCGGTTAAGCTCAAAACATACAAAATCTAGGCGAGACGTTGGACGAAACGGCCAAAACGTGGAAACTGGGCAAAAATCCACGACAACATGGAAAATGGCCCGACATCGTGGAAAACACGACTAGCGTCTCACGTGTGTCAGTTATGCTCAAAACAGGCAAAATCTGGGCGAGACGTTGAATCCAACAGCCAGAATGTGGAAACAGGACAAAAATCCACGACATCGTGGAAAACGGCACGACATCGTGGAAAACACGACTAGCGTCTCACGTGTGTCGGTTACGCTCAAAACAGGCAAAATCTGGGCGAGACGTTGAATCCAACAGCCAAAACGTGGAAACCGGACAAAAAACCACGACATCGTGGAAAACTGAACGAAATCGGGGAAAACACGACTAGCGTCTCACGTGTCGGTTAAGCTCAAAACATGTACAATCTGGGCGAGACGTTGGACGAAACGGCCAAAACGTGGAAACTGGGCAAAAATCCACGACATCGTGGAAAACGGCCCGACATTGTGAAAAACACAACTAGCGTCTCACGTGTGTCGGTTACGCTCAAAACATGCAAAATCTGGGCGAGACGTTGAATCCAACAACCAAACCGTAGAAACATGACAAAAATCCGAGACATCGTGGAAAATGGCCCGACATCGTGGAAAACACGACTAGCGTCTCATGTGTGTCGGTTACGCTGAAAACAGGCCAAATTTGGCCGAGACGTTGAACCGAACAGCCAAAACGTGGAAACCGGGTAAATATCCACGACATCGTGGAAAACGGCTCGACATTGTGGAAAACACGACTAGCGTCTCATGTGTCGGCTAAGCTTAAAACATGCAAAATCTATGCGAGATATTGGACAAAATGGCCAAAACGTGGAAACCGAACAAAAATCCACGACATCCTGGAAAACGGCACGACATCGTGGAAAACACGACTAGTGTCTCACGTGTGTCGGTTACGCTCAAAACAGGCAAAATCTGGACGAGACGTTGAATTCAATAGTCAAAACGTGGAAACCGAACAAAAATCCACGACATCATGGAAAACGGAACGAAATCGTGGAAAACACGACTAGCGTTTCACGTGTCGGTTAAGCTCAAAACATGTACAATGTGGGCGAGACGTTGGACGAAACGGCCAAAACGTGGAAACCGGGAAAAAATCCACGACATCATGGAAAATGGCCCGACATCGTGGAAAACACGACTAGCGTCTCACGTGTGTCAGTTATGCTCAAAACAGGCAAAATCTGGGCGAGACGTTGAATCCAACAACCAAACCGTAGAAACAGGACAAAAATCCGAGACATCGTGGAAAATGGCCCGACATCGTGGAAAACACGACTAGCGTCTCATGTGTGTCGGTTACGCTCAAAACAGGCAAAATCTGGCCGAGACGTTGGACCGAACAGCCAAAACGTGGAAACCGGACAAAAATCCACGACATCATGGAAAACAGCCCGACATCGTGGAAAACGCGACTAGCGTCTCACGTGTCGGTTAAGCTCAAAACATACAAAATCTGGGCGAGACGTTGAATCCAACAGCCAAAACGTGGAAACCGGACAAAAATCCACGACATCGTGGAAAACTGAACGAAATCGGGAAAACACTAGCGTCTCACGTGTCGGTTAAGCTGAAAACATGCCAAATCTGGGCGAGACGTTGCAGGAAACGGCAAAACCGTGGAAACGGGGCAAAAATCCACGACATCATGGAAAACGGCCCGACATCGTGGAAAACACGACTAGCGTCTCACGTGTGTCGGTTACGCTCGAAATATGCAAAATCTGGGCGAGACGTTGGACGAAACGGCCAAAACGTGGAAACTGGGCAAAAATCCACGACATCATGGAAAATGGCCCGACATCGTGGAAAACACGACTAGCGTCTCATGTGTGTCGGTTACGCTGAAAACAGGCCAAATCTGGCCGAGACGTTGGACCGAACAGCCAAAACATGGAAACCGGACAAAAATCCACGACATCGTGGAAAACGGCCCGACATCGTGGAAAACACGACTAGTATCTCATGTGTCAGCTAAGCTTAAAACATGCAAAATCTGTGCGAGACATTGGACGAAATGGCCAAAACATGGAATCCGAACAAAAATCCACGACATCGTGGAAAACGGCACGACATCGTGGAAAACACGACTAGCGTCTCACGTGTGTCGGTTACACTCAAAACAGGCAAAATCTGGACGAGACGTTGAATCCAACAGCCAAAACGTGGAAACCGGACAAAAATCCACGTAATCGTGGAAAACGGAACGAAATCGTGGAAAACACGACTAGCGTCTCACGTGTCGGTTAAGCTCAAAACATGCACAATCTGGGCGAGACGTTGGACGAAACGGCCAAAACGTGGAAACCGAGCAAAAATCCACGACATCATGGAAAATGGCCCGACATCGTGGAAAACACGACTAGCGTCTCACGTGTGTCAGTTATGCTCAAAACAGGCAAAATCTGGGCGAGACGTTGAATCCAGCAGCCAAACCGTAGAAACAGGACAAAAATCCGAGACATCCTGGAAAATGGCCCGACATCGTGGAAAACACGACTAGCGTCTCATGTGTGTCGGTTACGCTGAAAACAGGCCAAATCTGGCCGACACGTTGGACCGAACATCCAAAACATGGAAACCGGACAAAAATCCACGACATCGTGGAAAACGGCCCGACATCCTGGATAACACCACTAGCGTCTGACGTGTCGGTTAAGCTCAAAACATACAAAATATGGGCGAGACGTTGAATCCAACAGCCAAAACGTGGAAATCAGACAAAAAACCACGACATCGTGGAAAACTAAACGAAATCGGGGAAAACACGACTAGCGTCTCACGTGTCGGTTAAGCTCAAAATATGCACAATCTGGGCGAGACGTTGCACGAAACGGCCAAAACGTGGAAACTGGGCAAAAATCCACGACATCATGGAAAATGGCCCGACATCGTGCAAAACACGACTAGCGTCTCACGTGTGTCGGTTACGCTCGAAATATGCAAAATCTGGGCGAGACGTTGAATCCAACAGCCAAAACGTGGAAACATGACAAAAATCTACGACATCGTGGAAAATGGCCCGACATCGTGGAAAACACGACTATCGTCTCATGTGTGTCGGTTACGCTGAAAACAGGCCAAATCTGGCCGAGATGTTGGACCAAACAACCAAAACGTGGAAACCGTACAAAAATCCACGACATCGTGGAAAACTGCCTGATATCCTGGAAAACACGACTAACATCTCACGTGTCGGTTAAGCTCAAAACATACAAAATCTAGGCGAGACGTTGGACGAAACGGCCAAAACGTGGAAACTGGGCAAAAATCCTCGACATCATGGAAAATGGCCCGACATCGTGGAAAACACGACTAGCGTCTCACGTGTGTCAGTTATGCTCAAAACAGGCAAAATCTGGACGAGACGTTGAATCCAACAGCCAGAATGTGGAAACAGGACAAAAATCCACGACATCGTGGAAAACGGCATGACATCGTGGAAAACATGACTAGCGTCTCACGTGTATCGGTTACGCTCAAAACAGGCAAAATCTGGGCGAGACGTTGAATCCACAGCCAAAACGTGGAAACCAGACAAAAAACCACGACATCGTGGAAAACTGAACGAAATCGGGGAAAACACGACTAGCGTCTCACGTGTCGGTTAAGCTCAAAATATGCACAATCTGGGCGAGACGTTGCACGAAACGGCCAAAACGTGAAAACTGGGCAAAAATCCACGACATCATGCAAAACGGCCCGACATCGTGAAAATCACGACTAGCGTCTTACGTGTGTCGGTTACGCTCGAAACATGCAAAATCTGGGCGAGACGTTGAATCCAACAGCCAAAACGTGGAAACATGACAAAAATCCACGACATCGTGGAAAATGACCCGACATCGTGGAAAACACGACTAGCGTCTCATGTGTGTCGGTTACGCTGAAAACAGGCCAAATTTGGCCGAGACGTTGGACCGAACAGCCAAAACGTGGAAACCGGATAAAAATCCACGACATCGTGGAAAACGGCTCGACATTGTGGAAACACGACTAGCATCTCATGTGTCGGCTAAGCTTAAAACATGCAAAATCTGGGCGAGACGTTGGACGAAACGGCCAAAACGTAGAAATCGAACAAAAATCCACGACATCATGGAAAACGACACGACGTCGTGGAAAACACGACTAGCGTCTCATGTGTGTCGGTTACGCTCAAAACAGGCAAAATCTGGACGAGACGTTGAATTCAATAGTCAAAACGTGGAAACCGGACAAAAATCGACGACATCGTGGAAAACGGAACGAAATCGTGGAAAACACGACTAGCGTCTCACGTGTCGGTTAAGCTCAAAACATGTACAATCTGGGCGAGACGTTGGACGAAACGGCCAAAACGTGGAAACTGGGCAAAAATCCACGACATCATGGAAAATGGCCCGACATCGTGGAAAACACGACTAGCGTCTCACGTGTGTCAGTTATGCTCAAAACAGGCAAAATCTGGGCGAGACGTTGAATCCAACAACCAAACCGTAGAAACAGGACAAAAATCCGAGACATCGTGGAAAATGGCCCGACATCGTGGAAAACACGACTAGCGTCTCATGTGTGTCGGTTACGCTGAAAACAGGCCAAATCTGGCCGAGACGTTGGACCGAACATCCAAAACATGGAAACCGGACAAAAATCCACGACATCGTGGAAAACGGCCCAACATCCTGGATAACACGACTAGCGTCTCACGTGTCGGTTAAGCTCAAAACATACAAAATATGGGCGAGACGTTGAATCCAACAGCCAAAACGTGGAAATCAGACAAAAAACCACGACATTGTGGAAAACTAAACGAAATCGGGGAAAACACGACTAGCGTCTCACGTGTCGGTTAAGCTCAAAATATGCACAATCTGGGCGAGACGTTGCACGAAACGGCCAAAACGTGGAAACTGGGCAAAAATTCACGACATCATGGAAAACGGCCCGACATCGTGGAAAACACGACTAGCGTCTCACGTGTGTCGGTTACGCTCGAAATATGCAAAATCTGGGCGAGACGTTGAATCCAACAGCCAAAACGTGGAAACCGAGCAAAAATCCACGACATCGTGGAAAATGGCCCGACATCGTGGAAAACACGACAAGCGTCTCATGTGTGTCAGTTACGCTGAAAACAGGCCAAATTTGGCCGAGACGTTAGACGGAACAGCCAAAACGTGGAAACCGCGTAAATATCCACGACATCGTGGAAAACGGCTCGACATTGTGGAAAACACGACTAGCGTCTCATGTGTTGGCTAAGCTAAAAACATGCAAAATCTGTGCGAGACATTGGAAGAAACGGCCAAAACGTGGAAACCGAACAAAAATCCACGACATCATGGAAAACGCCACGACATCGTGGAAAACACGACTAGTGTCTCACATGTGTCGGTTACGCTCAAAACAGGCAAAATCTGGACGAGACGTTGAATCCAACAGCCAAAACGTGGAAACCGGACAAAAATCGACGACATCGTGGAAAACAGAACGAAATCGTGGAAAACACGACTAGCATCTCACGTGTCGGTTAAGCTCAAAACATTCACAATATGGGCGAGAGGTTGGACGAAACGGCCAAAACGTGGAAACCGAGCAAAAATCCACGACATCATGGAAAATGGCCCGACATCGTGGCAAACACGACTAGCGTCTCACGTGTGTCAGTTATGCTCAAAACAGGCAAAATCTGGCGAGACGTTGAATCCAACAACCAAAGCGTAGAAACAGGACAAAAATCCGAGACATCGTGGAAAATGGCCCGACATCGTGGAAAACATGACTAGCGTCTCATGTGTGTCGGTTACGCTGAAAACAGGCCAAATCTGGCCGATACATTGGACCGAACAGCCAAAACGTGGAAACTGGACAAAAATCCACGACATCGTGGAAAATGGCCCGACATCGTGAAAAACACGACTAGCGTCTCACATGTCGGTTAAGCTCAAAACATACAAGATCTGGGCGAGATGTTGGACGAAACGGCCAAAACGTGGAAACTGGGCAAAAATCCACGACATCATGGAAAATGGCCCGACATCGTGGAAAACACGACTAGCGTCTCACGTGTGTCAGTTATGCTCAAAACAGGCAAAATCTGGGCGAGACGTTGAATCCAACAACCAAACCGTAGAAACAGGACAAAAATCCGAGACATCGTGGAAAATGGCCCGACATCGTGGAAAACACGACTAGCGTCTCATGTGTGTCGGTTACGCTGAAAACAGGGGCCGAGACGTTGGACCGAACATCCAAAACATGGAAATCGGACAAAAATCCACGACATCATGGAAAACGGCCCGACATCCTGGATAACACGACTAGCGTCTCACGTGTCGGTTAAGCTCAAAACATACAAAATCTGGGCGAGACGTTGGACGAAACGGCCAAAACGTGGAAACTGGGCAAAAATCCACGACATCATGGAAAATGGCCCGACATCGTGGAAAACACGACTAGCGTCTCACGTGTGGAAGTTATGCTCAAAACAGGCAAAATCTAGGCGAGACGTTGAATCCAACAGCCAGAATGTGGAAACAGGAAAAAAATCCACGACATCGTGGAAAACGGCACGACATCGTGGAAAACACGACTAGCGTCTCACGTGTGTCAGTTATGCTCAAAACAGGCAAAATCTGGCCGAGACGTTGGACCGAACAGCCAAAACATGGAAACCGGACAAAAATCCACGACATCGTGGAAAACGGCCCGACATCGTGGAAAACACGACTAGCGTCTCACGTGTCGGTTAAGCTCAAAACATACAAAATCTAGGCGAGACGTTGGACGAAACGGCCAAAACGTGGAAACTGGGCAAAAATCCACGACATCATGGAAAATGGCCCGATGATGACCCACAAGTATAGGGGGTGTATCTCAGTATTTTCGAGGGAAGTGAAACCCAATTTATTGATTCGACACAAGGGGAGCCAAAGAATATTTATCAGCCTTAACAACTGAGTTGTCAATTCCGCTGCAGCTGGAAACAATCTTGCTCACAGCAGTTTATCAATAGCAACAGTTTTGTAGTAGGAATAGTAAAGTAACAGGAGTAGTAAAGCAAAGACAGTAGTAACAAAAGCAGTAACAGTGGGTTTCGAGTGTGGTAGGCATAGGGATGGATGGACGGGCATTGCATGGACAAGACAATTCACATAGCAATCAGAACATAGGGCAATTACAGATAAATAAGATAAAGCCTCCAAGTACTAGACAATCCTAGGCATGTGTTCCATATATAGTCATACGTGCTCGCAATGAGAACTTGCACAACATCTTTTGTCCTGCCAGCCCGTTTGCAGCGGGGCCTCTAGGGAACTACTGGCAATTAAGGTGCACCTTTTAACAGAGCACCAGAGCAAAGCATTAACACTGTGTGAATACATGTGATCCTCACATCAAAGCCATTCCCTTCCGGTTATCCCGATTTATGTCACTTCGGGGCCATAGGTTCCGGACAACAACGTGTGTATAAAACTTGTAGATAAGACCAGAAACAATACTATCATAATGAATCAATAACATGTTCAGATTTGAAATCATGGCACTCGGGCCCTAGTGACAAGCATTAAGCACAACAAGTCGGCACAAAGTCATAAAGCACTAATAAAAGATAGTACGCACCATGCCCTAACAATCTGATGCCATTACATGAACGATCTCATCCAATCCCTACCATCCCCATAGCCTACAGCAGGGGATTACTCACTCATAGATGGGGGAAACATGGATGGTCGATGGAGAAGCGATGGTGATGATGATGGCGATGATCTCCTCCAATTCCCTGTCCCGACAGGGTGCCAGAACTGAGTTTCTGGTGCTGTTTCGTGGAATCTGGTGGTGGCGTTGGAGCGGAACTCCTTCTGGAAAAACATCGAACCCCCCGAAGTTTTTAGGTCAGAAGGCTCCTTATAGGCGAAGAGAGAGGCCGAGGGGGTGCCTGGGGGGCCCAACCACCCCATGCCGCGGCCTGGCCTGGCCTGCTCCACCAGGTGGTGTGGCCACCCCCTGGCTCTTCTCCGTCTCGTATTCTGGTTCCTGGAGTCTTCGGGTGAAATAGGATTTTTGGCATATTTTTCGGGATTTTTCCTGATAGTTGATTTTCTACACAAAAAGTAGACACCAAGGCAATTCTGCTGAAAACAGCGTCAGTCCGCATTAGTTGTATCCAAATCACACAAGTATAGAGGAGAAACAATAGCAAAAGTGTTCGAGAAAGTAGATACATTTTGGATGTATCAACTCCCCCCAAGCTTAGCTTATTGCTTGTCCTCAAGCAATTCAGTTGAAAACTGAGTGCGATAAAAGAACTTTCACGAACACATTCGCGTCATATGAAGTAAATATTCTCAACAATGTGATCAACTACTTAGACAGTTCATAATAAAGAGTATGCAACTGAGTCTACTTAATAGTCATTGCAAGCTATGAAGAGATTCCAACTCAAGAATAATAAGTAGCATGAAGCACAAACATAAGCAACATTACAATGCTCATAAAAAGGTATGATAGAGTGGTATCTCGCTTGCCTTTGATTATGAATGTTAAGGCACCTCTGAAGTTCAAGTGATGACTAGAAGTAAAGATATCAAGGATACAAGCATCAAAGTCATAACACAAATAATCAAGTAATGGAGCAAACACAAAGAATGACAACTATGCTCTCAAGAAGGTGCTCAAAGAATATGTGGAGACTCAACAAGTAGAAGAAAAGGTTTTGAATAATTTGAAAGGCTTACAAATGCTGAAAGTATTGTACTCGTTAGCTTTGAGATCTCATTGCCCCTATCATAGGCATCTTTACTGTGGTTAAGGTGAAAGTGAGGTCCAATATGAGTTATATGCTTGACAGACTATAAACTGAAAATCCCAAGTCCCTTGAGTACGAGGGCCGCTCCTCATGCTACTCAACTTTAGTTACCGGTAAGTTCTTTTCATCATAAGTATGTGCGTATCATTGAGAACCACCAACGGGGTACCCCTTGCCCGATGATACGGAAGAATCCCCATATCAAAATGACAAGGCAAGCAGACAATAAGTATCTCAACAATCTTCTTATTTACCATGGGAAAATGGTGCTTTTTTCTCTCTTTCCTCTTTTCATAAAACTCTTTTTTTTCTTTTTCTCAATAGCTATATCTCTCCTTTTTTTATAAGAAGAATGCTTCATAGATATCATTATGGTTACGCTGCAGGTTTCCACCATGTCAGCATGGATTAGACCAGTGGCCCAGGCGTTTCTCTAACACACATACATAACTGTATGGACTTACAAGCTCCCCTTTTATTTCACACCGATGACATCCGCAAACAAAAGAGTAAGGTATCAACTGGGTATATATTTACAAGTGTTGAAAGCGTTCCCCGTGACAGCACGGTTCTCCTAATCCCCAACCTATAATTTGCAAGCATATAACTTTCATGGAGAGTTCACAATGGTTCAGGTTTATTAAGTGCCGAAAATAAAGTGTGCCATCAAGTTCGTGAGAGCTTTACTAAGTAACTTTCTCATAACAAGCAAACATTTTATTCGGAAGAAAACAAGGCATATTCAATATGCACGGAAGTAGCAAATGATGCTAATAGGTAGGTATGGTGGACACTTTGGCAATATTTGGTTTAAGGGAGTTGGAAACATGAGTAAAACACTCAGTGTAAGTGAAGGTTAGCAATAGTAAGGGCGCGACAAATGAGAGAGCAATAGCTGTCATTATCATGCTTGCAACAAAACATGACTAATCATGGCATGAAAGTGATTCAAGATCCTCAAGGAAAAATAATTCATCGAGGCTTAACTAATTATTACAGTCATGTGCATGCGTGAGCATGTGCCAAGTCAATTCAAATGAAACAAACAGAGGAGGATACCACGGTGTCATACCAATTTATGAATAGAACAATACAAGCAAACATTCATAAGACATACCACGGGTTTTTCGACCAGTTCAAACAAAGCAAAAAAGGGAAAAGCAAACCAAGGCAAAAAGAAGAAGCAAACCAAAGAGAAACAATAGAAATATTTTTGGTCTTTTTGTGTTTTTTAGAAAGCAAAAGCAAAGAAGAACAAAAACTAAAAAGAGAACGAAAACATGAATATACAAAGTACCGACGCAACATGATATGGAGATGAGTACGGTGTCGGCGTACCTCCCCCAAGCTTAGGCTTTTCCCGACGCAACATGCCTAAGTGGGTATCAATCCCAAGCTGGCCAGGATGAAGTGTCACCCTGGTAAGACAAAGAGGTCCCCTCATCCTTGTGCGAACTTGAGTACATCCCTCCGTAATGCGCGGAGTAATCATAGGAGGGCACATCCTCCTGGTGCTGCCCGTGGAAACCCAACAAGCAAAGCTGCTCGTCCACCTCCTCCTTGGAGCATGACCACGGTCTCCTGTGAGCACTAAACAAAGAAGGCTATGGCCAAAGGATCTCCCTTTCATCCCCATCAGTGAAAAGCATCCTATATACTAGACTGTCCAAATCAGAAGTAGTAGTGACAAAGTGATGAGCTTTCATAGCAACAAGGTCAAGCCTCTGTGGTGCCAGCATAGCATCATAGGGATCCACTGAAAGACCTAATGCATTGACTATACGCGAGGCAATGATGCCCCCATAGATAGGCCCCCTAGCAGCTAGGCGGTGAGCAATAAGCGAGCCAAGATTGTAACGAGTGTCATTGTTAAGCGCAGCAGCAAGGAATGCTAAATGATAGTTGGAGATATTACTTGTGTTCTCCCTACCAAGTACACTAGTAGCAAGATAATATGCAAAGTATGTAAGAGCAGGGAGTTGGATATTTCTTACCTTTCCGCGCTACGCCACACGGTCATCATCATTGGTCACCCCTCGGTAAAGCTCCAACGAATCAGCGGGTCGCCCTTGAATTTTCTTCACGGTCCCTTTCATACGCACACCTACAATACTGCAAAATCTCTCCAAAGGCATGGTGAAGGGCAGATCATAGATTTTAAAAGAGACAGTAGACTGATAGGGTGTGTTAGTAAACATGAAGCTCTCAACAAAAGTTTTGGTGAGCATAGCGTATTGCACACTCTCATCTTGCATATATGAGGTCAAACCAACCCTCTCAATCAGTAGCAAGAAATCATCAAGAATACCTGCAGCTTGTAAGAAGGTAAAACAAGGAAAAGAGGATGGGTGAGCATCCCCATCATCCCTTTCACTACCAATACGAGTTGCAATGAGATCTTCATTGTATGATGGCCTAGCTTGAGAGGCTGTTCTTGAGGGCCTCGACCTCCTAGGTGCATCACTCTCAAATATCTCTCCAAAAGTATGGTTGTTCATGCTTGGTATTATGATATTTAAACACCTATTACACAAGTGATTGCAAAGTAAATATAATGAAGGATTCTACTCATATGGACTTGCAAGAGGCCTAAACATGCATCAAAACTATATATCTAAGCATCAAACAAGCTTACAAGGTCTCATAACCAGTCACCTACAGCAGCAAAATACTCAACATATAATCCACTAAACACAAATCTACTTGGACAAGGGGAGGAGTCACATACCAGGGAACAAATGCTCCAAATTTCAGCAAGAAAGATAGGCTGAGCAAGGAGATCGAAAAAAACCGAGAGCAAGCACAGCAAGAACACGATTTTGAGCTATGAACTGGAGCTTACTCGGGAGAGAGAAGAAAGTGGCAGGTGAGAGAGTTAGTGGGGGGCCAGGGGTGGCCCACACCAGGGCATGGCGCCACCCATGGCTGGCCGCGCCACCATGTGGTGTGCCTGCCTAGTGGGCCCCCTGGTACCTCCCAGGTACTCCTCTGCCCCTTTTTTCACGTAAAAATTTAATATGAATTTTTTGGAATTTTTCGAGACACTTTATTTTTGGGCATTTTTCAGAAATAGAAGAATGATTTTTCTGACAGACAATTTTTTTTCTTTTGGAAACATGATGCAAGGACAAAACAAGGCTAGAACTACAGAAGTCCTAACATCCAAGCAACTAACAACAAAAATAAAACTAAACGAAAGCAAAAACTAAAATGCAAATGATAGAAATAAACGGAGATAATCATAATGAAAACATTGTTTTGTTCAATGGAATCCTTTTGTTAACAAGGTTGATCAAGTCTTGCTACCAAAACAATTGCATATGAGACAAAACTTTGTACTACACTAATGATTATGTTACCTCAACCTTGATAGCAATGGTCCCAATAATAATAGTTTCAAATTTTTCTCTTGGTACGGGACAATATATTTCTCCAACTTGAATGCCTTCAACATGTTCAATTAAATTCAAACCGTAAGTCCTTTCAATCTTCTTGGGGAAATAGACAGTATTTTCCTTGTCATTAACATTGAAGGTCACCTTTCCTTGATTACAATTAATAACAGCTCCTGCAGTATTAAGAAAAGGTCTCCCAAGAATAATAGACATATTATCATCTTCGGGCATTTCAAGCAATTGTGAGCCACCTCAACAGGTACATCCTCACATATACCCACATGAATGGTGGTAGATTTATCAGCCATTTGCAAAGATATATCAGTTGGTATTAATTTTTTAAGTTGAAGCCTCTTATAGAGAGAGAAAGGCATAACACTAACTCCATCTCCCAAATCACACAAAGCAGTTCTAACATAACTGTTCTTAATAGAGCAAGGGATAGTTGGAATCCCTAGGTCTCCAAGTTTCTTAGGAACCTTACCATTGAAGGAATAATTAGCAAGCAAAGTAGAAATTTCTTCATTAGGGATCTTCCTTTTATTCGAGACAATGTCCTTCATATACTTTGAGTAAGGAGGCAATTTAATAGCATCAGTCAAAGGAATTTGCAAGAATAAAGGCTTCATCCACTCACAAAACTTATTATAATGTTCATCTTCCTTTGACTTGTGTTTCTTATCAGGGAATGGCATAGGTTTTTGTACCCAAGGCTCTCTTTCACTACCATGTTTCTTAGCAGTAAAATCTTCTTTGGTGTATTTAGTATTCTTAGTGTGGTTTTCAGGTTCTTCTTCAACTTTTTCTTCATTACGAACTTCATTTTCTTCATTACCACTTTCAGTTTCAGCATCAGAGATAGATATACTATTAGGATCTATAGCAGGTTCAGAGGGTTCTACAACAGTTTTATGTTTCTTTTTCCTTTTCTTACGAGTAGAACCACTATTTTCAGCTTGTTGAGAATCCTGCTCAATTCTTTTGGGATGCCCCTCAGGATATAGAGGATCCTGGGTAGCAGCACCACTTCTAGTTCTAATTTCATAAGCATGTTTTTCTTTAGCAGCATTAACTAGCAAGTCGTTTTGCACTTTAACGAGTTGATCTATTTGAGTTTGAACCATTTGAAAGTGTTTAACAATCATTTTAACATCATTAGAGGTTCTTTCCACAATATCTTTCAACTCAACAATAGCTCTAGTGTTTTCCATTAAATTATTTTGCACCCTTTTATTAAAGTTATCTTGCTTAACAATAAAGATATCAAATTCTTCTAAGCATTGATCAGGAGGTTTAGAGTAAGGGATATCACCTTCATCAAAGTGTTGGAGAGAGTGTACCTCAATAGTGGATGAGTAGGGAATAGGCTTACATAATTCTTCTATAGGACGTAAATTCTTGACATCTGCAGCTTTAATTCCCTTCTCCTTAAGACATTTCTTAGCTTCCTTCATCACTTCATCATTTAATTCAATAACTCCCCTTTTCTTTGATGTTGGAATAGGCATAGGAATAGATAGTTCAGGTACAATTACTTCAGGTATAGCTTGTTTAGGAGGAGTCCAATCTTCATAATTCTTGCTCATTTTAGCCATTAATTCCTCAGCTTCCTTAGGAGTCCTATTCCTGAAAACACAATCAGCACAACTATCTAGGTTTGTCCTAGATTCCTCGGTTAGTCCATTATAAAATATATCAAGAAGCTCATTCTTAGGTAATTGACTTCCAGCCTGTGCATGAATCAAAGCACAAAACCTTGCCCAAGTTTCGGGATTTCTATTTCTCCTTGTTTAAAATCAAAAAGTTCCTGCAAAATAGGATGTCTAGCACTGAGAGGAAAATATTTCTGCAGGAAAGTACCAATCAAGCACTCAGGGCTATTAATAGATCCAGGAGGTAAATTACTAAACCAAGTTTTAGCTTCTCCTTTAAGTGAAAAAGGGAAAATCTTAGCAACAAAGTAAGTACGCGTCTTAATATCATCAGAAAACAAGCCACTCATGGTAGAAAGTTCATTCATATGTGCTACCGCACTTTCATTCTTAGTCCCACAAAAAGGTTCTTTCTCGACAATAGCTATGTAAGATAGATCGAGAGAGAAATCATAATCTTCATCTATAATGTTTATGGGAGAAGCAGCAAACTTAGCATCTGGAGACAATTTGGGTCTAATAGTACGCCTCTCAAGAAGACTCTTAGCAGCGCTCCTATCATGGGTGTTCTTACATTCTTTAATAGACTTATCGGTCATCTCAACATAACCATCTTCAATATCATAACTCTCACTAGACTCAAGTGAGCTAACATGTGTGGTAGTGTCTTCATTAGGAGTTTCGATATTTCCATCTATAGTTCTAGCAATCGTAGCATCTAGGAAATGACCTAATGAACCACTCTTATCAAGCACAATAGAAGCAGCATCATAAGCATCAAAAGTTTCAAATTCAGCAGTAGTAGTGTGTGTAGCATGTGTATGTGGTGGTGTAAGGAACTTACTCAAAACAGACGGTGAATCAAGAGCAACTGAGGTGTTCAGAACCGTACCTCTTCTTGTAGTGGATGGTAAAATAGGAACCTTGCCATCACGAGACTTACCCATGATGGATGGATAGCAACAAACAATAGAGAAGCGAAGTGAGCTTGATAAATAAAGTTATGCTCCCCGGCAACGGCGCTAGAAAATAGTCTTGATGACCCACAAGTATAGGGGGTGTATCGCAGTATTTTCGAGGGAAGTGAAACCCAATTTATTGATTCGACACAAGGGGAGCCAAAGAATATTTATCAGCCTTAACAACTGAGTTATCAATTCAGCTGCACCTGGAAACAATCTTGCTCACAGCAGTTTATCAGTAGCAACAGTTTTGTAGTAGGAATAGTAAAGTAACAACAGTAGTAAAGCAAAGACAGTAGTAACAAAAGCAGTAACAGTGGGATTCGAGTGCAGTAGGCATAGGGATGGATGGATGGGCGTTGCATGGACAACACAATTCACATAGCAGTCAGAACATAGGGCAATTGCAGATAAATAAGATAAATCATCCAAGTACTAGACAATCCTAGGCATGTGTCCCATATATAGTCATACTTGCTCGCAATGAGAACTTGCACAACACCTTTTGTCCTGCCAGCCCGTTTGCAGCGGGGCCTCTAGGGAACTACTGGCAATTAAGGTGCTCCTTTTAATAGAGCACCGGAGCAAAGCATTAACACTCCGTGAACACATGTGATCCTCACATCAAAGTCATTCCCTTCCGGTTATCCCGATTTCTGTCACTTCGGTGCCATAGGTTCCGGACAACAACGTGTGTATACAACTTGTAGATAAGACCAGAAACAATACTATCATAACGAATCAATAACATGTTCAGATCTGAAATCATGGCACTCGGGCCCTAGTGACAAGCATTAAGCACAACAAGTCTCCACAAAGTCATAAAGCACTAATAAAAGATACTAGGCACCATGCCCTAACAATCTGATGCCATTACATGAACGATCTCATCCAATCCCTACCATCCCCATAGCCTACAGCGGGGGATTACTCACTCATAGATGGGAGAAACATGGATGGTCGATGGAGATGATAGTGGAGATCGATGGAGATAGCTCCGGGGGCACTTCCCCGTCCTGGCAGGGTGCCGGAACAGAGAATTTTTGTCCCCCGAATCTCCCCTTCGGTGGTGGCGGCGTTGCGGAACTTTTTCTGAAAAAACGTCGAACCCCCCTAAGATTTTAGCTCAGAAGGCTGCTTATAGGCGAAGAGGGAGACCGAGGGGGTGCCTGGGGCCACCACACCATGCCCTGGCGCGGCCAGGCCTAGCCCGTGCCTGGGGGTGGTCTGGACGGCCCCCAGCCCTTCTCCGACTCGTGTTCTGGCATCTGATGACTTCTGGAAAAATAGGCACTTTGGCTTTTGTCCCGTCCAATTCCGAGAATATTCATTTTCTAACTTTCCTGGAACCAAAAACAGCAGAAAACAGACAGCTGGCACTGTGGCTCTTGTTAATAGGTTAGTCCAAGAAATCATATGAAAAGTACTCCAAAGTGTGGACAAAACACAAGAAAGTGGATAAAACCAAGCATGGAGCAGCAAAAATTATAGATACATTTGCAATGTATCGGGAGCCCACAGGCCATTGCAGCGCAGAGCCCCGAGGGACACGCCTTTCGGAGCGCGGGTACCGGCCATGTCGACGACGGCCACCGGGGGCACCTAAGGTCCCCAGGCTTTGGATGTCGGCGCAGCCGACAATAGTCCATGCCCCGAGCCGAGCGGTGGACCAGATAAAGCCGTTCCGCATACGGCCGGGACGCATCGCCGGCCCCCATCCGCTTCCCTCCTGGCAATTTCAGGCACTCTTTGACTCTCTTTTCAAAGTCCTTTTCATCTTTCGCTTGCGTTACTTGTTCGCTATCGGTCTCTCGCCTGTATTTATCCTCGGACGGAGTCTACCGCCTGATTTGGGCTGCATCCCTAACAACCCGACTCGTTGACAGTGCCTCGTGATGCGACAGGGTCCGGGCCAGATGGGGCTCTCACCCTCCCAGGCACCCCTTTCCAG